>CM060897.1:62052500-62652500 GCA_030762935.1 Hymenopus coronatus | reverse complement strand
TGGAAACCATTGGGATGGGAGACATTTGGATGGCGGGGCAGGAAAACAGGCGAAGTATTTGGAGAAAAATTAAGAAACGTCTCTGTGATATTGACAGACAGCAAATAATTGCGCAATGCACAGAGAAGGTGTCATTAGAAGTACAGCCTGGGCTGAAATCGGAGTGGGGTATGGAGCAATACATCAAAACAGGTACCAAACTCATTAGAGAGGGGCTCGCGTGGATTAGACTAGGAGCATGGAGGAGCACGAAAATTTCTGACGAGAATGGTACGAGAATCTGTCCCATTTGCGAGGAGGAAGAGTCGTGGACTCGGATCTTGGCAAGATGTAGGGGTACGGAGGAATGGCGGGAAAAATATTTGCCGCGATTTTTTACCACTGCGAATGTAGGGCAAGAAGCATGTTGGACGCTACTGGCAGGCACGGAAAACATGGACGGGCTAGGTAAATTTATACTTAAGGCAAGACAGTTGAGATCTGAGGAGGCTGCCAATAGAGAAGGGGGGGGTGGGAATAAGATCAACTAAACAAAAGAGACTACAATGTTCTACATACGTATATATTATGTCATACTTAGTTCACTGTTGTATATATTATGTGTATATATGTCTTATAAGTGTAATTATCTATTATAAGAGGTTGCATTTATGAAGGTGTGCTTTGTGCTGTAAATTTAAATTGCTATATTTGAATATCTTTGTATCTTTATTTTCGGATTCACTCTTAATTTTATTGCTTTTGACTGTGTATTTCCTTTGTCTTTTTATTTTCGTGTTTACTCTTTTAATTCTTTGTTGTGGTTGTTTTAATATTGCTTGTAATGTGTATTACAAAAGCACGTACGGTCTGTGGACCCGTGCGACTGTTGAAATTCTATGTATGATATTGCTATGTTAATAAACTCAAAATGAAAAGACCGTTAACATCCAACCTGGGTAGTTACATTCACTATCGTCCAAGGATCCTTATGTGGAAATTTGTTTGAAAATTGTGTTCTTCTCAAAAATGGCTCTAACGACTTTGATTAAAATGCCTTATATTAAATATAATCACATCACAAATAAAGCGTATATTTTGAATTTTCTGACAATAACCTCTGAAGAGCTCTTTATTCTGGATGAGTTTTACAAAGGTTAAAGCGTAATAGATAAACCAAAATTTACAACACACAAAGTGTAGAACTCGTTAAAACATATACATATAATAAAGGAAATATAAAATGATAAAAATCTGTCCTGTTAAAATATATTTATATATGTAAGTAGTTAGCTTCAAACGAAATATTTTTTTTCCAATAAAATGTTACTAGCCTTTATATTTTTCCCAGGTAGAGCTGACCGTTTTAGAGATAATCATTATTATTGGTTTCAATTTTAAACAACTTTAACTTTTCTCAAACAGAAAGTGACGTTTCCTTTCGTTCCTTTTGTTTTACTGCAGGCCATGCAAAGCGAGCCAAACTTTAGTTATTTCATATAGGACCAGCTTTTAAAATAAATGACTATCGTTTTAGCCCTTATGTCCCTTTTGCCTACAAGGAAACTAGTTATAAGGCAGTACCTGCTGATGTTTATCTTGATTAGCATGTGGTACATACAAGAAAAACCTTTTGTACAAAAATGCATTTGAATGGAACACATAAGATTTTTCTGAATTATAACCTGTTTTAGTTTATGAATTCTCCTACTGATCAGATCATCGAAAATTAGTGATTTAAGAGAAGCATTCAAAAAGCTAAATCTCGGATCCTGCTTACCAAGAATCTCAAGACGTTAGTATTGTGACAATACCGTCCGTTGACTGCCTCCGTGGTCGAGTGGTTAGCGAGCTGACTTCTCATCGAGTCTCGACCGGGGCGGGGAGTTTCTTTAACCAGAATTATTCCCTATCTCCCCCCCCCCCCGAGCCTGGAAGTTTGTATGTGAGAGTAATTGCGCGTGTGTTTAAGGAAAATAAAAAGATTTAAACCTAACGTAAAAAACCTACAGACAACGAGTTCTTTCTGATGTAAAGCCCCAGATATGACCATAGACGTTAAAGGAGGCTATATAAACGAAACAGTAAACAAAAAATTGTTATGTACCATTCACATGACTTTCTCTACATCTCTGCAACAATTTATTACCTGTATTTACTTCATCTAATCGAGAATAAATTAGCAGAAATAGTCTTATTACTTGTTTCCCTGTAAGTAGAATTGAAATAAGGGAGTACCATAGATTAAAGTGATAGTAAAAGCTGGTTGCTATGTGACCGAAGTTCCTTTGTTGTATGGACAGAAGCTGACAAATACTTGTAGGAGAATAGTACAAGTTTTTCAAAGCTAAAACTAAAAACAAGAAATATTTTTAAAAACAATCAACGCCACGAAAAAATGTATATAGCATAAATTGTGTGTTTTAAGTTTTTGTTCATCTCTTACCGTTTAGTGGTTATGCAAAATTCCGCAAAATCCATCGAGAATAAAGAATTCCCAGAAAATTCAAGATATACATTTCACTTGTGAGATAAATATCTTTAATATAAGGTATTTTAATCAAAATCGTTAGAGCCATTTTTAAGAACATCAAAAATTTCGAAAAAAGTTCCATGTAGATAAAGGGTAGTTTGGGGTGAGGGTTTTCTCTCAAAATCTTCTTGTCGCATACCTGAAGGATAACTGAACTTAAATACCAAGTTTGGTATTTTATCGACTTTTCGTTTTTGAGTTATCGTGTTCACACACACACACACACACACACACACACACACACACACAGGGGGGGCCCTAAAACATATATTTCCGGTGAAATCTCGCTATCGAATTTTTAGGTGGAGTGCAATACCTTCTCTATACACTAAGTACATAGTGTGTATAGAGAAAGTAAAAATGCCGTCCGTGTATGTGATCGCTCTCATGTGTGGTGGTGCTGGAGTATGAGACATCGCAGTTCGATGCGTAAACAGGAGACCTCAGAACGTGACACATCGACCTCTGGTACATTCAACACTCGTTTAGAAGCGTCTAGAATCTTCCACAAGTTGCCGGAAAGTTTTGTGGCGTCATTTTCTAGCTATAAAAGGAAGAAAGATGTGCTGTGAATTATACTGAGTCGGGAATGATTGGCATGTTAACGCGCAGTGGTGCACGAGCCATGGATGGTGTGCCGCCGTAAACTGTCTACGCGTCGAAACGTCGAAAAGCAGCAATGAATCAAAGGTTTCCATCAGTCGAAACGTTGCTATCATGATCTACAGATCGCCGCCTAACGTAGCTCCTCCTAAACACCAAGAGGCTGTGTGGCAAATGTGACAATATTAGATGTTTTTCACCTTACATTACTTCATCCTGCGAACATTCAAACATACAACAGTGAATGAATGCTTTGAGAATGGCAAATGCAAGAAATAGTATTGAACTAAACTGTAAGTAAATTTAAAAAAAAAGTCGTTGTAGTTTCACTTGAATTAGTTAGATGTGGGAAACGAGGCCCCTAATTAGGAATTTTTTTGAAAAAAAAACGTCCCGAAGTGTGTTTGTGTGTGTGTGTGTGTATGTGTGTGTGTGTGTGTGTGTGTGTGTGTGTGTGTGAATAGCATAATTTGAAAACGAATGCTTCTTACAAAGATGTAACCCGGGTATTCTGTAGAAAATTCTCCCTATCCAAACCATACATCTATCTAATAGTTTTGGGTATTTCTGATTTTCTGAGAAATTTCACAACACATTTTTCTTAAAATATATACATTTCTGACATTTCCATTGCAAATAAATGGTACATCTTAAGTACTAAGTTTTCAAAATATAGATGTAACAATTTTGATTAATAGTTTATATTGAAAACAAAATGTATGACAGGTTTTTTGGGGGGGAGTATCCTCAGAAGTCCTCTTCATTTGGAAGATTTGTACATAGCCATTATACCATAAAAGTTAAGACAAAATCTTAGTGCGCAAAAATTGTAGATCTAGTTAAAACACACTATTTATTTTATATGCATTTTCTGTTGGAGTTACCCATTTCCGAGACATTTCTTGTTATTGGTTCCAATTTTAATTGTTCCATTTATATCCAACCTTTATCCAAGGTCATATCAGCAGCATTCATCCTTGGGACACGTATACTGTTGTCACCGAGTTCCTATATTTCTTCATTAGATATCTCTCTTTCTCTCTCTCCTCTCTCTCTCTCTCACTCGCGCGCACACACACACACACACAGAGTTAACACTATCATCCATACTTCCAAACTTTAGGGCGGATAGCGAATATTCTTGGCTAGGGAAAATGTCCCACTTCCCAATCGGGAATTGAACCCGAGACACCTGGAACAGCAGGCATACTCTACCATTGAGCTATAGGCTAGCCAATTTTAAAATGGTTATACTTCTCTCTCTCTCTCCTCTCTCTCCTCTCTCTCTCTCACATTCACTCTATCATCCATACTTCCAGACTTTAGGAACGATAGCGAATATTCTTGGCTAGGGAAATTTTTCCATCCCCCAATCGGGAATCGAACCCGAAACACTGGCACAGCAGGCAGTAGCTCTACCACTGATCAATAGGCTAGCCTATTTTAAAGGTTATTATTTATTCAAACGGAAAACGACATTGTTTACTTTGTTTTACTTCTTGCCAAGCAAAGAGAACCAAATTACACAGTCATTGCATAGCAACAACTTTTATGGTTTAGTCTAGTGTGTTCTCTTGTGACCCTTCCACTTTAAAGAAACGAAGTAATAAAACGATTTCTAATATCATCTTCCTCAATTAGCATGAAATCTTAAGAATAATAATATTTTACATGAATAATTTGTTGGGAGAACAGATAGAGAAAGTCATATGAATGTGTCACAATAGATTTTTTCTTGCAATATAATAAATCAAGTGAGATGTGTAAAATGTCATATAAATGCCCTCCTTTAGTAAGGGTAATCTCATACTCGCACCATATACTGTTCCGTTCCACTAATTCATATCAGTTTTATGGAAGTTCATCCCATAGAGGCTTGGCAACCGTGTGCATAAAATCTATAGCATGCCAACTGTGGCTAAAACGTCATTAAACAGTTCGCAAACACAATTACCTTCTCTATACGTACTACGTACATAGTGTATAGAGAAGGTATTTTAATGCACCCAAAAATTTGATACCGAGATTTCACCGGAAATACATGTTTTGAAACACCCTGAATACAAAAAAGCATTTTTAGAAAAATGTCCGTGTCTGTGGGCAGCATAGCTCAAAAACGAAAAAAACTTGGCATTTAAGTTCAGTATCTTCCAAGGATACAACACGAAGGTTTTCAAGAAAATCCCCCCAACCCAAACTACCCTTCACATGGAACAATTTCGAAAATTTTTATTTTCTAAAAAATGGCTCTTATCGATTTTGATTAAAATATCGTATATTAATGACAAATAATATGTATCTCTTGAATTTTCTGGGAATAGCCTCTGAAGACTACTTTATTCTGGATGAATATTACGGAATTGTGTATAACTAGTAAACCGTGAGAGACAGACAAAAATTTAAAACACACAATTTATTATATGTATTTTTTTCGTTTAGTTGGTCTTTTTTTTTTTTTTTTTTTTTTTTTTTTTTTTAGATATTCCTTGTTTTTTGTTTCAGTCTTGAAAAACTTCAACTTGTGTCCATACACACAAAGGAGCTTCAGTCACATAGCAACCAGGTTTTGGCTTTCACTTTAACCTATAGTACTCCCTTATTTCGCTTCTACTTACAAGGAAGCAAGTAATAAGACTATTTCTGCTGATTGATTCTCAATGAGCATAAAGTAAATAGAAACATAAGCTTTTTAACAATAATTTGTTGCAGATATCTAGAGAATGTTATGTGAGTGTAACATATCAGATTTTTTTAGATAAATTAATGTTTACTGTTACCCTTAAACAAACTGATAAGGGTTAACTGATTCTCTCTTGGAAAGCAAGACATAAGTATACAAGGATCTATCTACCGACTGAGAGCATTTATAAAACCCGTTTACTGATTTTGTTTGTACATATATGAGCTCGATAGATTCTGCAATAGAAAATATGTCTCGGTGACTGTGTGACTTTATCTAACAGCGGTGAGGTTGGTGGAATCTTATGGCTATCTGTCAGCCACATAACTTTCTGTGTACACCCATTTATTGTTGCCACCATGTGAGAATTAAACTCTGATGTGTTCCGATCATAAGATTGCAACAAGTTATTCTTACAAAAGTTTATTCTTCTTATTACTTAATGTTAATCGAGATTAACCTCTTCATTCTTCGACCCCGTTCGACGCTCCCTCAGAACAGGTTAACTTCTATAAGCAGTGTGTTAATATTACATACCACGTGCTCGAATTACCATGGCAATAGAACTTCAGTAGGTAGCGCAAATAAATAAGTATCTTAATTTTGTATCGTTCGGTGAGAGAGGTGGTTTATTGTCCAACCAGAGAGTTTGGAAATCACCAGTTCGCAACTCGGAACTTCACTTGTCGCAAGTTATGTTTCATGTCCACCCCTTGGAACGCTTCGAGTTGCCCAAAACGATTTAAGGCTATACAATAGACCTCTCCTGAATCAGAAGGTGGCACAAGTGACAACCAGCGCCAAAACAGGTGGAAGACATGGTCGGAGATACCGAAAGGACCCCGACTTACGAAAGTATTTTCAGGGGGATTTTAATGGCTTTTATATACAAAGGGAATACGGGGACACGCTAGTCTAGGCATCACCAACTCATTTGATTTTCTATTAGAGCAAATCGCATTGCTCCGGTCCTGTAATGGATAAACAGTGTAGATAAAGATGTAGACCTGTAAAAAACACACAATTTGTGTCAAATACATATTTAGTGGAGTTAACCATTTCCGATATAATCGTTGTATATTTTTTTTAGTTTAACGTCCTTTAATCTGGTTGGTCATATCGGACGGTGTATGAAATTGGTGAAATGATGCTCAAATGATCCCGGGGTCCATGGAACTTAAAGTTACTCGACATTCGTCTTCTCAGGATAAGGGAAAATCCCGAAAAAACCTTATCCGGGTAACTCACCCTAAGCAGATTCGAACTCACGACCTGTTGAATGTGAAGCAGACACGCTACCACCACACTACCCAAGCGGGCCGTTGTATGATTGACTTCAACTTTCAAAGTATTTACACATTCCTCAAAATGGAAGTCATCTGCCGTTTCATATCTTTTTTGTCTTACCCTAGCCACGCCAGGAGTATCGGATTTCAATTGACTCGCACAGCAGTAACTTTTAAAATATTAATACCTATATCCCTTCTACTTAGAAGGAACTAATACAACCATTACCATTAATGATTATCTCGATTGCCATGAAGTGGATACGGGGAAAAATGTGTATAATAATAAGGAAGGGCACAAATATGCAAGCCTAGAGTTCAATTTCCACTGTTACAAAACTTCGTTAGTGACTCTGTGCGGTTTTTACACCGTAGTACATGTATTTTCCACATAAGGAGCACACGCAGTGCTCATAAGACTCATGGAAGTTCTTGGTGCAGCATATTTTGAAGTGAAATCCATAGACAGCAAGTCTGGTTACTATGGGCCTCAGCTCTTAGTCTGCTTCCTTCCAGTCATCTCTGGTCTTTGTGTCCGTTGTATAGAAGTCTTCTTTCTCTAGTGTTCGGCAACGATTGCTTGGTACGAATGTATTTCGAGAGACTTGGTGAATGTTTCTGGAATGTTGTTTTGTCTTTTCGGTTTTTTGTTGTGAGATATTGCCAGATTATGTGTAGTCTATAAGCGATGACTGGTATTATCTTTATTTTGAAGATTTTCAATGCATTTGGATAGAAATCTTGTGCAAACATTTTATGTCGTTCATAGCTCTAATAGAAGCTGACATCCTGCCTTTATGTCGAGTGAAAACAATTGAATAACAGTATTTTGTAGAGAAAGTCATTTAAATGGAACAGATCAGATGTCTATTTTAGAAATGTGCAATTCTGAAGCTTTTAGGTAATCGCCCTCGAGCAGAAGATTGCTATTGAGCATGCGTAGTGCTACGCTAACGCTCTCTGTGGTTTATTTTAGCATACAAACGATACCAATGCAAGTGTAAACGAATCACCAGTTAGACCAAAGAGCGTAGAAACAGATTGATGTTCCGTGCTATCGTAATGAATTGGAAAGACAGAAGAGAAAAGAACGGCTAACAATACAGGCAAGATAAAAGAATCGCTTTCTTTTCTTCATCCCATGGCTTAGCTATTTGCTCGATCCGGCTTCACAGATGAGTTCAGTTTCCTGTGTCGTCTTCATTCTCATTTTCTTTTATTCTTATCGAATGTTCAGGAACAGTCCTTTGTTGAACTAACTTACTATTTAGTAATGTTCCTTTTTACTTTCTCTATACGTACTATGTACATAGTGTAAACAGAAGGTACTGTAATGCACCCAAAATTCGATACTGAGGTTTCACCGGAAATACATGTTTTGGATCCCTCTGAATAATTAAAAAAAAAATCTGGAACAAGGACTGTGTGTGTGGCCTATGGACAGCATAGCTAAAAACGAAAAGACCGTTAAATACAAAACTTGGTATTTAAGTTTGGTATCTTGCAAGGATGCGACACGGGGATTTTCAAGAAAATCCCCCACCCGCCACTATCCTTTACATGGAACTTTTTTCGAAAATTGTGATTTTCTCAAAAATGGCTAACGATTTTGATTAAAATATCGTATATTAAAGACATTTACCTGACAAATAACATGTATATCTTGAATTTTCTGGGAATAACCTCTGAAGACTACTCTATTCTGGATGAATTTTGCGGAATTTTGCATAACTGCTAAACCGTAAAAGAGAGACAAAACTTTTACTGTATAAAAATGTAAAGCACATTAAAACACACGATTTATATTATATACATATTTTTCGTGGAGTTGGTCGTTTTTGTAATATTCCTTGTTTTTGGTTTCAACCTTGAAAAACTTATACTTTTCTCATACAAGAATTTGTCAACTTCTGTCCATACAAAGAACTTCAGTCATATAGCAACCAGCTTTTGACTATCACTTTAACCTATGGTACTCCCCTATTATTCGCTTCTACTTACAAGGAAGCAAGTAATAAGACTAATGCTGCTAATTTTTTCTCGTTTGGCATAAAGTAAACAGAAGCATAAGCTTTTTAACAATAATTTGTTGCAGAAATGTATAGAAATTCATGTGAATGGAACACATCAGGGTTTTTCTTATTACCTCCCTTTTTCTGTTTGTCTTTAGAAGTCCTGATGTTGAGGCTCCTATATACACATTTTCTGTGAATAGTCTCCGAAGTTCTTCTGGTAGACTTTTGCCTAATTGGTAAACCGCGAGAGAGATCAAATCTTACTGCACAAGAGCTGTAGAGCTCATTAAAACATACAATTTATGTTCATATACAGCATATCATATCGTAAATTTTTTGTGGAGTTACCCTTTCCGAGATATTCATTGTTAATAGTTTCAATTTTAAATTAATTATACTTTTCTCAAAAGGTAACTCGTCATTCGTTTCATCTGTCTCCTGTTTCACGGCTGCCTATGTGAAGAGAATTTGAATTTCTATTTAATCGCATAGCGACACGTTTCAAAAGGTTTGACTATATCTTCTACTTATAAGGAAGAAGTAATAACACTATTTATCTCGATTAGATTTAATCTGATAGAAGATTAATTTTATCTAATATAATAGTTTGATGGCAAAACAGTCTTCTGTATGGTACGCGTCAGATTTTTTCTACGTTGTATTTTACTAAGTTGATTTCTAGGCATCTATATCTAGATACCCAATATAATAATTTAGTTTTAATTTTTTTCATTTTTGTCACCTTCTCTGCTACCTAGAAAGTATTGCATCCCAAACAAATATTTTGTGTTGAAATTTCACTGGAAATATAAGCTTTGAATTTTTCTGAAACAAAAATAAGATTCAAGGCTGGTCCGTAGTTCTTTGATCAGGATTACTGGAGAACAAAAAAAAAAAAACAAATTCATGACTTTTTCTACCTATCCTGCAGCAGGATACGCAACTTAAGTTTTACTATAAAAATCCCACCTTTATCGTGGAATAAACTTCTTAAGCGGTTTTGATTAAAATATCATATGTTTTAGATGTTTTTATGTTAAATATAATATAGTTTTAATCTTCTAGGGATAGCCTCCAAAGTCGCGTTCATTCCGGATGGATTGTGCGTACTTGGTAAGCGTAAGAGATAGACAAAATATTAATACACAAAAATGCAGATATCGTTAAAGTACATAGTTTATGTGATAAGTGCAGTGTCTGTGGAGTTAAAGAGTTACAAGATATTCCTGTTTATTGGTTTAAATTTTCCTACACTTTTACTGTTTTCAAATGGGAGGTCGTTATTCGTTTTTTTGTATCCTGGTCGAGCAAATAAATCACACAACGACCAGCTCATAAGAGCTTTAGGCTATTGCTTATCTCCATTGTCAATATATCTGCATGTAAATGTGCAATAAAGAGATTTTAAAAGTTATATTTCGATTAACACGAAGTAGAAAAGTACATTTCTTCCTTTAAGAAGGGATTGTTGAATGTGTGGAGAAAATAAAATAATTTAAACAAATAATTATTTGTTAACGTGTAAATGTTCCACAAATTATTTACACGCTTTAAATTTTATTTCCTATCCAACTCGGAAACTTGAAATATATTTTATGTTTATTTTATAATATTGGATCTGACAGATATAAAATTCCTATTAAATGTAAAAATTTCTGAAAAAACTATATGTTGCACTTGCATGATTTCTCTACTCTTACAAAAATTATTCTTGCAAACATTATTCCTTGAATCTACTTTATGATAATAATCGGCTAAAAAAATTTACAAAATTGACTTATTACGTATTTCCTGGAGGCACAACGGGATCAAGAGTATACGGTAGACTTTTAAGAGATAGTCATATCTTTTGAGATTTGGTCCTCTACACTATTTTGAATCTGTCTTCTCTTTATATGAACAGGAGAAATTAACAGTAAACGACTTCCTATTTCAGAAAGTATAAGCAATCGAAAATTAAAATCGAATACAAGAAGTTTACCAGAAACGGTTAACTTCGCTAACAAAATACATTTGACAAAATGTGTGCGCTTTGACGAGCTCTACATTTTTTGTTTAGTAACATGTTGCCTGTCTCTTATCGGTTATGCAAAAATAATTCAGAATAAAGAGGACTTCAAAGCTATTCCCCAGAAGTTTTAAGATATAAATTTCATATTGAAATATATATATATATATATATATATATATATATGGTATTTTTATCCATCTTTAGAATCTATGAGAAAATAAGCTTCTTGTCACATCTTTGGAAGATGAATAACTTAAATATAGTGTGGTATTTAACAGAATGTTCGTTGCTAAGTAACATAAACACACACAGCCATACTCGGTCTCTTTCCTAAAACGTTCTTTTTATTTAGGGGATCCCAAAACATAAAATTCTCTGTGAAATCTCGACATCGGTGGAGTTCAATACTTTCCCTACTTACCATACTAGTAGAGAGAGTAGAAAGAGATTGTTAAAGTTCTTATCCCCTCCCTTCTTTTTCTGCTGGTTGACAAATGCTGTAAAATATCCCTGCAGTGTTGTGCATAGTATCTCAATTACTTCAAATTTATATATAATACATACAATATAATATACAACATATAATATGCGTACATGTTTTATATATTTAGGCCAGAGGAGATTTAAATTAATTCGATTTTCCTTTATATTTTATTCCGGTGCATAAAACATAAAATTCGAGTATTGGTAACACATTTTCTGAATACTATACATATAGTAGCAAGTCGGAGATCAGAGATAGTGACAAATGTGTTAAATGCTGATTTAATGCCGGCGATATTGATATAAAATATTAACCTGAGTTCAGTGAGAAGGAAAGACACGTTGGAACGCTGAGTTAAACTTCTATATGAATTTCAACTCTCTCCATCACTCGCCCACGAAAGTTTCCCAAAATACCAATCGATTTTCAATATTCACTATCAGTATATTGGATAGTAGTCACATACTATATACCACACACCCTTTCTAGTGTGTGTATTGCTGTCATAACCTGCTCTATTTTGGACTGAAGTATAACGAAGGCATTCACACTTGCGATTTTACAATTCCAATGGAAATTACATAGTTCAAAGACCTGGAAAAGCAGGAGGTTCAGCTAAAGCCAGGGGAATCAAAATATCTCACGTTAAGTCTGGAAAAATCAGTCAAGAATCATACAATTCGGGGGAATCAATTCTGTTTGGCACAAAAGTAAGGAGTTTTGAAATGCAATATTAATAGTAGTTTCTTTATCGTCATTATAAATAACAATGACCTTAAAACTCGTTCTTGTGGGACTCCACTGTTATATTAAAACATTTATAACAATATCAACTTGTGATAGGCCACATAAATAATTACTAAAAGGTTAAAATTCAAGACTTTGCATTTCATTTTATCTGAGTTATTAATTAAAATTTCATGACACAGAGTCAAAGGCTTTCGTGAAATCAAATCAAGTAATATAGACAAAACTGTTGAGATATCCACAGTAGATACATAGATAACACATCTCCTTATTGATTAATTACACATAAATTGTTCTTTTCAAAATAATCTATCAGAAGTTTGTGCATGATGTATTAACTTTTTTTTTACAAAAAGAATTGGGCATAACGGTAGTATTTCTGTAGCTGACAGGTAGAGATGGATCACGATTTTTTTTAAACGGGGACAGCATTAAAAAGTTTAAAATTTTGCGTAAATTTACAATTCCATTGAGTATTTATCCAAAATGTTAGAGGTGTTATAATGATTACTATGTTTACTAGCATATTTTTTACCAAGTCTGCATTTATATAATATAAATATTCTTCAATTTAGAATTACTCGGAATTGGCACAACTTGTAGAATATCAAAATCTGTTATCGTCCGCCTCTGAAACATGTTTCCTGATAATTTAAAATTCTCTAAAAACATATTAGAAAGTTGAGTAGAATAAACAAAACTGTTTTGAAGTTGTTTGATTGAAATAATACATTGAGTTAGTATCAAGTTATGCATAATGTTTTAAAGCCATTCTCTTGCTCACTAATAATTTCCCTCCTCACTTTTCAATCCTTCTTGGAATTATTTAGAAAACTGAATTAATCTTTCTGTACGTCCAGCTAAACTCATGTATATGACTTTCTCTACACGTACTATGTACATAGTGTATAGAGAAGGCATTGTAATGGCCCAAAAATTCGATACCGAGATTTCACCGGAAATGCATGTTTTGGGCATCTCTGAATCCAAACAAAGCATTTTTGCAAAAAGGTCCGCCTGTGTGTGTCTGTGTGAGTGTGTCTGTGGGTAGCATAGCTCAAAAACGAAAAGACCATTAAAAACGAAATTTGGTATTTAAGTTTGGTATCTTTCAAGGATGCGACACGAAGATTTTCAAGAAAATTCCCTTTACTTGGAACTTTTTTCGAAAATTTTGGCTCTAACGATTTTGATTAAAATATCGCATATTAAAGATATTTACCTGACAAGTAAAATGTATATCTTGAATTTTCTGTGAATACCCTCTAAAGACTACTTTATTCTGGATGAATGTTATGGAATTTTCCATAACTGCTAAACCATAAGAGATAGACAAAAACTTATGACAAAAAATGTAGAGCACATTAACACACAAAATATGTTATATATATTTTTTTTTCGTAACGTTGCTCGTTTTTTAGATATTCATTGTTTTTGGTTTTAGCTTTGAAAAACATACTGTTCTCATGCAGGAATTTGTCAACTTCTGTCTACACAAATAAAGGAACTTCAGTCACATAGCAACCAGCTTTTGACTATCACTTTAAACTATGGTACTCCCTTATTTCGCTTCTACTTACAAGTAAGCAAGTAATAAGACTATTTCTGCTATTTATTTTTTTCAATTGGCATGAATTAAAATGAAGCATAGGCTATTAATACTATTTTTTGCTGAAATGTAGAGAAAGTCATGTGAATGGAGTACATCAGATTTTTGTTGTTGTAAACATTAATGTATGGGTTGCAAATCTTCCTATCCACTGCATATAACTGTGTAAGCCAGAGAGATAATTTATTAATATTTTCATGTCAGCACACCATTTTATTTCACAGTTACACATTGTTACGTCTATCCATTTTGAGAGTTCTGAGTGGAAAACACATATTGAAATACCGTAAAAGCAATAGATTATATTTGTCGAAATAAGAAGCACTTTCATTTGTACTAAAGTAACATGTCAAACAGTGCTACCCAATTGTAACTTGAGACTACCCAGTAGCAAGACAGTAATTTATACAGTCACAGCTATAAAACCTACTTAGAAGGTTTGTGTTGTTTAATAACAGTATATTCATAATTACGAATTTTGGTAACATTTAGCATTTTTACTTTTTCTGGTCGCGTATATACAATGTTCACAGTGGATAGAGAAGGTATTGTACTTCATCAAACATTCTATATCGATATTTCACTGCAAATACGTGTTTTAGGACCCCCTGAATAAAAAAAAAAAAAAAAAAAAACATTAGAAAGTTGTCCATGTGTGTGGGCAGTATACTCAAAAACATTTAAGTCCGTTGAATACCAAACTTGGTATTTAAGTTCAGTATCTTTCAAGGAGGTCACACAAAGATTTTCAAGAAAATATTCCACTCCCAATCACCCTTTATATGGAAAAATTTTCGACATTTTTGAATAAAATATCGTATATTAAAATGTTTACATGACAAATAAAATGTATATCTTAAATTTTCTGGAAATAGTCTCTGAAGACATGTATATTTTGGATGCATTTTGCGAGTTTTGCATAACTGGTAAACTGTAAGAGATAGACAAAAAATTAATTTCTTAAAAAATGTAGAGCTCATTAAAACACACAATTTATTTTATATTCATTTTTTCGTGGAGTTGACCGTTTTTGAGATGTTCCTTGTTATAGGTTTCAGCTTTAAAATATACTTTTCTCCTATGAGAATTTTGTCAACTACTGTCCATAAAAACAAAAGAACTTCAATCACATAGCAACCAGATTTTAAAAGATTTGCCTATCGCTTTAGCCTATGATATCCGTTATTTCCTGTCTACTTACAAGGAAGTAAGTAATAAGACGATTTCTGCTGATTTTTTTCTGAATTAGGATGAAGTAAAAAGAAGAATTAGCTTTTTAACAATAATTTATTGCAGAGATTTAGAGAAAGTCAGGTGAATGAAACACATCAGATTTTGTTCATAAATGAATGTGTTAAGTCATGTCTTCTGGGCCTCCCTCAGTCCTGGATAGTTTCAACGCTCCAAGTCTTCTAAAGTCCCATGCCGACGGAGACATTTCTTTTCTCATGCAAGAGATGGCGCCATTCGATTGAACAACTTCTTGCGTCACTGACTTGTATGCCATCTAGCATGATTGTGTATTTGAGCGCAAATGCGCACACAGCACTACTCCTGTGGCAATATGTATAAGATAAAAGGCAGAAATGGAGGATACAAATATAGCTGCTTGTGCAATTACTCTTTATATAATTTCTCGAAGAAAAAGCTACTTTCACATCCATACTTCCAAACTCTGTGGGGCACAGGAAACAATTCTGGTTAAAGAATACTTCCCCACCGCAAAAGATACCAGTTTTTTTTATTTATTTATTTTTTTTACATTTATTAAACTCTGTAACAGAAGTGGTGCGCCGACTTTTAATTTTATTTATGATCCTCATATTGATCGAAGCCCTTATTTCCTTCTTCTAACACATCACAAATATTTTCCAAGCCCTTTTTTCTTGCATGTATATTATTAAAGCATTAGTTTAAGCACCATAACAAATGAGAGAGAGAGAGAGAAAGAGAGAGAGAAAGCAGATGCTCGGTTAAATATACGAAGTATGAATGACGTATATTGATGTTGCGCACCCACGGGTTCGCGGTTGGCGGCAGACCTCACGATATGTCCATAACATGCCAATCAGTGACAATAACTCCATGAACACATAACAAAACGTATTATAAGACAACTCGTTGTTTTAGAGACATGCTTCTTTGCTGTGGTGAGCTTCAATGAGTACATATAATGCAGCTTTAGTTCATACGATACTGAGAAATGAATAATAATAATAATAATAATAATAATAATAATAATAATAAAACCATCTCGTGTCGTAACAGCCCTGATAAACCTGGGGCTGCCAATCCGACCTCACTTACTAATGGTAGAGGTGGGCGATCATATGAACAATACGGGGAGATTATCACACAAACCACAGGCTAACATGGCTGGGATCATCGCCATCACGTCGCTCAGTGGGCATCTTCATCAGCATCTTCATGTATGGGATCAAATCCGGACGCATTCCTTTGCCAGGAACCAGATCACCAAGCTTTAGCCTATTGTGCCACGATGCAAGACTTAGAAATTATAAACAGTATAATAAACAAACTTAAACAGTCAGCACAAGTTGCAGAATCTGAACCGGAATACAATATTCTTCATCAGAATGGATACCAGATGTTAAGGAATATAACTTCGTTGACATGCGATTTGAAGTAATTTCATGGCATACCTGTAGATGGTACAAGAAATGGTTCCGTTTGTATAGACTTAGAGCTGAGAATCCACTACGTCCGCATTGGGGAGACGCAGGTCCGTCCACTAATAAACGCGACGCAGTGATATATGCATTATAGATCTCTCCCTTTACGTTCTGGAAGTGTACACTCCTGCAGTATTCATAGAGGCAACAATGAATTGTAGCTCTCTGAGGAGTGCTGTTTTGGTCGTAATGGTAGGTAGGGGGAGAAAAACGGGAGACGACAGTAAAAAGGGATGATTGAAGTCAATATACAAACGCAAAGGATACCTTTTGGGAACTGGTAAAAATTGCTTAAATATTTTATAAAAACTTCTATGAATTGTTTAAGGTTAACAGCTACGATACTGAAAATAGAAAGACGTGGGCGAGATAGAATAAAATGATGATTGAGAGGTTTCTCTTGTCCTGTGGGGTATATTTTGAAGTATAATCGCGGGCATAATTGTGGCCCATAATTTAACAGTGCTGCACAAATCGCCCCAATTTTTGCAAACGTGACCACATTTGTTCCCCAAGCATAATTCTAGCATTGAATTGATTGTCTCCCCTAAAATGATCGAATTTCCCATAGGTAACATTCCAACTTAGACCCTGTATTTCCATGCTATACTTACGTTTTCTGAACATGGTTTGGTTATTCGGTAACGACAATAACTTGAACCATCGTCTCCATGTCCCTGATGAAAGCTCTCATATGTAAGAGTCGTAGGTGTTGTTCAGTTTGTAACACATGCAAATAATCCTTCATTTAAAGTGGGAGAAACGTGTGTTCCTCACACGTTCCTCTCGTTTAAGGTGACTTGCCTTGAATGCCCGGTTAAGCCATGGTGTGCGGCCGCCCTAGATCGAACTTCTGAATGCCAAATATAGACGACACTACCTGAGCTATCTACTCGGTTCAAGTCACATTCCATACGCCGTGTTGGCGAATTGGGGAACAACTATCGATGTTTTCTTGATCGAGTAGAATTTCTATTTCACGATTCCACCTCTATGCGTACATGGTCATGAGGGATCAGCTTATTGTCACTGTGGACGTGAAAATGTGACCTGTTTCAAGGTAAAGATTTCTTTTACTTGTAAATAAGCATAACAGGACCAAAGACTTCAATCCCGTTCACAATGAGATGCGAGCGGAGACGTATCGCAACATAAGCGCAAGCGCGAGGGAGCATTGCAGTCATGAGCGTAATGCAAGAAGTTGGCACGGGCTTGTAGATCCGCAAATTTCATGCGGATAGCTTCCAAGCGTTTCGCAGGCTTCAAATTAAATGACATTTCCGCTCGTGGCACGTCAAAATAATTGTTTGATGGCATGGAGGCTGCAGAAAATGATAAAGCTGTACAGTTAGTGAATGTGCATTATCTCTTTGCACCTTAAGATTTGTGAGAGCCAAGAAATCTAGACGCAGATAGTGAGTAAATCTATTAAATCAAAGGTGGATTCACAATCAGACTGCCATAATCTCTTGATGAAAATAAGAGATGGTGCGACATGGCCAAATAGAAGAGCACGTATGTACAATGGCGCTGTAAAATCTCGCACTGTGATCGTCTGCAGTTGATCCGCAGGTAATGCATAGAGGCCGCAATACAGAATTATTTCTCTATGTACGCAATGCAAGGATAAATTTGGAGTTTGTAAAACTCTTGCTTTGCGTGTCTCTATTTGAATGCTTATATTAAATAACATGGGTGCAAAGGTTTGCCCTTACGTTGTGTCTGCAATTACATTTTGTTATGAATGGACCATTATTTCCCTTTGAAGGATGCCATGCACTTACTCATTGTTAACAAATAATTATTAAAGCTATGAAATGTATAATAAAACACTATAAAGCAGTAGCCGGGTTGATATTCAGTACGAAAAGCGAAAATTCTCCCGTAAATTTACAAAAGTGTATCGATGATTGCATACACCCATCACTCCAACCCCCAATGTCATTTTTTTTAAACTTTTTTCGAAATTTTAGCACTCATATATGACAATTACACCCTATTAGAGATCTCCTTGCTTATGTTTCAATATAGATATCACACTCCTCCGCCTTTGTTTAAACTTCGGGCTCCAGTCACCACGTGTTGACCGGAAGCAGCCGTTATTATGAACTGCACAACCCATGGCCATTGTTAAAGGAAAGATGCTTAAAAGCAAGTAAATATCCATTTCTGATTCATTCATATTAAGCTATTTTGACAACATAGTATGATGTTTGCGTACTTCTAATAGCAATTTAGGAGGGACAACATATTATAGACGAAAGTGGTAAAATATTCAGTAACTGTCAGTCATTGTTGCTTTTGTTTACATTTACCAGTAAAGTAAGGATAAATGGAGTTTTCAGTAATGTATGGGATGGAGGGAGGATGGGCTAGCGTTATACTGCACGTGCCACAGTTCAGCTGTGGCACGTGCCGCTGTCTACTGATGACTTGTTGCGTAAATATTTAATGGAAGGTCAAGCATTTAAATTAAACTTCAGCCAAGGTGAATTTAGCATTTTGGTAGTATAACGGTTAATTTAAAATAATTTCGCCTTGATATAGGGTTAAACGGAAGTGGTGTGTTACCACTTCATCAATTTTATTTCCTCTACTTCATACATAGCACATAGAGAATAATTTCATTAAATCTCCCCCCCCCCCAAAATACTTCGTTGAAAATGCATGTTTTAGGTTTACCTGTATCCCTAAAGAGCATTTATAGAAACAGTTCCTTGTGTGCGTGTTTGTGAACACGATAACTCAAAAACGAAAAGCTTGATATTTAAGTGTTTTTTGTTCTTTTTTATTTTAAACAGTTAGGGAGTATGGTCACGACTCCGGCGCTGTATCCCCTTTTTACATTCCCCCCTGTATGATTACTGGTTTTACTTGTCCTTTACACAAACATATACACATTGCACAAACATATGACGACCATGCCCAAGGCGGGACTCGAACACACGATCCCCTGCCCACGAAGCACCAAACCAAGACGCCTTAGCGAGCGTGGCCATGGTGATGGGCTTTAAGTTCAGCATCTTCCAAGGATGCCACACTAAGATTTTCAAGAAAATCGCCACATCTCAAACTACTCTTTGCATATTTTGTTTTTTTGTCAACAACGATGTTAAGATAATTACATGATCAATTAAAATATCCTGGGAATAGCCAATGAAACCTTCTTCATTCGGAGTGACTATTGCATAACTGGTAAATCGTAAAAGATAGACAAAAACTTACTAGCCAAAAATGTACATCTCGATAAAGCACACACTTTATGCCATATACATTTTATTTAAATTTAACATTTCCCATAATATTCCTTGTTATTGGTTTCAGTTTTGAAATACTTATTTTTCTCAAACAGGAAGTCATTATTAGTTTTTTTTTTTACTGCTGGTCATGCAAATAAAACCTATTTCAAATTTAATCGCGTAGCGACAGATTTTAAAAGATTTTAATATCAATTTAGTTCAGCATACTCCATCATTTCGCTTCTACTTCCAAGGAAGCGAGTAGTAGGACCATTTATACTAATGATTATTCCATTAAAACGAAGCAGATAGAAGAATAAGTTCTTGTAAAAATAATTGGGTCAGAATAGTCGAGAAGACCATGTGAATGGAACATATTGAATTTATTTAGTTCGCCTTGCTTATGTTTCACTAAAAGAACATCACTCCTCTGCCATTGCTGTCGCTCTCCGTGGTGTAGTGGTTACCATACTAGTCTCATATACCAATGGCCGCGGGTTCAAACCCGGCGGAGGACGATGGAGTTTTTTTCGGGCATGATTTCTTTCAGAAGGGAAGTTGCTATCGTGTCGTAGATTTACGGCACATAAAAGAATCTCAAGCCTAACAAAGAGACCTCTGAGCAAAATTAAGCGAGTTTTCACGCCCAATATAGAATGGGACGCTGCGAACCACAGCTGTTAAAGAGCCTTAATAATAATAATAATAATAATAATAATAATAATAATAATAATAGAAAGTTCTATTAAACTTTCAGGTTTCCTTATTTGGGGTTGCCATTATAGACAAAGCATACTAAACAATTTTAGAATATATACAAAAGCTACAGAATACAGATAGTCTATTTCATTTTCGTCATTGCTTAGTTCACGCTCCGCTCTCCACGTGCAAGCAGCAGTTGTGAATTCCACAACTCATGCGCATTATTACTTAACGGAATAATGATTAAGATTCAATGCATTTCCATTGCATATTTCCTGATAATATCTTATTTAGAAAACACTACATAGTTTAATATGATAATTGTGTACTTCTATCAGCCATTTAACCCTTAGTTACCTGCATAACTATACTACATACACCGTTTTTCCTTTAATTCAAGTTTAAAACTGGAGTTTTAGTAAAAATATATGGGAATAACGTATAAAATAAAGGAGAAAATATAAATGAAAATACATTTAGATCCTTTATTAATCTGTTTCTTACCACCTAAAAGTTTAAATTCTTCTAAACCAGTTTTCATAATCCTGCCAAAGGCACTACCAAAAAAGTGGTTCAAATGGCGATGAGTGTTAGGTGATAGGTAATATACTGACCATCCATTCAAAGCCGAATGTTGCAAGTTCATATCCCGGTGATTGTGGTGAATAACGGGGAGAGCCTAAATAAAATAATCGGTTTAATGCTTGGAAGCTAATGTCTGTAGTTATGTGAGTTTTACTCTTTTATTTATTTAAAAAAAATCACTGCAATTATAGGGCAAACAATATTTATAGTCTTGATTACTTATCGTTAGGTTGAAGGTTAGTATAACATGCAACTAATCGTAGGGTACAACCTTAGTTGTATGGTTACGCTTAAAACAAGCGTACCGACAGGCAATAAAGTGTTAAAAGGAACTATTTTTACTTTCTCTATACGCACTATGTACATAGTGTATAGAGAAGGTATTGCACTCCACCCAAAAATTCGATGCCAAGATTTCACCGGAAATATATGTTTTAGGGTCCCCTGTATACAAAAAAAGCATTTTCACAAAAAGGTCCGTGTGTGTGTGTGTGTGTGTGTGTGTGTGTCCGTGTGGCTGTGAACACGATAACCCAAAAACTAAAAGTCGGTAAAATACCAAACTTGGTATTTAAGTTTAGTATCTTCCAGGGATGCGATACGAAGATTTTGAGGCATATCCCCACCCCAAACTACCCTTTATATGAAACTTTTTTCGAAAATTTTGATTTTCGCAAAAATGGTTCTAACGAAAAGTGTTAGCGACGTGAGCACATTTCCTCTGAAGATGTCCCTCACAGACAGGGACGAAACGTTAGGTAGAAATATTTTAACTAAACATATTTTAACCTACAGACCACGGCAAAATAGCCCGAAAATTTTAAATTTTAAAACTAGGTCTTCAGATGCTATTCCCAGAAAATTCAAAATATACGTTTTATTTGCCATGTAAATATCTAAAACATAAGAGATTTTAATCAAAATCGTTACAGCCATTTTTGAGAAGTCAAAATATTCAAAATTTTTCGATATAAAGGATAATTGGGGGTGAGTGGATTTTTTTTTTTCAAAGCTTCGTGTCGCATCCTTGGAAGAGACTCAACTTAAATATCAAGTTTGGAATTTAATGAAATTTTCGTTTTAAGATATGCTGTCCACAGAAACACACACACATATTTTTCTAATAATACTTTCTTTTGGATTCAGGGGTTCCAAAACATGTATTTTCGATGAAATCTGGGTATCGAATTTTTGAATACAATACAATACTTTCTTTAAGCACTTCGTACATAGATCGTATAGAGAAAGTAATAGTGCTGACAGTCCTACCCACAAATCTCGAGGCACCCCCTCCACGTGAGGCCCACTCGCAGGTGGGTCCTGAGTGCTTTCCTATGGTGCCAGGGAAGAAACCTCTACATCCACCTTCCAGCCGAAACCTCCTAACCTTGCCGCCTAGTTCTACAGCGCTGAAATAGATGACGACGAAGGAAATTATGTGATAGAAGAGGAACCACCCCAACTTTCGCCTACCGTCCCGGTGAAACCACGAAAAACTCATACTTCAGAGCTAACGGTCGCTTGAGATTGAACTCGAGACCACCCGAGTATGCGTCGCACACATTACCGCGACATCATTTTAAGCGTTAAATGAACGAAAGATGGCGATGAAGGATGTCAAACTTTTCAATAGGAGAGTTAGTTAAACGTTAACCTATTTATTGAAACAATAACCACTTCCTGCTGCCAACAAGGACAGAGTTAAACAGACAAATTAAAAATTAACTATCTAAAAGTAACGAAAACTTGAAACTCTCACATTCATTAAAGACAACCATCTTATAACATAGCGTAAAGCTGCGCTTAAACGCAGCAAAACGAGTTCCAATTAAGTTCCACCGAGGATTAAAGTGCGCCGTAAAGCTAAAAGCTGTAGTTTAAACCTTACGGAGGGTTTAAACCCCGTTTACGAGTACCAGTCCGTAGTGTAAATTCTTTGAACAAACATTTCTTAGTTTGAACTGGAAGGGAGGAATTTGTCGCATTGTACTTCTTAAATAGAAAAAAAAAAAAAAAATACATATTATAATACTAATTGATAGACAGGTTCTCTGATTACAAATTCCTCTATCACGCCAAAGTAGCATTTTTACTATGATAAAATTGGATGTGAGATGTTCATATTACTCTCTCTAAATCTGTAGAATAAATTGTTATTATAAAGCTTACTTTTCCATCTTCTACTTGCTAATCGACATTAACATTATTATAAATGTTCTCATTACTTGATTCCTGCAAGTTTAATTAAAACTGAAACCAATAACAAAGAATATCTCGGAAACGGTCACTTCCACGAAAAAAATGTATATGACATAAACTCTGTGTTTTTACAGATATACATTTTCTGTGTGGTAAGATTTGTCTCTATCTTGCGGATTACCATATATGCAAACGTCATCCAAAATGAAGTGGATTTCAGAGGCTATTCCTAGAACATTCGTATACATTTTATTTGTAATTTGAGTAATATATATTCTCCGAAACATGATGATCCTCAAACGGGACCGCCCCCTCTGCCACTGTGAAATATTCATTAGCAAACAATAGATGAGCCTGAACCAGGGGTGAGAAACTGTTTCTGGAAATTTTGGAGATATATATATAAAGTACAATTATGGAATTTCAGGGACAATATAAATCCAAAATCTCCAGAAACGAGATTTCTAGAACTTTGAATGAGAATTTCGCATTGCACTAGAAGATTTGCAAACATTTTGAACCGTTTCGTTTCGTAATCGGCTTACCCTCCCCGTATTTGTAAGACTTAAAAGCCAATGCCTAGGGATCAGAAGCCTGTCGGGAAGCCTACGCTACAAGTCACAGAATGAAGAACCTGTTACGAGGAGTCGGCCCGTAGCCAGAATGAACATTTAGATTTTGCCACAAATGAATTTTACTTTCTCTACACGTACTACGTGCATAGGGTTTAAAGAAGTTATTGCACTCCACCCAAAAATTCGATACCGAGATTTCACCGGAAATATATGTTTTAGGGTCCCCTGTATCCAAAAAAAAAAAGCATTTTCAGACAAAGGTCCGTGCGTGTGTGTCCGTATGTCTGTGAACACGATAACTCAAATATGAAAGTTCGGTAAAATACGAATCTTGGTATTTGAGTTTAGATTCTTCCAGGAATGCGACACAAAGATTTTGAGAAAAATCCCCCCACCTCAAACTGTCCTTTACATAGAACTTTTCTCGAAAATTTTGATTTTCCCAAAAATGAATCTATCGATATCGTTTTTACCTGGTTAGAAACCCGAGAACATTATGAATTGAAATAAAGTGTATATCTTGAATTTTCTGGGAATAGCCTCTGAAGACTACTTTATTCTGGATGAATTTTACTGAATTAAGCATAACTGCTAAACCGTAAGAGATGGACAGGTTACCTCGCAAAAAACGTAGAGCACGTTAAAACACACAATTTATGTTATATACATTTTTTCGTGAAGTCCATTGTTTTTTAAAATATTCCTTATTTTTGGTTTCAGCTTTGAAAAACTTGCACTTTTCTCAAATAGAATTTCTCAATTCCGTCCATACAAACAAAGGAACTTCAGTCACATAGCAACCAGCTTTTGACTATCACTTTAACCTTTGATACTCCCTTATTTCGCTCCTACTTACAAGGAATCAAGTAATAAGGCTATTTCTGCTAAAATTTTCTGGATTAGCATGAAGTGAATAGAAGCATAAGCTTTTTAACAATAATTTGTTGCATAGATGCAGAGAAAGTCTTGTGAATGGAACACATTAGATTTTTGTTTAATACACCTCTATAAAGTATCAGGTGTTAAGAGTTCTGAAAAGTTATACCATAAATTGCTTGCCTTAACTAACTCGCCCTTCTCAACTCTTTGTGGCGATCGTTATCTGTTTGTTGCTGGTCCAAAAAAGCACTCCACAAAGCAAGTTGTAAATACAGCTTTGGCATATCCTTTTTATGCTGAAGAAAATAACGTGCACAATTTCATTTACAGAATGGCAAAGAAATTATCCACCTAATACACGACCGCAAGAGGATTAGCCGCGCTCCTCAGCAAGCCACCATACAGCAACTTTGAAGTATTATCACTCGAGGAGGGGGGAAAGAAACGCAGTAAAAATACATCCGCAAAAAATATAGCTCAACAGAATTTTGCTCAGGCAGAATGAAAATACGTTCCTGTTGCTTTTTTTAGTGGTGGAAAACCCTTTCTTTTACCCATACTGCACCTTTAGTATATTAGAGTGACAAGGATCTGTGAATAAATATTTTCACAACTGTCAATTTGAGAAAGTGTACAGTGTGTAATGTACAGGCCGTTTCAAAAAGACACCAAACGAAAATAGCAGTCGGTTAGCTTATACTTTGACTTGTCCGAAACTTTGTCGAAATTTTCAAACTCTTCTATTTAAAGCTTTATGTGTGTTTAAAAATCGCACAACTTTGGGATTAGGCTGCGAAGGAACAACGTTTGTCATGCGCCACACCCACATGCTAAGTTTTCCATTAGTAAGATGACCTGTACCGCGCCGACGTGTCTATCAAACCACGCCACCGGGGTATTCGCTACCAACCGGCATCTCCCTTTGAGTGGGCTAGGCACCTGCCATCTGGTTATGTACGACTGCCTAAACCATGGTGATTTTATAGCAATTTTGTATGTGCCTAAAATGTGCAGAAAATTATACTCGCGTATCACATACGGTATGACTAACAAGGTCCACATCTTCGTTTGGTCTCATTTTGAAATAGCCTGTATATTTTTGAAACTTATTTATGTCATTTTTAATTTCTCTATACGTATTATGTACATAGTGTATAGAGAATGTATTGCACTCCACCAAAAAATTCGATACCGAGATTTCACCGGAAATATATGTTTTAAGGTCCCCTGTATCCAAAAAAGGTATTTTCAGAAAAAAGTCCGTGTGTGTCCGTGTGTCTGTGAACACGATAACTCAAAAACGAAAAGTCGGTAAAATACCAAACATGGTATTTAAGTTCAGTATCTTCCAGGGATGCTACACGAAGATTTTGAGAAAAATCCCCCCAACCCAAACTACCCTTTACATCGAACTTTTTTCGAAAATTTTGATTTTCTAAAAAATGGCTCTAAAGATTTTGATTAAAATATCGTATATTAAAGTTATTTACCTCACAAATAAAATTTATATTTTGAATTTTCTGGGAATAGCCTCTGAAGACTACTTTATTCTGGATGAAGTTTTCATAACTACTAAACCGTAAGAGATGGGCAAAAACTTAACCGGCAAAAAATGTAGAGCACGTTAAAACACACAAGTTATGTTATATACTTTTTTTGTGGAGTTGATCGTTTTTGAGATATTCCTTTTTCTTGGTTTAATATTTGAAAAACATACTTTTCTCATACAGGAATTTGTCAACTCCTGTAAATACAAAGGAACATCAGTCACATGGCAACCAGCTTTTGGCTTTCACTTTAACCTATGGTACTCCCTTATTTCGCTTCTACTTACAATAAAGCAAGAAATAAGGCTATTTCTGCTAATTTTTCTCGATTAGCATGAAATAAATAAAAGATAAGCTTATTAACAATAATAACTTATAGAAATATAGAGAAAGTCATGTGAATGGAACACATCAGATTTTTACTTTATCTACACGTACTGTGTATATAGTGTATAGAGAATTGTATCCCATGCAAACATTGGATGCTGAGATTTCACCGTAAATACATGTTTTGAGGACCTTTGTGTCCAACAATTTTTTTTAGAAAAGGTGCGTGTGAGTGTGTGTGTGTAATTGGGCAGCATAGTTCAAAAATGAACAGACCGTTAAAAACCAAACTTTGTACTTAAGTTTGGTATCTTCTAAGGATGCGACACGAAGATTTTGAAGAAAATTCCCCTACCCCAAAACTTTCTCAAAAATTGCTGTAACGATTTCCATTAAAATACCTTATGTATATGATATTCTTATGACACATTTTTTGAAGGAGCAGATTTGTTGTGAAATAAGACCAAAAATTGTGAAACTAAGAAATTAAAATGCTCATAATAAAATAATAGAAATTCTATTTTAAGAAAGTATATCGGTTTTTCAAATTTGCATATTTAAACTGCCCAACAACTGAAGTTATAAATGGACAAGCTCACGGGTCATAGGTACTCTTCAATTTAAACATTGTTTAATCAACTGTTTTACTTTCTCTACACGTACTATGTACATAGTGTATAGAGAAAATATTGCATTCCACCCAAAAATTCTATACCGAGATTTCACCGGAAATGCACGTTTTATGTCCCCCTGAATCCAAATAAAATCATTTTTGAAAAACATCCGAGTGTGCCTGTGGATAGCATAGCTCAAAAACGAAGAGATCGTTGAATAACAAACTTGGTAATTAAATTTGTTATCTTCCAAGGATGCACATGAAGATTTTCAAGAATATCCTCCCACCCGCAACTACCCTTTAGCTGGAACTTTTTTCGAAAATTTTGATTAAAATAAAATGTATATGTTGAATTTTCTGGGAATAGCCTCTGAAGACTACTTTATTCTGGGTGAACGAACTTGTGCGTAACCGCTAAACCGTAGGAGATAGACATGAGCTTACCACAAAAACAAAATAAATATATATAAAGCATATTAAAACACACGATTTATGTTATATAAATTTTGTTCGAGGAGTTGAACGTTTTTGAGATATTCCTTGTTTTTGGTTTCAGCCTTGAAAAACTTATGCTTTTCTCATTCAGGAATTTGTCAATTTCTGTCCATACAAAGGAACTTCAGTCAGATAGTAACCATCACTTTCACCTATGGTACTCCACTAATTCGCTTTTACTTACAAGGAAGCAAACAATAAGACTATTTCTGCTAATTGTTTCTCGATAAGCATGAAGTAAATAGAAGCAAAAAATTGTTGCGGAGATGTAGAGAAAGTCATGTGAATGGAACACATAAGATTTTTAGTAATATCCCCCCCTCAACACACACTTATGGACTTTTTGTATATAAGGGTCCTCAAAACACATATTTGTGGTGAAAGCTGGATATCGAATTTTTTGATGGAATAAAATCCGTTCTCTGTATTCTGAGTATATATGTTGTACATGATAGAAGTAGTTAAACGGGAGGAAGAAAAGAAAGCCAAACTACACTAGTCAAAATAAAGGATTGGTTCTGATAATGAATGAATGAATAAGTGTATTTATTTACATTACAATATTATACATAGAATTTCAACAATCGCACGGGTCCACAGACCGTACGTGCTTTTGTAATACACATTAAAAAGCAATATAAAACAACAATGAGTAAAGCTGAAAATAAAGATACACAGATATACAAATTTAAATTTACAGCAGAGATTACAGCTTCATAAATGCACCCTCTTATAATAGATAATTGCATTTAAAAGTAATATATACACATCATTGTATATACACAATATATAAAACCATAACACAAGAGTGACCTATGTATATGTAAAACATTGTAGTCACTTTTGTTTAGTTGTTTTATCCATCCCCCCTTCTCTATTGGCAGTCTCCTCAGATCTCAGCTGTCTTGCCTTAAGTATAAATTTACCTAGCCCGTTAACGTCTTCCGTGCCTGCCAGTAGCATCCAACATGCTTCTAGCGCTACATTCGTGGTGGTAAAGAATCGTGGTAAATATTTTTTCCGCCATTCCTCCGTACTCTTACATCTTGCCAATCTTTCCTCCTCGCAAATGGGACAGATTCTCTTACCATTCTCATCAGCAATTTTTGTGCTCCTAGTCTAATTCACGCGAGCCTCTCTCTAATGAGTTTGGTACCTGTTTTGATGTAATCCATACCCCACTCCGATTTTAGCCCAGATTGTACTTCTAATTGGTTCTGCTAATGTTAAAACAGCTCAAGATAAAATCAATAGACTTGTTGTATGCCACTGGAAGTGGAATACTGCTCGCAAAAAAAAAAAAATAAATAAAATAAAACCACAGTTTACCATCGTAATGCCACAAAAGTGATCGAAATGGTATACCGATAGATGTAATAAAACTGCGGGGGAAAACTATTAGTAATTAAAAAGTAATAAGGCTGAAGCGGCTGTTATGCTTGACAAGAGCTTTAAATTAATCTGTACGTAATTTAGACCACAAAATATGTTTTATTACATACACGCTCATTAAAAAGTAGTAGTATGTGTGATGATTCAGTAATGACTAATGGATTTTGGAGCTGTTGATAATTCTGTTCTTATATTCCGATCTAGAAAAAGAAGCCTACAGGTAATGACTGTTTCAACAAAATGACATTTTCTGTACAAATTCATTGGATTCGATGGTTCTGGAATATTGGAGATGTGTTATACAATCACGAACTTCGTGATCTGGTGATAAAAAAGACTGATTATGTTGCATTCACGTGACTTTCTCTAGTTGTTCCACAAACAAACTCTCCTTACAAAAGATTATTCTTTTAGCTAGATTATGCTAATCGAGATAAACATGTAGAATTAATTACTTACTAATATAATAAACCAACCTTTTAAAACCCGGACGCAGTGTGAAACAATTAAAATTTGGATTTCTTTGCTTGCCAGTCAGACTTACCGCTTCAGAAAAGCTTAAGTATTTTAAACTGAATCCAATAGCTTGGAATATCTCGAAAGCGGTGAACTCTACAGAAAAGTTAATATGACAAAATTGTGTGCTTTGACGAGATCGACATTTTTTGTGAGGTCAGATATTGTCGATCTGGTACGGTGTACCAGTTATACAAAGGTTATACAGAAATCATTGAGAATGAAGAGCGTCTTCAAAGACCAAAGGGGATCTCAAAACATGTGTTTTCGGTAACGTCTCTTTTCTAGCTACTATACACCTACATTTCATGTACATATGTGTTGGAGAAAGTGAAAAAGTGAAAGTTCTCCATTCGTATGATTTTCTCTAATTCGCTGTAACAAATTATTTTAAGGCATATTATTCTATCCACTTCATGCTAATCCAGATAAACATTAGCATAAACAGTCTTATTACTAATTTATTTAAGTAGAAAGGAAATAAGAAAATACACTAGGCTCTACTGAGTCAAATGTTGAAGAATCTGATGTGTTACATTCACATGACATTCTATATCTCTGTAACAAATTATTTTTAAAAATCTTATGCTTCTATTTACTTCCTGCTATTCGAGAAAAAATTAGCAGAAATAGACTTATTACTTGCTTCCTTGTAAGTAGAAGCGAAATAAGGAAGTACCATAAGTTAGTGATAGTCAAAGGCTGGTTGTTATGTGACTGAAGTTCCTTTGTTTGTATGGACACGAGTTCACAAAGTTCTGTATGAGAAAAGTATAAGTTTATTTTTATTGCTGACGCCAAAAACAAGGAATGTCTAAAATACAATCACCTCCACGAAAAAAATGTATATAACATAAATTGTGTGTTTTAAAGTGCTCTACATTTGTTCTGTAGTAAGTTTTTGTCCATCTCTTACGGTTTAGCAGTTATGCAAGATTCCGTAAAATTGACCCAAAAAGTAGTCTTCAGAGGCTATTCCCAGAAAATTCAAAATACACATTTTATCAGGTAAATATCTTTAATATACGATTTTTTAATCAAAATCGTTAGAGCCATTTTTTTAGAAAATCAAAATTTTCGAAAAAAGTTCTATGTAAAGGGTAGTTTGAGGTGGGGGATTTTTCTCAAAATCTTCGTGTCGCATCCCTGGGAAATACTAAACCTAAATACCAAGTATTTTACCGACTTTTCGTTTTCGAGCTATCGTGTTCACAGACACACTGATACACGGATACACACACAAACGGACCTTTTTCTGAAAATACTTTCTTTTGGATTCAGGGGGCCCTAAAACATATATTTCCGGTGAAATCTTGGTATCAAAATTGTTGGTGGAATGCAATACCTTTTCTATACACTATGAACATAGTACGTATAGAGAAAGTAAAAATGTGGTTCCCATGGGATTGAAACCTGATTCTTTACGTGGTCAGGAGTTGACAATTCTCCGTATGAGAAACATTTAAGTATTTTAAAACGAAAACAATACAAGAAGTATCTAGAAAACGGTCAAATTCATCAAAAAAGTATAGGACATAAAGTGTGTATCTTAAGGAGATCCAAACTTTTTTCCATTTCGTACAGTTTACTAGTTATGCAAAATTCAGAAAAAGTTAACCAGAATAAACAGACCTTAAGAGACTATTCCAGAATATTCAAGATAAACATTTTATTTCTCATATAAATATCTTAAATACACAAGATTTTAATCAAATTCGTTTAAGCTAGTTTTAAGAAGACCACAATTTCAACTTTTGTTCTATGTAAAGGATAGTTCAAGGTGGGGGATTTTCTTAAACATTTTCGTGTCGCATCCTTGAAATATACTGAGCTTGCATCTCAACTTTAGTATTTAACAAACTTCTCGTTTTGATATGCTGAAAACACACGCGCGCGCGCGCGCACACACACACACACACACACACACACACACACAAGCTTCCCGTTTAAGTTGGAGTTTAAAATTGAACCAATAATACACAATATCTTCGAAACGTACTCTTCATTAAATAAATATGTATGGCATTGCGTGTTTTAAAGACACCTACTTTTTATGTGGAGTAAGTTTTGTCTATCTCTTACAGTTACAAGTTATACAAAAAGTCATCCAGAATTAACAGTTCTACATAGGCCATTGCCAGAAAATTCAAGATATTCACTTCGCTTATATTAAGCATATCATAAATAAAAATCGTTGAGTAAAAATTGTGGAACCACTTTTGAGAAACACAAAATTTTGAAAAATTGTCCATGTAAACGGTAGTGACGGTGGAGGATTTTCCTGAAAATATTTTTGCGGCATCCTTGGTATTTCTCAGACTTCTCATTTTGAGTTATGCTGTCGACAGACACAAGTTCTTTTTCAAAAACACTTTTTTGGGGGATTCAGGAGCCCTCGAAAGTATGTATTATTTCCGATGAAAACATGCCATCAAATTTTTGGATGAAGTACAATTAATACCTTCTCTAACTACTGTGCGCATTGTATATACGTGATAGAGAAAGTAAAACTGTTTGTACATCCTATGCCCAGTGCGTCTGCTGGTAAATGTGCAGTAAGCCTCTGTCTTCATTTACTCCAAATACCAATTTTAGTTGTTATATATTGAGCTAATTTAATACTTCATTAATTCATAACGCTTAACTTAAACTCATATTAAACATTATTCGTCTCTCATTTTTTTCTTTTTTTTTAATAGTATACTTCAAACTCAGTTAAGGTACCCATGCACGTTCAGATTAAAGGTTAGTGCAATCTGTTTAAATATTTTTGTTGTCATTAGCCAGGGAAAGTAAATGGGTTTACAATATCGCCAATTAAAAATATTTTACTAACTATAAATCATCTAAGATTTTATATGTTTGCTTAGTGCACTGTAGCATATACAAAAATAAATATATCAGACATGAATACCAATTGTTTCTGTGAATATGTAAACTGATGCGCATTTCAGATAGATCAAGTAAAACAGTTGTTTAAAACAGTTGTTTAAAAGGTCGTGAATTTTAAAATTAAAAATAATATTTTTAACACTTGGATTTGGATTTAAATGACTACAGAATTTTTCTAATAAGTCCATAAATTTCGGTTCATATTATGTTCTGCTTAATAAGTCTCAGAGTTATATACAAATGAATACAGATTTGTGATTTAAAATGGTAAAAGTTGAAGATCTTTAGTGTGGAGAAATAGTGTAATAAAATTTCAAAAATGTGATCCGAGCACCAGTGGAGGGTGCAAAAAATTGACTTAAACTCACTTCTGGTAAGAAATTCCATATACAGGATGTTTAAAAAATACGGGGCATAATTTCAGGTATGTATTTCCCACATGAAGACAATCAAAATAGTTCATTATAACATGTGTACGGAAATGCTTCATTTCCGAGTTATGGCCTTCACAACATTGGAATTCACTGGAACGTTTTTATTTCCGCAGGTCTTTGCCGTCAAAGGAGAAATTAGGAGGGCGCTCTGATAGTTCATTCTGAGGAAAGTTAAATTCAGTGTTCTTTAGGCGTTAAGACTGTGCGACATGTATTCAAATCAAGAGCTGGCAGAGATACACTTCATGTACGGCAAGGTGGACGGCAATGCTGCGCTGGCTCATCGTTTGTAGCAGGAGAGGTACCCACAGCGACAATGTCCAGATCGGAAGACATTTGTACGTCTCCATTCCCGTCTGTGCGAGTATGGAACATTCACCTCTCCTGGTTTGAGAAGGGGACGACCAAGATCTACAACTCCAGAAGTGCAGGAGGAAATTCTGGAGGCTGTGGACAGGACTCCTATCAGCACACGACGGTTAGCGTTGCAAGTCAATGTTCCTCATACGACTGTCTGAGGACTGTTGAACGAGTATCAATTGTATTCTTATCATTTGCAACGTGTACAGGCCCTGTCACCAGCAGATTACCCTGCACGAGTTAGGTTCTGTCAGTGGTTCTTGCAGCAGTGTGGTGTAAATCCGAACTTTTCTGCCGTCTTATTATTTACAGATGAAGCACAGTTCACAAGAGATGGCATAGCAAATTTCCACAATCAGCATGTGTGGTCGCATGAAAACCCACGTGCAACTGTTGTATCTCATTACCAGGTGCGGTTCTCCCTCAACATGTGGGCCGGTATCATTGGTGATCGATTAGTTGGGCCCCATGTACTTGTAAACAGACTTACGGGGCAGGCGTACACAAACTTCCTGGAAAACACCATACCTGACGTTTTCGAAGACACTCCACTGATCAATCATCAACACATTCACTTCTTGCATGATGGCGCTCCTGCACACTTCAGTCTCACGGCTCGCCGGTACTTGGATCGAAGGTTTCCTGATCGATGCATAGGTAGAGATGGCCCAATAGCTTGGCCTCCACGCTCACCTGATCTGAACCCTCTCGATATATACTTGTGGGGCCATTTAAAATCATTGGTTTATTCGTCTCCGGTGCCGGATTTGGAATCCCTTCGGAATCGAATTGTGGCAAGTTGTGAGGACATACGCAATACTCCTGGAGTTTGGGATCGTGCTCGCAGGTCAATGAGACATCGACGTGAGGTCTGTATTCAAGCAGGAGGTGGACATTTTGAACATCTTCTGTAATGACAACAACCTGCGGAAAGAAAAACGTTCCAGTGAATTTCAATGTTGTGAAGGCCATAACTCGGAAATGAAGCATTTCCGGACACATGTTATAGTGAACTAATTTGATTGTCTACATGTGGGAAATACATACCTGAAATTATGTCCCGTATTTTTGAAACATCCTGTATATTATGTTTTTGAAATGTAGAAGTTGAGACGAAAATTGTTGAAGAATCACAATTTCAAAAATCTGAATGTCAAGTTTAGTCTCGTAACTGCTTTCTTTTAAATAATAGCAGTAAGGAAGTAATGAACTATTTGTAGATTACAGCTTCTTTGTTTATTACTCTAGCATATTTATTTGAAAACTGGGCAACTTGTGGAGACAATCACTTAATTTTGGATGTCCCAGAAAATTGTTAAATCCTTTATAATAATAGAATCTTTGAGTGTAACATTGTGACATTAAAACAAAAAGAAAGCGTTTCTTTAAAACTTCTAAGAAGTTGACAAAAGGCTGCTGCTTGTTTTAATGGGGTGTATATTTAAAAAGTGGCCAATGCATTTAAATTTTATTTCAAAGCATTCCTAAGCCGTTTAAGTTGCTGGAGTGTTTATTAATTTTATCTTAGCTGTTTGAGCGCATCTGGTGTGTGATGAAAATCGCAATTTGGGAATTTGTTTTGACGTGAAGATTGAAGAATGGGAAATGTTGAAGGCCCTGGTTTGCAGTCAGAACTCACGTGTTCTTGTTTGTTGAAGCTTTACTGCTACTTAAACAGGATGGCCAAACGACTTTCTTACACAAACACCCAACCCGTCTCCATCAACGAGCCAGTTCGGGATCTGCCTCACCAATTTAGATCCGTCGCTTCCAGAAGTGTCTTCAGCTATCAGATCGAGGTTGCGTAATATCCGTATTCCTTCTGTGGAACCTAAATTAATAAGGCTAATGCAGCAGTGTTTGTCATAGCCGGTAAAGTAAACATTTACAATTTACTAGAAAATGCTCTATAAATTTGAACTGTCAAATTAATCATTATAAATTGATAGCTAAGAACCCAACCTTGCAAACTTTATGCATTCTCTACAAGTACGTGCATATCCGGTTAGGGATTTCAATGGAAACTGGGTATTCTGAGGTCCTTTGAATCCACAAAAGTATTTAAAAAATAAGCTCCATGAATGTGTCTTTGTGTAGGTGTGTCTATTAATAGCATAAAAACAAAAACTAAATTAAATACCAATTTTTCTATTTAAGTTTAGTATCTACCAAGGTTGAGACACGGAAGTATTTTAGGAAAATCCCCCAATCTACACTTTATATAGAAAATTTTTCGAAAATGTTGATTTTCTCAAAAATGGCCAATCTTAAACCACACTTTACATGGAAAACTTTTCAAAAATGTTGATTTTCTCAAACATGGCCGATCTCAAACTAGACTTTACATGGAACACTTTTCGAAAATGTTGATTGTCTCAAAAATGGCCAACCTCAAACTACACTTTACATGGAAAACTTTGTCAAACTACACTTTACATGCAAAACTTTTCGAAACTGTTGATTTTCTCAAAATGTCCGATCTCAAACTACACTTTACATGGAATACTTTACGAAAATGTTGATTTTCTCAAAAATGTTCCTAACAATTTGGATTAAAATTATATATTTTGAGATATTTTCGATGATAAACGAAACTTTTATCCTGAATTTTATGCAAATAGCCTTTAAGGTTCTCTTCTTTCTCGATGACTTTTGTACATCTGATACATTTTATAAGATAAACAAAAATTACTACACTAAAAAGAGATATTATTAAACACACAGCTTATCCTATACATTTTTACATTTTCTAACCCGCATGTATGATGTACATAGTGGATAGAGGAATTATTGTTTTCCATACAAAAAATTGGATATCGTGATTTCACCGGAAATATAGCTTTTTGGGTCCCCTGAGTCCGAAAAAAAACATTTTTAGTAAAAGGTCGGTGTGCCTGTGATCAGCATAGCTCAAAATCGAAAAGACTGTTAAATAACTAACTTGGTATTTAAGTTTAGTATCTTCAAAAGATGCGACACGAAGATTTTGAAGAAAATCCCCTCTCCCCACAAACTACCCTTTACTTGGAAACCTTTTTAAAAATGTTTTCTCAAAGTTGGCTTTTATGAGTTTGATTAAAACAAGATGTATTAAAGATATTGACATCACAAATAAACGTAAATTTTGAATTTTGTGGGAATAACTTCTGAAGACATCTTTATTTTGGATGAGTTTTGCAGAGTTTTGCATAACGGCTAACACAAAAACTAAGTGCACAAAAAATGTAGGTCTAGATAAAATACATAACCGTTTCTGAAATATTCCTTGTTATTGGTTTAAATTTTAAACTACTTGTACTTTTCTCAAACGGATAGTGCCATTTTGTGTCACTCGTTTTACTGCAGGCCATGTAAAGCGACGCGAACTTCATTTGTTTCACATAGCTTTTAAACAAATTGACTATCGAGTTAGCCTAGTGTATTCCCTTATTCCCTTCTACTTACAAATAAAAAGACAATTTCTGCTAATGTTTTCCTTGATTAGCACGTCGTAGATAAAAGAATAAACTTTTGTAAGGAAAGTTGTTTGTGTAAATGCTATAGAAAGTCACGTGAATGGAAGACATCAGATTCTTTGTGCAATTAACCATTTCCGAGATATTCCGTATTATTTCTTTCAATTTTAAAGTATTTAAATTCTTCTCAAACAGAAAGTCGTCTAAATGAAGTTACTCATAATTTTGTCAAGACTAATGCAGAACCTCCCAAACACCTAAAATCGCTCGGTTAGAACCGAGGTGCAGAACTTCTGGGCACCGTTCATCGGTGTAGTGATCCTCATGAGGGAATTGTGTGACAGGCAAAGCTAGCACGACAAGCGTAAGGAGGGAGGGACAGAGAAATAGATATCACTGTCATCAAATTAGACAAGTGTATTTTGTACCCTGCGATGTGCAACACACTGGTGTATACACCCTGAGAAGCTCTAGACTAATGCATGCAATTTCAATTAAAATATAATGCTTTGCAACCGTTTGAGCGTTTTTTATGAGTGTTGATGGACAGACGGACACTGCTACTCCAAAAGGAGGCTTGCAATAATAAACACAACAAAAAAAAAAACTGTATTTGAAATATTAGCATTGAATACTACCCTACTGTTCATAAGCAAACGTTACGTTCAGTCTATTTTTAGTTGCCAATTTACTGCTGAGAGAAAAAAGGCTCCTGTAGTTCATTATGGATACAAAGAGAAAGATTATCTATTTCCTATTCACCCGTAACAATTTCTCGAAATAAAACATTACTAATTAGTTGAGCATTTATGTATAGCTCCCTTACATTTTGTTGTGTAAACATGTAGTTGACATCACTGGTGATTGATATCGTCATGGACGCATAGTGCTGTATAGCTACGGTCTGCCATCCAACTGCAACTCTTTGGTGCTATGTGTACGTGAGGTATATGTATCCATATTCTGTATGTTAACTGCACGTCTCCTTCTCTCTCTCTCTCTCTCTCTCTCTCTCTCTTGTTATGTATCTAAAATTAATACTTTACAAATTTGTTACACCAGACGAATAAGGACATTTGGCTACAAACCAAAACTGTTTCAATGTATAATACAAATTCCAAAATATCAGTTTGACCTGTCGAACGTTTTATTTGCCAACGCTCTTAATTTTAGATGTTTTAAAGTTATTAAACACTATATGCCTTGTTTATTTGTCACAGGAAACACTTCACAGAATATTAATTTGTTTCTTTTAGCTAACTATGGGTAATATTTTGTATGCTGTTGGATGTTGTCATCATGTTCCTAAATGTATTACTCCGACGTGTCTCCAGATTGGAATAATCACACCATTAGGTATAAATCGGAATGACTGCTACTGAATTACTGAATCAATTTCATATGCATGCATTCTAGGTCATCTTTTATCCCGTTATCTGCTATTCCTGCATAGAGATTACATGTTAGGTTTGCTACATTGTCATGCTTTGATGTATTATGTAACTGGTTTTTCATGAATGACGCAGCTCGGAGCTGCTACGGCGTGCTAAATAAATCCGCACGTGTGATGGCGGTAGAATGACCCGCAATTTCTCCCGTAATAATGCTAACTATGCGACGGCAGGAATGTCTTGCCTTTCCGTTTTGAAAATACTGTCCCTCTATTATGCCATCTGCTGAACAAATAAACACACAGGAACTGCAAAGAAAACACACTTCTAATTCGCTGGCGGTATAGTGATTTATTTCATATCTTTAACCGTTTATTACGTGGATTTAGATTTGGAGAAGGTAAAAAATCTGACGTGTTCCATTCACATAACGTTCTTTAGCTGTTCCACAAACAACGTTTTCTTACAAAAATTTATTATTTTATCTGTCATGCTAATCGAGATAAACATTTCCAGAATAGTTCTTCCTGTAAGCAGAAGGGAAATAAGTGAAAACACTAGGCTAAAGCGACAGTCACGTCCTTTAAAAGCTGGTCGCATGTAAAAAAATTGATGTTCGGTTCACTTTGCATACTCCAGTTTGAGAAAAATTAGGCAGTTTAAAATTGAAACCAATAACAATGAATACCTCGAAAACGGTTAACGGTATACAAAAACTAGTATGACATAAATTGTGTTTTACGAGATCTATATTTTTTGTGTAGTAGGTTTTGGCTATCTCTTACGTTACGCCAAAATTCTGCAAAACTGAACCAGAGTTCTTCAAAGCCTATTCCCAGAAAATTAAAAATATACATTTTATTTCTGATGTGAATATCTTTAATGTACAATCAAAATCGTTAGAGCTATTTTTTGAAAAAATTAAAATTCTTGAAAACTGTTCCATGTAAAGAAAAGTTGGTAGTGGGAGAATTTTTCTGGTAATCTTCGTGTAGTATATCTGAAAGATGCTGAACATAAATACGAAGTGAGGTATTTAACCGACTTTTTGTTTTTGAGCTATACTATCCAGAAACACACACGGAACGTTTTTCTAAAAATGCTTATTTCGGACTCAGGAGACTTCAAAACATATATTTGTGATGAAAATTTGGTACCTAATTTTTGAGTGGAATGATAGAAAAAAAAAACAACTAAAAATTGCACAATACGAAGCGACTACAATTACAGAAAATATAGAATATTAATACAAATTAGTCACAGTAGTTACATCTTATTGTACAATTGAATGGTATTCAGGAATTGTAAAACATGTGTCCAGTTCTGTGGATCACCTGACGCCAGTTGAAAGTCAGTAGGAACACCATATTGAGTCCTTTGAGCAGTGTATCTCGGGCAGGCTGTAACTATGTGATAAACTGTGAGAACAGTATCACACAGAGTACATTTAGGAAGTGGTTCGTGCGACAGGATGTAGGAATGGGTAAGGGCAGTGGACAAGCACAAGCGGGTGGTTAGTACCTGGTTTCTTCTGGTAAGTGTCAGAAGAGAGGAAGCAATGTTGTGTGTTTGGCAGATTTGATGCAATTTACTTTTAGATGTGGCTGTTCAATATGTTTTCCATTGCTGTAAAATAGTGCGCCTAAGATGCATGAGGAATCTTGATATCTGTTATGGTTGGAGGATGATTTGTTGCTTCCTTCGCAGCAGAATCAGCCATCTCATTTCCCGCTATACCACAGTGGTATCCAAGCAGAGACTAGTCGCTGGCCAGAAGTTACCAAAGCATCGTAGAGTTCTTGTACTTCCTGTACAAGAGTGTGGAGTGGTGAATGTCGTTGTACAGCTTGTAGAACGCTTAGAGAATCTGTGAAGATAATGAAGGATTTATCTCTGCTCTTCAATACGTAGTCCAGGACAAACCGAATTGCAAACAGCTCACAAGAGGAGACGGAGAGTATGTGAGGCAAATTGTAGAACATGGTATGAGTAGGAAAAACCACTGCACATCCATTTTTATTATTCCATTTGGAACCATCGGTATATATTGGCTGAAAGTCGGGAAAGTTTCATGTAGTTCATCGAATAGTACTGTATATAGATGTCTATCTGCATCGGATTTGGCGTACTTATTCAAAGAGGTGTTGATTACAGGAGTCTGTAGATTCTACGGTATAACATTTATGTTAAGTGTACGCGGGATCAAGGGAGGAATCTGTATATTGAACTCTTCTAGGTGTGCTTTAATTCTCCGCTCAAAGGCCGTGGTATATTTGCTACCCAGGTTGGGGCAATAAAATGTGTTGGAACTGTATAAAAATAGGGGGGGGGATCTATGCAAAAATTCATTGTAGGCTTAAGTAATAATGTCAGATAACAATGAATTATAAGAATTCAAATTTCAGAGTGTTACTCTCTTCGTTTTTAGTTAAATAAAGTAGCTGATTTAAGTTATAACGTATGCCAACAGAGAATCGTTTAATATTAATGGTGGTTTCGGTCTGCTTCTTGAGCTTAAAGTAAAGTGAGCAATTCTCCGACAGCTGATGTTAAAGAAACAAATAATATTGACTCATCGAAACATTGGGAAAGCCCCGGCCAAAAATTTACAAATACAGCTTATCTGACTCGCGAGTGCTCATTGGGCCGCAAGCAGCTTGTCGCGTTCTCGCTATGAAAAATGCCCTGGTACTAACTACTCCACTTGGGAAGCCAAAGCCTCTTGCAAAGGCGAATGCCGGCTTCCCATCTTCACCTTCCGACTGCTGCGCAATTAAGGGTCATTCACATCGAAAATCAACCGTAGACGTAACGTAGACACAGAAGCTTGCAGCTAATATATATGTACAGGCTCATTCATGGTGATTACATTGACAACCGTAGTACGTTAACATAGAATCTAGCAAGCGCAAAGCTTTTGCGTCAAAGCTAATATGCAACGTAGGAATCAACCAATGGGAACACTGCTTGATGTGTCATTTATCTGTCATTTCTCTTCCGTTAATTCTCTTTTATTAAAGGAATAAGTCCACCATCGTCTACGACGAGACATCCGTTCTTTAAAATATAAAACACCAAGCAAATTTGCTACTCTAGTTTCCATGTGCGAGAATGCTGGCACACTCTCGTCTCTGCCATCCATTTTAGTTTGCTATTCACTTGCAAGGCGCAGTTCAAGTGTTTTAATTTCTGATTGATTATTGCCTATGTTTACGTGTGTCATTGAGAATGCTCATGGTGCATTTAATTCTGCGTCTATATTCTTGTCAGTGCGTCTACGGTTAATTTTCAATGTGAATGGCCCTTTAGTCCTACGGCTTGTGTCGAACGGTGACGTATTACAGGTTGTCGGGCGCAGTTAGAGCTGTTGAGACCCCTTGAGTCCAAAAAAGAGCCTCAAAACATATATTTCCGGTGAAATCTCGGTATCGAATTTTTTAATGGAATACAAAACCTTCAGCTCCACTTCACCAGTAATGTCTGGCCTCAAACGTAGTCTCTCTTTACTGTTGAAGAGTGTGAAACGGCTCAAAATTAAACAAAATAAATATAAAATAAATATCTGTAGAGATAAATAACCTTCCTCTGCGGTAGTTTAGCTCATGCGCCTGTGCAGGACGAGTTTTTAGTGTTGTTTGGTTTGATGTGCATGTGAAGCACCGTATGTGAAGCTGTATGTTGAGTGTATTAAATATATAACATTAACATCATACATACTAGATAATCGGATGTGCTTATTACTTTGTTTTGTCGAACTGAGTCAGATGTGTACAGCGAACTTAAACTTAAGGCCGCGCCGTGGCCGAGTGGTTTTCTCCGGGTTCTCCGGTTTCACCCGCCATCGCATTCCACCGGTGCTCCATCCAGTGTCACCGCCTGTGGAGCCACAAGTACTTAAAGCGGGCGTTAAACACTACCAAAAAATAAACTTAAACTTCTGCACAAATTCCCTAATATTACTATTTGTAAGAAATCAAAAAAGTTATAATTGTAAAAACTCTGATGTGTACCATTCACATGACTTTCTCTATATCTCTGCAACAAATTATTCTTAAAAAGCTTATACTTCTATTTACTTTATGCTAATCAGAAAAAATTAGCAGAAATATTCTTATTACTTGCTTCCTTGTAAGGAGAAGCGAAATAAGGGACTGCCATAGGTTAAAGTGATAGTCAAAAGCTGGTTGCTATGACAATGAAGTTCCTTTGTTTATATGGATAGGAGTTGACAAGTTTCTGTATGAAAAAAAGTATAGTTTTTCATAGCAGGAACCAAAAATAAGGATTGTCTCAAAAACGACGAACTCCACGAAAAAAAGTTCATAACATAAATTGTGTGTTTTAATGTGCTCTACATTTTTTGTTTAGTAAATGTTTGTCTATCCCTTTGTCAGATAAATATCTTTAATTTACGAAATTTTAATCAAAATCGTTAGACCCATTTTTGAGAAAATAAAAATTTTCGAAAAAAGTTCCATATAAAGGGTAGTTGGGGGTGGAGGGATTTTTCTCAAAATCTTCGTGTCACATCCCTGGAAGATACTAAACTTAAATACCAAGTTTGGTATTTTACCGACTTTTCGTTTTTGAGTTATCGTGTTCACGGACACACACACACACACACGCGCGGACCTTTTTGTGAAAATGCTCTTTTTGGATATTGGGGACCCTAAAACATATATTTCCGGTGAAATCTCTGTATCGAATTTTTGGGTAGAGTGCAATAACTTCTCTATACACTATGTACATAGTGCGTATAGAGAAAGTAAAACGAATTAATTAAAAGGGGTTTCGAGTTACAAAAAGGACCAGACAAGCAGCTATTCTAACAGAAGAGAGTTTAAACTTGTTGCCTAGCATAATTAGGAGTAATATGCGTAAAACGGAAGCATAACTAAAAATCTATTTATCCTTATCTACTCTGCATGTCAGCAGTACGACGTTCTTATAGTCCTCTCTTATTGGCTGCATACCGCCTTAGAAACTAGTTCCCTAGTGATGTGTTACATTCACCTGACTTTCTCTAGCTGTCGCCCTCCGTGGTGTAATGATTCACCATGCTAGCTTCATATATCCTTAGCATGGCTTCCTTCGGAAGGGAAGTAAAGCAGTTGGTCCCGTGTCGTAAATTTACCTCAAGCCTGATAGAGAAGCCTTTGAGCAAAATTAAGCGGTCTTTCACGCCCAATTTAGAATAGGACGCTGAGAACCACAGTAGTTAAAGAGCGTCCATAAATAACACGCTATTTACAGTTTATTTTCTCTGGCTGCTCTACAAACTTCTTACTAAAGATTATTCTTTCTTCTGCACAATGCTAACCGATATAAACATTAGCAGACTTAGGTGCTTATAAGTAGGAGGGAATTGAGGGAATGTACTACGCTAAAGAGATAGTCAAATGTTTCAAAAGTTATCGTTATGCGATTGTCATTGCAAATTGGTTCTTAGCTTGGCCAGGAGTAGAACAAAAGAAAAACGGACACTTCCTGTCACAATTGAAACCAATTACAAGGAATATCTTAGAAACGGTTACCTCCACAACAAAAGCATAAAGAACATAAATTGTGTGTTTTGACGAGATCAACATTTTCTGTGTAGTTAGTATTTGTCTATCTCTTACCGTTTAACAGTTAAGCAAAATTCGGCAAAATTCATCCTGAATAAAGAGGTCTTTAGAGACTATTCCCAGAAAATCCAAGATATACATTTTTTTGTGAGTAAATAACTTCAGTATACGAGATTTTAATCAAAATCGTAATAGCCATTTTTTAGAAATACAAAATTTTCGAAAAATTTTCCATGTAAAGGGTAGTTTTTGATTGAGAGATTTTCTTGAAAAGCTTCGTGTCACATCCTTGGAAGATACCAACCCTAAATAGCAAGTTTGGTATTTAACGGTCTTTTCGTTTTTCAACTATGCTGTCCACAGACACACACACACACACACACACACACACACACACACACACACACACGCACGCGGATCTTTTCCAAAGAATTATTTTTTTTTAATTCAAAACATGTATCTCAAGTGAAATCTCTGTATCGATTTTTGGGTGGAATGTAATACGTTTCTCTATACACTAGTACATAGTACGTGCAGAGAAAGTAAAAATGTGATGTGTTGTATTCATATGACTTCTCTACATCTGTGCAACAAATTAATGTTAAAAAGCTTATTCTTCTATTTACTTCATTATAATAGAGAGAAAAAATTGGCAGAAATGGTATTATTACTTTTTTCCTTGTAAGTAGACGGAAAATAAGAGAATACACTAGGTTAAAGCAATAGTAACATCTTTTAAAAACTGGTTGCTATGTGATTGAAGTTCCATTGTTTGACAAATTGCACCTACAGAAGCTCCGTCGGTGTGTAGTTTCTAGGATACGCTGAATATATATCATTTGTGTGGTTACTAATACGTTTATTGTGTCCGAAAGTAGTAATTTAGATTTTAAAGAATGTATGATAGGCAATGTACTATTTTACTGACGTATCTATTTTTATATATTTGTGCGCCTCTTCAGTTTAACGACATATGCAAGTGATTTTCCCGTCCTCTAGAAAGACGAATTATGTGCATTAGAAAAGTCTTTCTTTGTGTATTAGTATAGTTTCATAGTGGCGGTAACCAAACTATCCCCTCATTTTGCATTAATTATAACGCTATACCTTGTTTTAGTTCCCAATATTATTTTCCAGGCCAGTCACATAGAGAACTGGTACTGCCTGGGTGGGCCTGAAGCAAATTTAAACCGAATCTATGACGTTGTAGAAAATACTATAAGTAAATACAGTGAAACAATGAAAATATAGAGTCAGACTGAAAAATTCAATGTCATAACCGAGATATGAACCACGGATTGCCAGTTGCTCTAATCACTGAGCTAGTATGGCAAACTGCCGGCACTTGACTGAATTCTCCAACTGATCCGCATATTTCCCGGTAAACAGAAGGAGAATTTAAATTTTTTGCGATCACATACCCCAATGGCGACTTACAATATCGTAAACACTCACCAAAGTGGCCCGGGTTCAGTCCCAGACAACCGCATATGGAATTTGTGGTAGACAAAGTGGCACGGGCGAGTTTTCTCTGGGTTCTCCACCATCGCTTACCACCGGTACACCATCTTCATTCCGTATCATGTGTCATTGTCTGCGGTGCATCATAGTTTAATAAACTTATTAGGTCAATTATTGTGGATTAATTGTTACTCCTTTTGGAAGAAATAGTTAATTTACAAAATAAACCAATCTTTTAAAAAGAGTATTTAAATCGAATTTTGGACCAAAGTTCGATTTATTGGTTGGATAAGCCTTTGCTTCTCCTTACTCACACTCCCCTCACTAATCGATCCAACACTCTTTCCTCTCAAACTGTTATTTATTCCACTTTTTAAGCTCATTAGTGTAGATATTCCCCTCTGTGGGTACTTGGAGAGAAGAGAGAGCTTGCTATTAATCAGATTACCAGTAAAGCCCACACCATTTCTAAAGTGGCAATAACCAGCATTTAACACATTTAATAGTTATTTATTTTACAAGTAGATATACAAAGAGTTTATCCATCAGTGGAACAATGTAAAACGCGACCCGTAGGGGAGCGCTTTATGTTCTACGAGTGGATAATAGAGGTTTGTCCAGTTATATAATACGTTATTTTATCCTACAGATACGATAAATTAACATAAGATAAATATTCAATTAATGATTTTACAACACATTGTAATAAAGTAAATAAGGAATAAGACATTAAATTCTGGCGTTCTTATAGTTATAAAATATGGTAGGCTATGTATGAATACTAATTTTGTTTTTGTTGCTGCTAGTTTCAAATTGATTAAGTTTAGATGGTCGTTGAGAACGTTAATATATCGGTTACAAAGATATATTAAATAAAGCTAAATAAGCAGTTGAGGCTTTATTACCGTAGACTTCACGGACATTATACGAAAAGGAGTTAAAAGGTTATAGAAAATTTGTACTAACCATTTATTTACTTTATCACACTCGTCACCGGAGCAACGAGTGAGTTTTGTTGACTTTATCCCACCCGTTGCGCTAATAATTATCACTTTGATTTAAAGTCTAAGTTTTCTTAAGTAGTTTCTAAATAGCTACGGTGTCTATTACAAGTATCTGTAGTATAATTATACAAGTTGTTTCTAAACGACACCAAACGAAGATGTGGACGTTGTTGGTCATACCGTACGTGATACTGAATAATTTTCAGCTCTAAATTCGGCACTTCAAAAACTGCCATAAAATCACCACGGATTAGGCAGTCGTACATCACCAAATGGCACGTGCCTGGCCCACTCCAAGGGAGACGCCGGTTGGTAGCGAAGGTCCCAGTCGCGTGGTGTAGGCGTGGTTTGAATCAGGTCACTTTAGTAATGGAAAACGTAGCCATGTGGGTTTTGTTGTGTGTTTCGTATAACATGTTCTGAGGTTGCTTACGTGGCGTTTGAACAACCGTTGTTCCTTTGCTGTCTAATACCAAATGTAAACGATTTTTAAACACACATAAAACTTTAAATAGAAGAGTTTGAAGGTTGCGACATCAAGTTTCGGACAAGTCAAAGTGTAAACAAATAGACTATTATCTTCGTTTGGTGTCGTTTTGAAACAGCCTGTATTTGGACCAAAAGTGCACTCTTTATGAAATTTAACCTATTCAATTGTTTTTAATCACTATAGAGGTCAGAAATATTATAATTACGTACACTCAAAACAGGTATATTGTGTTGCATTATCCGGACTCATCAGTAGAGCTGGGTTTTGTGTTCCGAAGTGCACACAGTTGCGAACACAGAGTAGTCAGTCTATAAAGAACGATTAGTGGGGAGGGATTTGTAGTGTAAACATGCATACGTTGAGGTATAATCTGATCCAAAAGTAGCTCATTACATCTATTGATAACATATATATCGTTCTAACTAATAAAGTAACATAATAAAGCAACTACTTCATAATATGATAAGTAAAAAAAAATTCCTTGTGCTTTTTCAAATAGATGTACAAAGCCTGAAAAAAATATCAGGATAATAATGTGAAGAGCTTTGAAAAAAACAATGAATATAAATCGACCAAACTCATTCAAAAGTCATTGCAGTGAATCACAAGGTACATTTTTATTGTTTCGAAAGAAAAGACTCAAAATATGTTTTAAAAACCTTGTAGATGATTCAATGCCTTTGGTATTTTCACATTTTTAATCTGTGCTCTCTTTCAGAGCCGAGTTCTTTATCTATTAGCAGGAACTGAATGAGGCCAGGCAGTGAGTAATGATAGGCAGTGCAACACGTTTCGAAACGGACTGGAGAGACCACGTCTAATCCATCACGTCATAGTTATTCTCTGCACCGAACTTCAATCCGGCAATTTAACGATCTTCGACGCAGCTCTTAGTCACCATCCTTGCTGCTGCTAGTAAAAGTAATGCAAACAAAAATATATGTTAAACAATGATGGATTTCTTGCAAAAAGAAAAAAAAATATGTGTTACGCTCGCATGACTTTATTCAACTGTTCTATAAATAAACTTCTTAAAAAAAATATTCTTCTTTCTACATAATTCCAATTTAGATAAAAATTAGCAGGATACTCTTAATCCTTAGTTCTTTATAAGCAGAAGGGATCTAAGGAAATGCACTAGGCCAAAGTGATTGTCAAATGTTCTAAAAGCTGTCGTTATGCGATTGTCATTGCAAATCGCTTCTTTGCTTGGCCAGAACAAAAGAAACCAGACTCTTTCTGTTTGAGAAAAATGTAAGTACTTTAAAATGAAATCAATAACAAGGAATATTTCGGAAACGGTTACCTCCACAACGAAAACTTAAAGGAATAAATTGCGTGTTGACGCGGTCTACATTTTTTGAGCAGTAAGGTTTTGGTTATTTCTTACAGTTTAGCAGATAACAAAATTTGGCAAAATTCATCCAAAGTAAAGAGATCTTTAGAAGCTATTCCCAGAAAATTCATGTAAATATCTTAAATATGAGAGATTTGAATGAAAATCGTTAGTGCGATTTTTGAGAAAATCAAAATTTTATTTTTTTTCCATATAAAGAGTAGTTTGGAGTGGGGATTCTTTTTTGAAAAATTTTGCTGTCGCATTCTTGAAAGATACCAAGCTTATCGTTCTGAGCTATGCTGTGCACAGACACACACGGACCTTTTCTAAATATGTTTTTTTTATTATTATTATTATTATTATTATTATTATTATTCAGGGTGACTCAAAACATATAAGTCCGGTGAAACCTCGGCATCGAATTTTTGGGTGCATTACAATACCTATGTACATAGTACATGTAGAGAAAGTAATAATAACGCAAATCCATATCATGCCATCGTTTGCCGTTATTTCATACTTTAAGATATTAGCTCAGGAAGTTTTAATTTCATAATGTACACCGTTCTCTTTAAGTTCTCAATTTGCCTCTTGCAACAAAATCCTTGAAGAGATTTAAAGAACAAGTCCTCTTTGATTCTACTCAGGGATAGACCGTAGAGGAAGTCGGATCTTATCTTCTTTTTTTTTTTTTTTTTTTTTCAGGCTTCGCTCCTCGTTTCTTTTTTATCCTCAAATAATAAAAAAGGAAGATATAAAAGACTTATTCTGATGCATGCTCCCTTCACATTTACACACGCTTACAGGATGTTTTTTCTGTACGTTGCTATAGCTTATCGGTTTTGTTTTCTTTCATTTATTTTACTTTTTCTGATATGTACCTAGTAGGTAGACAAATTTATGTCAAGGACCTACACTTTACAGGTTCGTTACATATGATACATAATGGGACCCGCTCATTTCTTTGAAACCAATTCGTTTGAAAAGCAGTAAATAACTGAACAACAACAAAATATATATATGTTCCATTTACATGACTTTATGTACTGTTCTGGAAACAAAGCATTTTTACAAGAGTATTCTTTTATCTACATATTGCCAAACGGGATAAAGATTAACAGAAATGGTTTATTACTAATTTTCTCAGAAGTAGAAGGAAAATGACGGAATGCACTACCTACTCTAAAGGGACAGTCAACTTTTTAAGAAGCGGATTTCTTGTTTGCTGCCAGAAGTAAAACAAGAGAGATATGAAACGAAAGTTGACCCTCAGTTTTAAAAAAGTTAAATAGTTTAAAACTAAACCAACAGTAAGTTATATTTTTGAAACGGTTAACTCCACCAAAAATGTGTATCAAATAAGTTGCATGTTTTAACGAGATCTATATTTCTTGTGCAGCTAAGTTTTTGTCTATTGTTTTTTACCAATTACACAAAATGTATCCAGAATGAAGATCTTCAGAGGCTGTTCCAAAAACTTTAAGCTATTTATTTTGTTTTTCATCACAATAACTTACAAACATGATATTTTAATGAAAATGTTTGAGAAAATCGGTTTCTGGTGGGGGTATTTTCCTAAAAATCTTCGTGTTGCATCCTTGCAAAATACTGACGGACTGACATACACTGACGTTTGTCTAAAAATGTTTATTTTTGAATTCGGGGGGTCCCAAAACATATATTTCCGGTGAAATCTCGGTATTGAATTTTTGGGTGATTACAATACTTTGTCTGTACGCTATGTAGAGAAGAAATATAAGGAGTCTAATTTAAAAAAAATGGTAAATGTGTCTCAATATGTGTAAGAGAAAATATATTTTGATTTTAGTAATTAAATTTAAGAAATGTATTCACAAATCCAGTATAAAAATCATATGTGATTGAAATTTTGTATAACTATTTATTTATTACCAGTAATGCCTGTACAATAAAATAATTTTAGTATTAATAATTATATAAATAATAGTAACAACAATAATAATAATAATAATAATAATAATAATAATAATAGTTTCTCCGTAGCAATTTCAAAACTGCGTTTCCAAATAGCCCTTCTTCAAATGTTTTGTTCGAATTGATAAAATGTTTCGCTGCATTAGTTTAAAAAAACATTTTCATTCAAGTCCATAACTTAACATCATGTGACAGTAACGCTACTGAAACAACCAGATTGAACCTTTGTCTCGAGTCTGGGCTACACTCGAAGTGACAAGTACTGTCGATACCTGGAGTTCTGCTGAAGGATTTGAAGTTCGTGCAACTGCTAAGAAAACCGCAAGGCATCCTTAAGGGAACAACTGTACTTACCGCCTTGTGTTTGATTAGAAAATTAGACGGTGACGTCATAGATCTGCCGCTTACTCGGCAACATTTTCAAGCGCTAAAATATCTATTTTAGACAGACACTGTTAAAAGCAAGCTTTTTAACACACAACGCACGAAATAACTTAGTTTTATAAATTATTTATAACACTCCAATGTTACCAACTTAAGTTTTGTTACTATCACTGTACCCGTTATGTAGAATGTTGTGGTTTTGAAAGAGCTACGTTGCTAGTATATTTTTCAACATAAACACACCAAGTACGTCATCACAAGGAATCAACATTTCCGATTGTAATAACTGTACAATAAATATCACACTTTCATCATAATTACACAGTTAAGAATTTAATGTTGCCTATTATTAATAAGAATTTTATATTCATGTTTTCTGTATAGAATTAAATTAGGTTATGTTCCTGAGAAACAAAATAAAATCAATAATAGTACTACCGCCTTCTTTACTAGTCCATTCTTGTGTATAAACATGCTCAACTGGACAACAATTTTCTTCAATTGGCAAATTCAAACATATATGACGTATTTGCAGGATATTTGGATGTAACATACTCTAATTTATCATTTAATAGCAGAAGGAATGGAATGGAATTGTTAATTTATAAGATTTATGGTAAAGAGAATAGAACTGACATTACTACATCGCTTACCAATCTATATCGATAGACGAATTGTATTCCCACATACACACATGCCTCCAAGCGATAGGAAAACTGTACTGTCTAAAAAATAGTGTATGACACTAAAGTTAAGTGTTTTTATTTATGTTGATGTTGAATGCGGTCACCTTACCCCGGTGAGTATGATGTGTGTTTACACTTCGCGGGTATTCCTGAATTAAAATATATTTGTATATGATTACTTTCTATATATCCTCAACAAAAACTGTACACGACATAACATGTGTGTTTTAACGAGATCTACATTTATTGCCTGATAAGCTTTTGTATATCTCTTACGGTTTACCAGATATGTAAAATTCATTCTGAATGAAAAGAACTTCAGAGGCTATTACCAAGAAATTTAGGACATACATTTTATTTACTATGTAAACATCGTTAGCCTATTTATTTTTTTAGAAAATATAAAATCTCTAAAAATATAATATGTATAGGCTAGTTTGGGGTTAGTAGATTTTCTTGAAGATCTTTGAGTCACATCATTGAAAGATACTAAATGTAAATACTAAGTTTGTGTTTTAACCGACTTTTCGTTTTTGAGTTATGCTATTCACACATAGACAAATGAACCTTTTTCTAAAAATGCTCTCTTTGGTTTTTGGGAGTATCGAAACATGTGTTTCCGGTGAAATCTTGGAATCGAACTTTTGGTTGGAATACAATACCTTCTCTATCTACCATGTACACTCAAAGACATTAAAAATACGCATGGAAATGCCTATCGTAAGACTGGGTTTTTTGGCTGTCTCCGCCTATGTCTTCCACCTGTTTTGATGCTAGTTTTCGCTTGTGGCACCTTCTGATTCAGGAAAAACCTCTCATGTAGCCTTGCTATACTCTTAAACAGTATTGGACAGGACATGTTACCGAAGGGGAAGAGGGGTGCAAATGAAACGCAACATGCGACAAGTGAAGTTATGAGTTACAAACAGCTCTTTTGTTGGATAATAAGCCATATGTCTCACCAGGTGATAGAAAATTAGGTTCATTTATCTGTGCTACAAACTGAAGCTCTAATGCTAAGGTAATTCGCGCACGTAGTGGACTAAATTAATGCACTGCTTATACAAGTCAGCCTGTTCTGATGGAGCATCGAGCGGGGTTGAAGGGTAAAGGCGTGGATTGCACAATTGGTTTTGCCTTTTCTTACTCGTCTGGTATGTTATACCAGAATAGCGCCAATAAAAATCATTGAGAGATCTGAATCCCCATCAAATGTTCACATTTTCAGTATAAATACACTGCCAGGCCTATTTTTAATGTCTTTGAGTGTACATGTGTAATAGAGAAAATATTAAACTAGGCACCCTTTGGGGTACAAAATGACACAGCTTCGGATAGCAGTGATGTCCAAAAGATCAAAACCTGAGATTTAAATGTTTTCTTAAAGGCTGACCTCAGAAATAGGTTTGCATTATCCTAATGAGGCAGCCGGCAAACAGGATCACCGAAAATGGCTATGATATGGATATTCGATCTCACCTGGTCAGCAGATTACAGATAACTGATTTAGCTGACAATGGAGCCTGTACATCCGTGACTCCGAATTACATCCAATGAAACATTGTCACCAGAAAATTAAGTATTAATAGATTATAAAATTTAGTTCTCACAGCTCTATTTCCTTTTAATCAGAGGAAGATTTCGATAACATTATTTAGCACTTGTACGGATCCCAATTAGTTATGCCACAGTAAATATGCTTGTTGTTAATTGCTTTCCCAGCTTAAATCAGTAATGGGAGTGCATATGTAGCTTTCCTTTCAGAAAAACTGCGTCTATGCTTTTAGCATTGTGCTGGTGAAAAAAAGCTGTTGCACACGTCACAAATATCAACACAAATAAACAGTACCTCATCCGTTGGGCGTCCAAGTGATGGCTGCTGCTTCCCTAATTAGTCTCAACTTCCTGGTGGGAGATCCTTTAATTAGCTTAATGTAGTTGTGCTTGTCGAGCCATTTTCAGTTCCGCTTTTTAAAACAGCTGGATAACAACCATTTCATATAGGTACACTCAAAGATAAAAATACGCGTGGTACTGTGATTTTGCAGAAAAGGTGAACATTTGAGGAATTACGACTTTCCACGATTTTAATTGGTAAGACATAGAAGGCGAGAAAGAAACGATGAAACGATTTGAGCAATCCACCCTTTCATCCTTCATCCCGCTCGACGCTGAATCAAAACAGATTGACTTATATTAAATTACTCTTTTTGGCAAACTTTGAAGCTATTTTACTCGGGTTCATTTTTTCCCAATATTCAAAAACAATCTTCTCACAAAAAATAGTTAGATGTGGACCTTGTTGGTCATACCATACGTGATATGCGAGGATAATTTTCAGCTCTAAATTCGGCACATACAAAAACTACCATAACATCACTATGGATTAGGCAGTCATACATAACCAGAAGGCACGTGCCTGTACCACTCCAAGAGAGATGCTGGTTGGTAGCGAAGGTCCTAGTCACGTGGTGTAGGCGTGGTTTGATGGGCACGCCGGCGCGGGACAGGTCACCTTAGTAATGGAAAATGTAGCATGTGAGTATGGCGTATGACAACCTTTGTTCCTTTGCTGCCTAATCCCAAATGTTTGCGATATAATAAATGTTTGCGATAAATACATATAAAGCTTTAAATAGAAGAGTTTGAAAGTTGCAATATCAAGTTTCGGACAAGTCAGAGTGTAAGCTAATCGACTGCTATCTTCGTTTGGTATCGTTTTGAAACGGCCTGTCATTTACAAGTCTTAAACTGCTTTCAAGCTAGCGGTATGAACATTTCTTCCTAAGCAGTACAGAATGTGTGCGGCGCCATGGCAGAGTGGTTAGACCGCCCACCTCCCATCTAGGTGTCCCGGGTTTAATCCCAAGCGCCCGCATTGTGGGATTTCTGATGGACGAAATGGCGTCTGGACGGGTTTTCTCCGGTTTCTGCCGCCCCTCATTCCACCAGTTGCTCCGTCATCACATTTCCTTCAATCCATTTCGCTTTCATTTCAGATCATCCACTTCCTCACGCTCATGTCTGGCTACGGACTGATTACTCGTTCCAGGTTCTTCATTCTGTGTTACGTGCCATTGACTCTCCGACAGCCTTCGGTCCCCTAGGCATCCGCTTGTAAGTTCTGGGAAAGTGTTGGTCCTAAAAATACGATGAGGTAAGCCGATTACTGCGATATTGCATATAGATTGGCTATATAAAATAATTAGCATAACCATGCACTGTGTTTTGCAGTTCTTTCTACTTTGTGATATAAAATCCCGGTATCGAATATTTAGGTGGAATACAGTGTGTTTTCTATCTTATTAACTCCGCCACATTAAAAAGTTTAGACAGAGTACAATGTCATTAATTTTAGAAAATAGACTTTTGTTATAAGCCACAAGTTTACTCACGAAAAAGAAGATGAAGGTATTTTATCAACTCTTCTCACGACTCCGTTATTAAGAGTGAAGCTTGTGCTGTATATCGGCCTTCATCTGTTTGATGCGAGAGTTTATTTTTTCTCTCTAAGAACTGCACTAGTTATGAATGAACTAAGTTGGAAGGAGCGAAAGTTCTAACGTGGAGAATGTCTTTAATCAGTCGCCACACTTTGTAGTCTACAGCATCTTGCCAAAGGGCGTCAGCTTCAGAAGATCGAGCCAGGGTCAACTTCCGTCCTTCTCTCGATTGTGGACTAAGGTAAGCGTCCCAGTCCCTGTACAGTTTCCTCCAAAACACATTGGCTTTCAAACGGAATCGCTCGCCCCTGTTACTGGGCAATAAACATTAACAAACAAAAGACGAGCCCGGACTAAGAGTGAGATGAACATACTAAAATCTCTGTTTCCTGGAGACTTGGAGATCTTAAGTCGAGACTTGGCAACTGTGAGGGTTGGTTTCCAACCGCAAACTACACAAACCCAAACTTCAAAGTTACGCTGAGCGTTATCAAGTTCTGAAAAATCTAATGTGTTACACTCGCATGACTTTCTATAGCTGCTCTGCAAACGAACTTCTTACAAAATATCTTCTTTCTACACCATGCTAATCCTTATAAGTAGAGGACAATAAAAGGAATGCGCTATGCTAAAGTGATAGTCAAATGTTTTAAAAGCTGCGTTATGCGATGTCATTGCAAATCGTTTCCTTGGTTGGCCAGGAGTGGAACAAAAGAAAAACGGACACATCATGTATTAGAAAAATATAAGTACTTTTTTACAATTGAAACCAATAACAAGGAATATTTTGGAAACGGTTACCCCAATAACAAAAACATAAAGGACATAAATTGTGTATTTTGGCAAGATCTACCTCTTTTGTTGAGTAAGATTTTGTCTGTCTTTTATGGTTTAGCAGTTAAGCAAATTTTGGAAAAATTCATCCAGAATAAAGAGGTCTTCAGAGACTGTTCTCAGAAAATTCAAGATATAGATTTTATTTGGGATATAATTAGCTTTAATATGCGGAATTTTAATCAAAATCGCTAGAGCCAATTTTTAGAAAATAAAAATGTTTGAAAATGTTTCTATGTAAAGAAGGGTTGTTTGTGGTGGTGGGAATTTTCTTGAAAATCTATGAGTCGCATCCTTGAAAGATACCAAACTCAAATACTAAGTTTGGTATTTAACGGCCATTTCGTTTTTGAGCTATGTCGGTCACACACACACACACACACACACACACACACACACACACAGGGACCTTTTTCTAAAAATGCTTTTTTTGGACTCAAGAGATCCCAAAACATATATTTCCAGTGAAATCTCAACATCAAATTTTTGCGTGTAATACAATACTTCTCTATCCCTATGTACTTAGTACATACGGGGCTAGAGAAAGTAAAAAATACTGTACCATTTATTGTACTGAACATTTTCTTTGTCAAAAAAGTAAATACAATGTCGATTCATTGCTTCTTCCACACTAGCCGTGTGCAGAACAGTTGGGAATGCGGACTGAAAAATGCAATGCCTTAGCGGGATCTGAACTCGGTTGCTCTAACCACTGCGCTACTACAGCAACATGTCGACGCGACATTATGGTGATGCATCTGTGAAATTGGTTCAAAACTTGCCAAATATTTAAAAATTACTCTTTTCATAATAAAATAATATGAATTCTAAGCTTTAAGAAAATATGTTAGTTTTCTCCTCTTGGCCCGCTTTTAACAACCAAGTTACGGAAACTATTTTGGGCAGGAGCTTATTAATAGATACTCCCAACTTTAAAACCTTATTTTCTGGCAAACCGTTTTCTAACACTTTTCCACACTCAAAACGCTCCATACGATGCAATTTTTCATTGATATTTTACAAATTTGTTATAATGTTTCTTAAAATCACATTAAATAAATTACTCCTATTCCTTTTTCGGAATAATGCTCCATCTTTGAAAAATAACTAAATTATGAAAAATAATAAAAGTTTTAGAATGTACGCAGAGAAATAAATTTTACTTTCCCTATATAGTACACGTGAAAATATTGCACTCTACCAAAAATTCAATACCGGAATTTCACCATAAATACAAGTTTTAGGGTTCCCTGTATCCAAAAATCATTTTAGAAAAAGGTTCGGGTGTGTGTCCAGGTGTCTCCGAATACGATAACTCAAAATCGAAAAGTCGGTCAAATACCAAACTTGGTGTTTAAGTTTAATATCTTCCAAGGATACGATACGAACATTTTGAGGGAAATCCCCCAAACCAAAACTACTCTTTACATAGAAAAGATTACGAAAATGTTTTGTTTTTTCTTAAAATTCTGCAAACAAAGATATTTACGTGACAAATAAAAATTACATCCTTCATTTTCTGAGAATATCCTCAGAAGACAAATTTATTGTGTATGAATTTTGCTGTATATTGTACAAATGGTAAACCATAAGATATAGACAAAAACTTGTTACACAGAAAATTTAAATATCATTAAAACACATAATTTATGTAATTTACACTTCTTTTTTTTTTCGTGGAGCTGACCTTTTCCGAAACAGTTCTTGTTATTGCTTTCAGCTTTAAAATGCTTGAATGTTTCTCACATGGGAATTTCTATACTCCTGGTTTTGTAAACCAATTAGATAATGCAAACCTGTTGCTGACTCAGTTCTAAGGAACACATTTAAACTTAGGATTTTGGTTCCCCTTCGTCTCTTGGTCATCACAGCTACCCGAAACTGCGTCGTTTTATATCCCGGAGGGTACTTAGTTTAATACTTTATCTAGCACGTATGTAAATGCACAGAGTAGCTATATAATTGTAAAAATAACTGAAGCAATATTTGGTCTTAACTGATATTATTTATGTCGAGGTAGAAGCTATACATCTTTTCCGAAAAGGTTGTACTTTGAAAGAGTTACTTCACCAGAGAGTGCGAGTATGGTGGTGTGTTATACCATTATCTTTACTATCTATGTTTCTACACTTTGTAGGAAGCTTGAAGGGTTGGTTGTGATTCTTTCCATTGGCATGATGTCTCCCCTTCAGGAGAAACCATGACTGAGAAACAGAGTTTTGGTTCACAGGGTGGAAATGCTAGCGTTTTGCTGTAGCACGTTTTACGTCCAGCCGCCATCTTGTAGAACTACACGCTACTATATACACCATATGCAACATTTGACAAGTCAATTGTTTTTTCCAAGTTTTATGAAGTAAAGAGCATAAGACGATAAAAGGGGAGGTCTCTAGTTGAAGGAATATTTAATACAATCAGTAAACATCGCGGCAAAGTCATAAGTTGATTTTGTTTTAATTTCTTGGCCTAAATATGAAGGAGGGCAAAATATCAGATTTTGACCAAATCTATTTTTCTCTCATGCCTATAGCCATCATTTCCACTAATGAACTTACATAGTGTGCTGTAATTCCTCTATCGAGTGTACCAACTAAACTATCCTAAATATATGTATGAGGCAATCATATATAGGATGCATGTACACAAACACACACAAATATTTGGGAAAGGCTTGGAATTATTTTTAAGGGTATACCAAAAAAGGGTGACAAGTATCTGAGAATATCCCATAGATTATAATGATTTTCACTATGGAATGGATGTATTGTATTCCGAATTCAAGGAACACGCCCCCTGTTCTCAAGGTTTTGTTATTATAAGCACATAATTTGATAGTAATTATTTCTCACGATAGCTGCTAAATGGGCGAGTTAGCAAGAGGTTTCTTACAAACCGGAATTGGTTGCTAATTTTTCCATCTTTCCGAGATGGAAATCTAAAGTCTAACAACCAATACAGAATCGTTCTGTTGATAATGTATATTTCACTTAATATATAACCTAAAAATCGCTTAAATAAGTACACTAATCTTGTGTATTGAAATATTTCACTAAGTATACCAAAAAAAAAAATTAATAAGTATACTAACCTATGTATTGAAACACATTTTCCTTTCCTTGTTTATGCTTCTGCTATTCGAGAAACTACAACCAAACACCATACTCGTGTTGATCATTGTACTGGTTTAAAGCTTATACTCTAAATTTACTGCTTAATTGAACTTTAACACCACAAAATATTATTTTTGGGTGCACATTTAAGCCACACAAGGCGTACTCATCTCAAAAGTGTAGGGTTTATATATAGCAACTTGGCAAAAACGTGCTCCACCAACCACATGCATTGGGGTAGGGCATTTCCTATCTACTCTCTCTATATCTGTGGGACGGAGTAGCTGATTAGAGTTGGGTCTTGCAATGACGAAGACTACAAGTCATCAACTCATGACTATTGACAAATACGACGCCAAAGGCTCCAATCATTTATTATTTTAAAACTCAGATAAGACCTTAGAAAGAAAAAATCATGGTACAGAAATTTAATTTTATAAATGATACAGATTTTCATATAGGTGCGTGTGTAAAGTCTTCTTACTTATATTAACAGAATTAAATATGCGAATTCTAATAATATTGTAATTTCCTTGCGGTATTTGCATAATTAAAAATCAAATGAATTCCATAGCTTTATTCAGTATTTGGAAGGCGCCATAACTCAGTTTCATATGGTCACTTGTTAATTATTTACAATAAAGTGCTGTGCTTAAGGTGGAACTTTTACTATTTATTAATATATATTATTACCTGATTTCAATTCTTTGTTCAGATTTTCTGTTTGAGATTCTTTTTTTTTTTTTTTTTGTTATTATTGCTGTTTTTATTAAAGAGAAGATAATTTGAACGTTCATTCATTTCTGGTAATTATTTCTTTCCTTTGATATTCAATGTTTCTATTTCTCCACTTCCTTGTAGCAAATGTCCACTGAATAAGCGGAAAGAAGTTGGAAAGTTAACTTGGTGGCCTGAGAGTACCGGATCTTATTTTTCTGCACAGATAAAGGGATTATGGCATTACCACAGAGTACTTACAGGCGATGCAGCATTTACGGAATTCGTAAGACTGTTGAGGGAGATTAAGTAAGGAGAATGTGGTTCTTACGTTATAGTTTTGTTTTTTGTTGTTTTTCTCACCATTTTGGGTTAATAATGAAGGATATTTCATTGAAGATCTAGAAATCTGAGTAATCGAAATAGAGGAAATTATAATTATAGCATAAAAAGTGGAAGTGTCATTATTTAATCACTCTAGACCATTCTGTAGTAATTTGATAGAGAACCGCGGAGATAAATGAACTGCATTAATCTGTCATCGAAGTTTAAAAACCTAACCATGCAGGTAAACCAGCTGGTGGTAAATATTTTGATTACGTGATTTTTTTTTATTTTCTATCTAGAACATATTCTACCAAGCGCGAATGTGGTCGGACATGGGAGCTGTAATGATCATCTGCATTTCTAGTAGCTGTAATCCCAGAGGACATCACCGGAGCTTGTTCTGCGGTTATACCTGAGCCCTGCGGAACCTTAGTGATAATAACGACAGAGAAGATACAGGCTTTGGAAGTCCAGCTCTTTCTGTTACTGATAGTAAATTCAATTAATGTAATATTTCGCACTGCACAACTGGAGAAAACAATGAAAAAAAATCTGATGTGTTCCATTCACATAACTTTCTCTACATCTCTACAACAAATTACTCTATTTACTTCATCTAATCGAGAAAAAATTAGCAGAAATAGTCTTACTTGCTTCCTTGTTTTTGGAAGCGAAATAAGGGGGTACCATAGATTAAAGTGATAGTCAAAAGCTGGTTGCTATGTCACTGAAGTTTCTTTGTTTGTATGAACAGGAGCTCACAGAGTCCTGTATGAGAAATGTATATTTTTTATAGCTGAAACCAAAACAAGGAATATCTCAAAAACAATCAACTCCACGAAAAAAATGTATATAACATAAATTATGTGTTTTAAAGTACTCCACATGTTTTGTGTGTTAAGTTTTTGCCCATCTCTCACTGTTTGGTAGTTAAGCAAAATTCATCCATAATAAAACAGTATTCAGATACTATTCCCAGAAAATTCAAAATATGCATTTTATTTGCCAGGTAAATATCTTTATTAGACCATATTTTAAACAAAATTGTTAGAGCCATTTTTGAGAAAATCAAAATTTTCGAAAAAAGGTCTATGTAAAGGGTAGTTTGGGGTGGGGTGATTTTTCTCAAAATCATCGTGTCGCATCCCTGGAAGATTTTAAACATAAATTGGTATTTCACCGACTTTTCGTTGTTGAGTTATCATGTTCACGGACACACACACACACACACACACACACACACACACACACACGGACCTCTTTCTGTAAATACTTTTTTTGGACACAGGGAACCCTAAAACATATATTTCCGGTGAAATCTTGGTATCGAATTTTTGGGTGGAGTGCAATACCTTCTCTATACACTATGTACATAGTTCGTATAGAGAAAATAAAAAATTAATATAGCTTTCTCTGCCTATTCTGCAGCAATCTTTACTTACAAAGACTAATTCTTCCATTTACTTCATTATTATCAAGATAAAACATAGCAGAAATTACATTTTAGATATTATTTCTTTGTACAAGAAGAATAAAGTATTGGAGGCTAATCATATTCAAATGTGCTTATATTGAAATTCCGTTCTCTTCGCTTGAGCAGGATTTAAAAATATGAATAAATACTTCCCATTTAAGGAAAGTATAGGTATTGGACAACTTAAACCTAAAACAAGCAATATATCGGAAATTATCATCTTCACAATAAAAAAGGATTTGACAAAATAAGTGTTTTGACGAGATAAACATTTTGTGTTTAGTTACGTTTTTGTCTATTTCCTACGGTTCACGAGTTGTGCAACATTTATTCCTAGAAAATTGAAGATGTACATCTTTCTTATTGTGTGTATATTGGAATTTAATATACAATATTATAATCAAAATCTTTAAGAGAAACTTTTGAAAAAATTGAAACGGCGTATTATGGACGCTCTTTAACTACTATGGTTATCAGCGTCCCATTCTACATTGGGCGTGAAAGACCGCTTAATTTTGCTCAGAGACTTCTCTATCAGACTTGAGGTTCTTTTACGTGCCGTAAATCTACGACACGGGGCCAATGGCTTTACTTCCCTTCCGAAGGAAGCCATGCTAAGGATTTTTACACCCCAAAAAAAAACCCATCTTCCCCCGCCGGGTTTGAACCGGCGACCTTGGGTATAATACGCCATGAAGGACGACAAGAAACTTTTGAGAAAATAATTTTGGAACATTTTTCCATGTGAAGGGTTTTTTGCAAAGAGAATTCAAATTTAATGGAAATTGCAAAGCAAAAACATTTAAAACGTTTGACTATTGGATTAGCCTGGTGTGCTCTCTTATTTCCCTTCAAATTAAAATAAATTAATTGCTAGTAATGTTTATCTTATTTAGCATGAATTGGATAAAAGAATACTTTTTTATAAGAAAGTTAATTTTTAGAACATATATAGAAGGTTATACCAGTAGAATACATGATATTTTTAAATACAATTTTCATGTACACATCTTGTTAAAGAGTTTTAATTAAAATTCATATATTTTAAGAAATGTTTCATTGGTATAAACAGGTGCCTAATTGCTATATTATCATGAAAAAATCAATAAATTATATATCTTCATAATCTATCCTTTATTTTAAAATACAGCTTTACAAACTGAAATAATTAAAAAGTTCATTAATTACAAACTAAGTTAATAATTTGCAAAATTCTGAAAGAGCGTTGAATTTTTAGCCAGCAAAAGAAGTAGGCTGTTATTTTTCAGCATCATTAAAGACATCCCTTCATTACAACATTTCATAGCTTGCATTTTTGAAAAGGCTAAATGAAGAAGGAAAGGAGAGAAGCAAGCCAAGCTCTAAAACGATGAAGTGGAAAGCAAAAAATGCAACGGCTTTCTCAAGAATTCCTTGATGGTTGTACCTGAAAGTATAAATGTCAGGCACAAAGAAGGTGCAAAACTCTTATATATATATTTAAAAATCTAACGTGTTCCATTCACATAACTTTCTCTACATTTCTGTAATAAACTATTTTTAATAAACTTATTCTTCTGCTTATTGCTATTTTGAAATAAACCTTAGGAGAAACGGTCTTATTACTTAGTTCCTTATAAGAAGAAGGGAAGTAAGGAAATACATAATATAAAACAACGGTCAAATGTTTAAAAATGTGGTTGCTATGGGATTGAAAACTGTTTCTTTGCGTGGCAAAGAGTTGACAAGCTCCCAAATGAGAAAAATTTAGGTATTAAAACTGAAACAATTAACATGGAATATCTTGAAAACTGTCATGATCTACATGTTTTGTGTAGTAAGATTTTGTCTACTTCTTAAGGTTTACCAGTTATGCAAAATTCAGAAAAATTCATCCAGAACAAAAAGGTCTTCAGAGGCTATTCCCATACAATTCAGGATACACATTTTACTTGTATTAAGTCCGTTACGCGACCAGGCGCGCGTTGTAAAGTTTACAACATGGATATATTTAAGAAATAACAAGACAGTTCTGGAGAATTTGATTAATGCAGTGATTGAAATACTTCTTATACAGCTTTAAGATGCTATATCAAAAAATTTCAGTTATTTAGGTTCTTGCTGACACATTTTAGCCGTTATTTTGAGAAATGTTCACTTTCATCTCACTTTTCACAGACAACTTGTATTTTTGTGTGCTTTTTGCAAGTAAAGTTGTTGCATCTGTCACATTTAACTGAAGTGGATGAATTCCTTCGACGCCCACATGTCCCTCGTTACTTCGCTCGAGGTTCAGAGTTCTGAATTGCAGAAGCTGATGATTCAAAACGAAACTGTCTAAGAAATACTGTGATATCGGCTGGGAGGGATTTGAATTGTGCTATACATATAAGCTATTCTTTTATAAGACCTTCTGCAAGATCCTTGAGATAAATACGTCTTCGTGAAGTTTGCGTCCGGTTTAATTCATATTATTTGTGAATTGATGCCTACAATGTTCAAAAGCGTGAAGAATAGAGCCTGTGGCCAGCTTCTGGTAAGGTACGGCAACAGTCCTCATATTGTCGAGTAAGCATCAACAATTGAATACATTACATCCTTGACGCAATAGCTCAAGTTTAAAAAAAAGATAAAGCAATAATACTGCTAGTGTACTTTTTACAACTGCCGGAAGGTTAAATATAAGAGATTTTAATCAAAATCGTTAGAGCCATTTTTGAGAAAACAAATATTTTAGAATTTTTTTCCATGTAAAGGGTAGTTGGGATGGGGGATTTTCTTGAAAATCTACGTGTCGCATCCTTGGAAGATACTGAACTCCAATATCAAGTTTGATATTCAAGGAATTTCTTTTTGAGCTATGCTGCCCACAGACACACAAACGGACATTTTCCTGAAAATGTTTTTTTTTTTTTTTGATTCAGGGGTCCCAAAACATGTATTTCCGATGAAATCCCGGTATGGAATTTTTGGGTGGAATATAATGCATTCTCATACACTATGTATATAATACGTGAAGAGAGTAAAAAGGCAAACAGTTCATATAAGTGGAATAAATGTGTGATTGGTTTCCTATGTTTAGCGGGAACTGGAAAAATGGGAGCTAGTGCTGACTCCCAGCGAAGACTTGAGATTTAATCTGTGCAGCCGATTTAAGCTCTTGTAGTAAGTAAAATGTTCCCTTCTGCAAAGAGCTCCTGACAATGTTGCCACGTATCTGATATATACTTTTGGAAGCCTTTAACAGGTAAAAAGTAAAAGTAAAAAAAATAAAATAAAAAAAATAACTAGAAAAGAATAAATTTACAGATTTTTTTTTCATTTTTTAACTTCTCTACTACTTACCTATGGAAATTGAAGTAGTATTCCATTGTATGTAAAAACCTGATGTGTTACATTCACACGAATTTCTCTGTCCTATACCGTTTATTAATGGCTATAAAAACTATTCTTACGGAAGCTCATTACTTTCTCTAGCACCTATGTACATAAATAAATAAACAAAAATTTGCATAATCATACCCCGGTACCTAATTTCTTAAACCGGGGCATGTACTCCAAATTCGTACAATTATTTCCTTTATTAAAATACAACCATTATTTAATATTTTACAGATAATTTTAACATAAATAACACCAACTAATATTAAACTAAAATTCCCAAAATTTATATGATTAATAATTTAAATACATTTCTATATCTAATGCCACTTTAATTTACTTAATAATTATTCCATTTAATAATTTCAATTGTTTTTAATTTTTTATTCTATATTATATAAATTCATATTCTTTCTCAACCTTGCTTAAAAATATACTTATAATAAATTTTATTGGCACCCAGTAATAAAAGAAATAAAATAAAAATAACTGTTATTCAGTAATTTCAATAACATTTAATTCTTATCTGCAACCTAAAGTAAGACGACTACCCTAAGTTCTGGAGCATCTTTGTACAATGCACATGGTGTATAGAGAAGCTATTGTACTCCACCCAAAAATTCAGTAACGAGAATTCACCGGAAATGCATGTTTTTTGGCCCCCTGAATCAAAAAGAAAAATTGAGGAATATATCTATGTGTGTATGTGTGGGCAACATAGCTCGAAAATAAGTTGGTTAAATACCAAACTTAGTATTTGAGTTCAATATCTTACAAAGATGCGACTCCTAAATTTTCAGAAAAGCTTCCCCATCCCAAACTACTCTTTACATGGAAAATGTTTTGCTCAAAAATGACTCTTTCGATTTTGATTAAAATGCCATATTAAAGCTATTTACATCACAAACAAATTGTGTACCTTAAATTTTATGGGAAAAGCTTCTGAAAACCTGTTGTTTCTGGATTAAATTTGCTGCATTTTAGCATAGTGTTAACTGTAAGAGATACATGGCCGCGCTTGCCTTGGTGCTTCGTAGTGCAGGGGATCGTGGGTTCGAGTCCCGCCTTGGGCATGGGTGTTATATGTTTGTGTTTATGTGTGTATAAAAAGAAGAAAACAGCAATTCAGTAATCATACAGCAAACAAAGTAAAACAATTAGGTAAATAATAGTAGGTTATACAGCGCCGGAGTCCCGACCAGACTCCGGAACTGTATTAAGAAAAAAAAAAAAAAAAGGCTTAGCATTGGGACGCGTGGTGGAATGAAGTGGCGCCATTATATGGGAGGGCCAGATGTGAAAGAGCAACACTTTCCGTGAAAATTAAATTTCGCCTACATATTGAGCTTTACAGATCTTAAATTGCGTCTCTATTTATTCCTGAACATAGCTCAAAGTTAAAAAAGGTGCTCAGTATTGTACTGGCTTTTTATGGTATATTTACACGGTTTGTATTCCAAAAATTGCCCATTTAATTTAATTTGAATGTTAGTTTTTCATTAATTATTGCTAAATAGTTGTTAGTTATTTGGTTTTGGTCGGACGGATATATCGCCTCAATGTTCACAAGCTCTTATTCCCATTAATCCACATGTGCTGTAAATCATCCAGGTATAAAACCTTCTTCTATTAGTAGTGTAGGTTTTCAGCCAAGTCTTCATTCTTCCACGTGCTAGGGAATTGTTCTGAGGGACACTACTCCACATCAAGAGATGTGTAAGAGTTTTTCTAGCAAATGTATCGGCTCTAAGAGCTTAGAAGTTTATGACGAAATGCATTGCATCGCTGATAATGTCAGTAACGGCCACATAGACATCATCCGTAACAACCTAAAGAAGAACGAGGCAGAAATTATAGACCCCTTAATTAGCTTTGGACAACCACACATCCTGAAGAAGTTGATGCAGAAATGAAGACTATATGTTAGCCAATAATTTCATATTTTTCAGAAAAAAATCTGATGTGTTCCATTCACATTACTTTCTCTACATTGCTGCAACAAATTATTGTTAAAAAATATATGATTCTATTAACTTCATGCTGATCGAGAAAAAAATTAGCAAATTAGCTTATTACTTGCTTCTTTGTACATAGAAGCTAAACAAGGGGGTACTATAGGCTAAAGTGATAGTCAAAAGCTGGTTGCTATATGACTGAAGTTCTTTTGTTTGTATGGACAGGAGTTTACAATCCCTGTATCAGAAGATTATTAAGTTTTCCAAAGCTGAAAACAAAAGTAAGGGATATCTAAGAAATAAGCAACTCCACGAAAAAATGTACACATGAATTGTGTGTTTCAATGTGTTCAACATTTTTTTGTGTGGTAAGTTTTTGTCCATCTCTTACGGTTCAGTAGTTATGCAAAATTCCGAAAATTCATCCAGAATAAAGTAGTCTTCGGAGGCTATTCCCAGAAAATTCAAGATATACATTTTATTTGTTAGGTAAATATCTTTAATATATGATATTTTAAACAAAGTGGTTAGAGCCATTTTTGAGAAAATCAAAATTTTCAAAAAAAAGTTCCATGTAAAGTGTAGTTGGGGGTAGGGGGATTTTCTTGAAAATCTTCGTGTCGCAGCCTTGGAAGATACCAAACTTAAATACCAAGTTTGGTATTTAACAGTTATGTTGTCCGCACACACACACACAGACCTTTTTTCCAAAAATGCTTTTTTTGGTTTCAGGGGGACTCAAAACATATATTTCCAGTGAAATCTTGGTATCGAATTTTTGGGTGGAATGCAATACCATTTCTATACACTATGTACATAGTACGTGAGGAGAAAGTAAAAATCAAACTAAAAATATTGGGTGTGGTATCCTTTTTGGTGCACGAGGAACCATTACAAAACATTTTGTGTCGTTTTGGGGAAAATATAAATTAGAAAATCCCTGATATGTTTCATTCTCATACCTTTCTATAGCTGTGGCATATACAAACTATTTTTACAAAATATTCTTGTTTATTACATCATGCAAATCGAGATAAACATTAGCAGAAATGGTGTGGTTACTTGCTTCCTTGTAAGAAAAAGGTAAATAAGGGAATACACTAGCTATAGCGATAGTCAGATCTTTCAAAAGCTGGTCCTATGTGAAACAATTGAAATTCAGATTTCTCTGCTTAGTCTGCAGTAAAATAGGAGAGATTAAACGAAAGATGACTTCCGTTTTAGAAAAGTTAACGTAGTTTAAAATTGAAATCAATAAGAAACAATGCCATATAAACGGCCACCTCTACATACAAAACGTATGACATTATTTATTTTAACGAGATCTATATTTTTTGTGAGGTAAGTTTTTGACTATCTTTTATGGAATACCAATTACCCATGTAAATTTCAGCAAAATTTATCCTGAATAAATAAATCTTCAGACTAATCCCAGAAAATTCAAGATGGACAGTTTATTTGCCATTAGGTATTTTTAATATGCGCTGCTGTAGTCAAAATCCTTACAGCCCTTTTGAGAAAAAAGAATTAAAAAATAAGAACTGAAGCTTTCCTGGCGACGTGTTAATTCAAACTCTTCTACGTAAAGAATAGTTTGAGGTGGGGGAATTTTTTTGAAACTATTCGTATCGCATCCTTGAAAGATACAAATCACAAATTTGGCATTTAACAGTCTTTTTATTTTTCAGCTATGCTGTCTACAGACACGCGCGCGCGCACACTCGCAAGCACTTTTTATTAAAAATTGTTTTTTTTTTGAACACATGTTTCTTGTGAAATTCCGACATCAAATGTTTGGGGTGGAATACAGTGCCCTCTCTACCTACTATGAATATACGTGCTAAAGAAAGTCAAGAAAAAGCCATAATATCATAAAAATAATAATTACATAATTTGTTCTCTTATATTATTATTTTGTCAAGTTTGCTTTCAAACATCATATTACGAGAATTTGAAGTTTAATAGTGGCAGCTATTTATTTAAAACTGATACAAAAGAAATTCATGTTACCAAACTTTACTGCTCTTCAAAGGGTCACCAGCATTGTGTACAACCCGTTGCTGACAATGTGCAAGTGAGGGCACCTTCAGCAGCGCCTTTTGTAGTAATAGTTCGAATAGAGCGTTCTACTACCTGTCAAATCTGTGGAACACTGAAATAAATGCCTTGTAGTGATTCCTTCATCGGAACCAAGTAAAAAATCTCAAGCAGAGCCAGGAAGTTCGTACCGTTGGCCGTTCCGTATACAGGTTGCCACCAGCCGTCTCGCCGCATCAAAACAAGTTATTGATAAGAACGCACGATAGAGAGGTACATTCATAAATTCACGTCTATTTGGATCATTATGTGCAACATGGAAATTGTTACATATATAAAGCTGAATCTTACTGATTTCCTTCTTTACATATATACATTATGAAAACTTCCAATCAATTATAGCACAGATTTACTGATCGAATGTAAAATAATATCCAAATAATAAAATTAATTTCTTAAATATCTTCAAACTTTTATTAAGTGAAAACGAAAGCAGAAATTAAACTAAATCTTTACTCATCTGCAGCCGTATTACTGAAAACATTTGTATTTCTGGAGCCTTTCGATGGAAAACTCATTCTTTGTTCCAACAAACAAGATTTATAATGCGAAAGAGTTCGTTGCACTTCACATGATGTAATCGGGGCATATTTGAAACATTTTATCAGTTCCGTATTGGTATCACCAAACAAATAACATTTGTTGGAATATAAAAGAGTAGCTTGTACCTGATACATCACACTCAGCCCTGCATTGTTTTCAATTACACTTTTTTTCCATCTTTATTTCAAGTAGGATGCTCGTGGATCGGTAAATCTGTGTTGACAGTTGTATATACCGCATAGATTCAGTTAACTCCATCCATACCTCTGGATTATAACAGTGTGATAGTACGGGTAAATTTTTTTTAAAATATTTGCAATCATTGATATATTTCTGTGAAGCTGTTCTATTACTACACGTCTAGAACTGTCATTGGTTTCTAAATAACTACATGAACATTTACACTTCTAGAAAACTTACTATGGTTGTAAAAAAATTAATTTTGCTCACATTTGAGCAGAACAAAGATTGTATTCGAACGTCATCCTTCTTACCGTTATGAGTGGTATCTGTTTTGCAGTAATGGGATGTACTCTACGCTGACTTTTGCTCGCGCAAGTAGCGCCACATGGTATTGCCAAACCTGGCCGCTTTTACTCTGCATAATAAAATTGGTACGAAGTTCGTAGTTCTGGTCATAAGCGCTTAAGTCCAGTGTCGTTGTTGCTTTTTCAAATTTGGCCGCAGATTGTGTTCATGAATGAACAGTAATGCTGCATTAGGCTACCACTAACACAGTCTGCCGCGAAAGTCACTTCAACTTTTACATTGCTTGGGTTCTGACCAACTTCAGATTCTTTCGATCTTCGACTTTGAACTTTCTGCCGAACCCACCTATCATTTTGTACGAAAATAAACCGCATACAGCGCAAATTACGGCTGACTTGTTCGTCGATGGAGGTGGAAAATGCTGCATTATCCACCATACTCCCCGGACTTAAGCCCTACTGATTTTGGCTTGTTTCCGAAGTTGAAGGAACCACTTTATGGCACTTGCTTTAGAACTTTTCCAGAAATTCGTCAACAGTAGATCGCTCCATTTAAACTATAAACACAACAGGCGCTGCTAAAAGTACTCTACGTTTTGCAAATCGCTGGCAACAGGTTGTACAGAATGCTGGTGCCTACTTTAAAGGATCTCCTTTGTATCACTTGTAAATAAATAGTTATTATTAAAGTTCCAACTCTCGTATTTGTATGTGATTAGTACATTTTTACTTTCCCTATACGCAATATGTACGTAGTGTATAGAGAAGGTACTGCACTCCACCCAAAAATTCGATACCGAGATTTCACCGAAAATATATGTTTTAGGGTGCCCAATATCCGAAAAAAGCATTTTCACAAAAAGGTCAATGTATGTGTATGTGTCCGTGTATCAGTGTGTCCATGTGCCTGTGAACGCGATAACTCAAAAACGAAAAGTCGGTAAAATACCAAACTGGGTATTTAAGTTTAGTATCTTCCAGGGATGCGATACGAAGATTTTGAGAAAAATCCCCCCACCCGAACTACCCTTTACATGGAACTTTTTTCGAAAATTTTGATTTTCTCAAAAATGGCTCTAACGTTTTTAATTAAAATTAGTATATTAAAGATATTTACCTGACAAATAAAATGTATATCTTGAATTTTTTGGGAATAGCCTCACAAAAACACACAATTTGTTATATACATTTTTTTCGTGGAGTTCGTCGTTTTTGAGACATTCCGTATTTTTGGTTTCTGCTATGAAAAACGTATACTTTTCTCATACAGGAACTTGTCAACTCCTATCCATATAAACAAAGGAACTACATTGACATAACAACCAACTTTTGACTATCACTTTAACCTATGGTAGACCCTTATTTCGCTTCTACTTACAAGGAAGCAAGTAATAAGACTATTTCTGCTAATTTTTTCTGATTAGCATAAACTAAATAGAAGTATAAGCTTTTTAAGAATTATCTGTTGCAGGGATATAGAGAAAGTCATGTGAATGGTACACATCAGATTTATTCTGTGTATTTTGGCAAACTCTAAATAGAGTCAGCTGGTTAAATAATACCTACCACATTGGGAACATAAATGCATATCCATATCAGGATATTGAACTTCCCGTTTCTGTCGTTGTATGAATAGGTTAGAACTTAGCTTGTATATGGCAGTATAAATGCCAACGGCATATGCCATATTCTGTGTTGTGTATTGTTTTCTTGCTGTGTAAATAACAACGCAAACGTCCTAAGGACTAGAGATGTACAAAAAGGATAATGGAGATAACGTATTAGGTGTGTAAAGACTTACACAGGGGTGGCCTTAGGCAAACCCAGAACTTTCCTCTAACAAAACCATGAAAGGGTAGGGGGGGGGGAGCGTATTGATGTCTATAGCTGCTTTGTGCAAAAATACAAAAGTCCACGATTCTGGTTCCTAGTTGCAATGATTAGTTCAGAAAGCATTGAGGCCTTTTTTTCTCTTTACTATAAGCTAAATAAGTCAATATTTTCTTTTGCTTTTACTTTCTCCACAACTTCTATGTACGTAGTGTATAGAGAAGTATTGCAATCCACCCAAAAATTTGATACCCAGATTTCATCGGAAATAGACATATTGGGGTCCCCTGCAAAAAATAAAAGCATGTTTAGAAAAAGATCCGCGCGCGTATGGTATTTTCTTTTTGGTAGTGTTTAACGCCCGCTTTAACTACTTATGTGTGCTCTATGTTACTATACGACTGTGACGTGCAATATAACCGTGTGCTCTATGTTACTATACGACTGTGACGTGCAATATAACAGTGTGCTCTATGTTACTGTACGACTGTGACGTGCAATATAGCCGTGTGCTCTATGTTACTATACGACTGTGACGTGCAATATAACCGTGTGTTCTATGTAACTATACGACTGTGACGTGCAATATAACCGTGTGCTCTGTTACTGTACGACTGTGACGTGCAATATAACCGTGTGCTCTATGTTACTGTACGACTGTGACGTGCAATATAACCCTGTGCTCTATGTTACTGTACGACTGTGACGTGCAATATAACCGTGTGCTCTATGTTACTGTACGACTGTGACGTGCAAAATAACCGTGTGCTCTATGTTACTGTACGACTGTGACGTGCAATATAACCCTGTGCTCTATGTTACTGTACGACTGTGACGTGCAATATAACCCTGTGCTCTATGTTACTGTACGACTGTGACGTGCAAAATAACCGTGTGCTCTATGTTACTGTACGACTGTGACGTGCAATATAACCGTGTGCACTATGTTACTGTACGACTGTGACGTGCAATATAACCGTGTGCTCTATGTTACTGTACGACTGTGACGTGCAATATAACCGTGTGCTCTATGTTACTATACGACTGTGACGTGCAATATAACCGTGTGCACTAGGTACTATACGACTGTGACGTGCAATATAACCCTGTGCTCTATGTTACTGTACGACTGTGACTTGCAATATAACCCTGTGCTTTATGTTACTGTACGACTGTGACGTGCAATATAACCGTGTGCACTATGTTACTGTACGACTGCGACGTGCAATATAACCCTGTGCTCTATGTTACTGTACGACTGTGACGTGCAATATAACCGTGTGCACTATGTTACTGTACGACTGCGACGTGCAATATAACCGTGTGCTCTATGTTACTATACGACTGTGACGTGCAATATAACCCTGTGCTCTATGTTACTATACGACTGTGACGTGCAATATAACCGTGTGCACTAGGTACTATACGACTGTGACGTGCAATATAACCCTGTGCTCTATGTTACTGTACGACTGTGACGTGCAATATAACCGTGTGCTCTATGTTACTGTACGACTGTGACGTGCAATATAACCGTGTGCACTATGTTACTGTACGACTGCGACGTGCAATATAACCCTGTGCTCTATGTTACTGTACGACTGTGACGTGCAATATAACCGTGTGCACTATGTTACTGTACGACTGCGACGTGCAATATAACCGTGTGCTCTATGTTACTGTACGACTGTGACGTGCAATATAACCCTGTGCTCTATGTTACTGTACGACTGTGACGTGCAATATAACCCTGTGCTCTATGTTACTATACGACTGTGACGTGCAATATAACCCTGTGCTCTATGTTACTATACGACTGTGACGTGCAATATAACCGTGTGCACTATGTTACTGTACGACTGTGACGTGCAATATAACCCTGTGCTCTATGTTACTATACGACTGTGACGTGCAATATAACCCTGTGCTCTATGTTACTATACGACTGTGACGTGCAATATAACCGTGTGCACTATGTTACTGTACGACTGTGACGTGCAATATAACCCTGTGCTCTATGTTACTATACGACTGTGACGTGCAATATAACCCTGTGCTCTATGTTACTATACGACTGTGACGTGCAATATAACCGTGTGCACTATGTTACTGTACGACTGTGACGTGCAATATAACCCTGTGCTCTATGTTACTATACGACTGTGACGTGCAATATAACCCTGTGCTCTATGTTACTATACGACTGTGACGTGCAATATAACCCTGTGCTCTATGTTACTATACGACTGTGACGTGCAATATAACCGTGTGCACTATGTTACTGTACGACTGTGACGTGCAATATAACCCTGTGCTCTATGTTACTATACGACTGTGACGTGCAATATAACCCTGTGCTCTATGTTACTATACGACTGTGACGTGCAATATAACCCTGTGCTCTATGTTACTGTACGACTGTGACGTGCAATATAACCGTGTGCACTATGTTACTGTACGACTGTGACGTGCAATATAACCCTGTGCTCTATGTTACTATACGACTGTGACGTGCAATATAACCCTGTGCTCTATGTTACTATACGACTGTGACGTGCAATATAACCGTGTGCACTAGGTACTATACGACTGTGACGTGCAATATAACCCTGTGCTCTATGTTACTGTACGACTGTGACGTGCAATATAACCGTGTGCTCTATGTTACTGTACGACTGTGACGTGCAATATAACCGTGTGCACTATGTTACTGTACGACTGCGACGTGCAATATAACCCTGTGCTCTATGTTACTGTACGACTGTGACGTGCAATATAACCGTGTGCACTATGTTACTGTACGACTGCGACGTGCAATATAACCGTGTGCTCTATGTTACTGTACGACTGTGACGTGCAATATAACCCTGTGCTCTATGTTACTATACGACTGTGACGTGCAATATAACCGTGTGCACTAGGTACTATACGACTGTGACGTGCAATATAACCCTGTGCTCTATGTTACTGTACGACTGTGACGTGCAATATAACCGTGTGCTCTATGTTACTGTACGACTGTGACGTGCAATATAACCCTGTGCTCTATGTTACTGTACGACTGTGACGTGCAATATAACCCTGTGCTCTATGTTACTGTACGACTGCGACGTGCAATATAACCGTGTGCTCTATGTTACTGTACGACTGTGACGTGCAATATAACCCTGTGCTCTATGTTACTATACGACTGTGACGTGCAATATAACCGTGTGCACTAGGTACTATACGACTGTGACGTGCAATATAACCCTGTGCTCTATGTTACTATACGACTGTGACGTGCAATATAACCCTGTGCTCTATGTTACTATACGACTGTGACGTGCAATATAACCCTGTGCTCTATGTTACTGTACGACTGTGACGTGCAATATAACCGTGTGCTCTATGTTACTATACGACTGTGACGTGCAATATAACCCTGTGCTCTATGTTACTATACGACTGTGACGTGCAATATAACCGTGTGCTCTATGTTACTATACGACTGTGACGTGCAATATAACCCTGTGCTCTATGTTACTGTACGACTGTGACGTGCAATATAACCGTGTGCTTTATGTTACTGTACGACTGTGACGTGCAATATAACCCTGTGCTCTATGTTACTATACGACTGTGACGTGCAATATAACCGTGTGCTCTATGTTACTATACGACTGTGACGTGCAATATAACCGTGTGCACAATGTAACTATGCTTTTGTATATTTTCCTTTTTGAAAAAATCCTAGAAACCAACATCTCTTTTACCTTTATTAATTATTACCCAAATTCTCCCCTTAGATGAGGTCGTTGTGCGCAACGTGCCACACCCGGTATAATGGACACATATAGTTTGGGATTACACAAAATGAAAAGGGTGCTAAAATGCCACGAAACTGTGCCCTCGTCTGTAGAGTCTTACGCCTATGTTCATTTATCATGTGCTGGTAGACTTAAACAAGGAAGTGACAAACACAAAGGAAAGGCTTACTCTTGCTCTAAAGCAGCCATGAACTTATTGATTCACACGTGTGTCACATTCTGCTTCTCTTCACTTAACTGTCGCGCACGTAGAAGTAAACAAGCGCCGTTATCAGCTGCGTGCAGTTTGACATTACCTCGACCGGAATTCTACGATTTATTAGCATACGATCAGCTTTGGCACAAACACAGCCAGCCAAGGTTTGTCATTATCCGTGATATATCGTGTGTAGAGTAGCAGAGGTCAATCTCGGCAATTTCAAAGTCTTGTCCAAACAATACAGCATTTCGACAGCAGCAGAGTTCGAGCATCGAGGTGTTGCTTGAACAAGATTTATTCACCACTTCTCTCTTGCAGTATATTTATTCTGAGGAAGAGGTCATATAGTTGCCAATGCAGAAACAGCATCTCTAAAAAATCTAATGTGTACAATTCACATGACTTTCTTTACATTTCTGTAAAAAAGTATTGTTAAAAAGCTTATGCCTCTATTTACTTCATGCTACTCAAGAACAAATTAGCGGAAACAGTCTTATTACTTGATTCCTTGTAAGTAGAAGCGACAGGGAGTACCATAGATTAAAGTCATAGTCAAAAGCTGGTTGCCTTTGTTTATATGGACAGGTATTGACAAATTCCTATATGAGAAAAGTAAGTTTTTCATTGCTGAAATCAAAAACAATGAATGTCTCAAAACGATCAACTCTACGAAAAAAATGTATATAGCATAATTGTGTGTTTTAGCGTGCTATACATTTCTTGAGTAGTAAGTTTTTATCTAGGTCTTACGGTTTAGCAGTTATGCAAAATTCCGTAAAATTCGTCTAGAATAAAGTAGTCTTCAGAAGCTATTCGCAGAAAATTCAAGATATACATTTTGTTTGCCAGGTAAATATCTTTAATATTTGATATTTTAATCAAAATCGTTAGAGCCATTTTTGCGAAAATCAAAATTTTCGAAAAAAGTTCCATGTAAAGGGTAGTTTGGGGTGGGGGGATTTTTCTCAAAACCTTCGTGTCGCATCCCTGGAAGATACTAAACTTAAATACCAAGTTTGGTATTTTAGCTACTTTTCGTTTTTAAATTATCGTGTTAACAGACACATGGACACACACACACACACACACACACACACACACACACACACACACGGACCTTTTTGTGAAAATGCCTCTTTTGGATATTGGGGACCCTAAAACATATATTTCTGGTGAAATCTCGGTATCGAATTTTTGGGTGGAGTGCAATACTTTCTCTATACACTATGCACATGGTGCGTGTAGAGAAAGTAAAAATTGCTCTAAAATAATGTTGGCATATGTTTTCAGAAATTGCAATACTATGTGATAGGCTGGAGACTGCTGTGTTACTAATTTCACAAGCAAAATGTACAGAATTAATTCTCTAAAAATTTGATGTTTTCCATTCGCATGTATTTCTGTATCTATGCTGCAAAAAGCTATTCTTGCAAACTATTCATTTTATTTACGTCATGCTAATCAAGGCAAACAAATGGGATTTTTTACGTGTTTCCTCCTATTAAGTGGAATGGAAATAAGGGAATATACTAGAGTAAAGCAACATTCAAGTCTTTTAAAAGTGATTGTCAATGAAATTCGGCTCTGTTCTCATAGCCAGGAGAGATAAGAAATGAATAAGTTTCAGAAAAAGTTTTAAATATTTTAAAATAGCAACAAATATCTTGTAAAAGTTAACTTTACAAAAATTATGACAAATTGTGTGGGTTTATTTTAACAAGATCTACATTTTTTGTGCAGTAAGTTTTTTTGGTTTACCAGTTATACAAACGGTATTCACAATGAAGAGCCCTTCACAGGCATTACCCAGAGAATTCAAGAAGTACATTTTGGTTGTTATACAAGTATCTTAAATTTATAGTATTTTCAGCAAAAACGTTGCTATTTTTTTTAGAAAATCAAAATGTTGGCAAACTTTTCCATATTATGGGTAGTTGGAAGTGGGGGAGATTTTCCAGAAAAATCTTCGTGTTGCATCCTTCGAACTTAAATACCAAGTGCTTTATTTAACTACCATTTTATTTTTTAGTATTTCTGTGCACAGAAACACACATACATAAGACTTATTTCTAAAAATGCTTCTCTTTTATTATTCAGGGGATTCTAAAATACGTATTTCTGGTTAAATCTGGGTATCAAATTTGTGGGTAGAATAAAATATTTTCTCTACCTATAATGCACAATAGCATACGTGCTAGAGAAATAAAAATGAATGAGTTTGGTTGTTCCGTTATATTTTAATCTATAAAGGTCCAGTATGTGTATGTAAATGTAAATGTAAATGTAAATGGAGTTTTATTTATGGACGCTCTTTAACTGGTGTGATTCTCAACCTCCCATTCTACACACTGCTTAATTTTGCTCAAAGACCTCTTTTATCAGACACGGGAACAACGGCTTCATTTCCCTTCCGAAGGAAGCCATACTAAGGATTTTTACACCCGAAAAAAATACATCGTCGTCCGTCGGGTTTTGACTCAGACCTTGAGGTTAGCATGGTAACCATTACACCGCGAAGGGCGACTTATGTATGTAATGTAATATAGAGTGTGTGTGTGTGTGTACGTGTGTGTGTGAGTGTGTGCGCGAGTGTTTGTGTGTGTGAGTGAGCTTTTTAAACTGCTAGACCGTTTCGCCGATTTCGACCAAACTTGGCAAAGATACCTTTGGAGACACAATGCGAGAAACATGTAGCTTAAATTCCGTCCCATTTCAATTAATTATATAATTTCATGTTTTGCCCATCAAAGCTAATAAGACCATCTGCATCCCTCTTAACGATAGTAGTGATCGAATAATAATTTGTGTATTTATTTTTGCCTTTCTCTAGTTTTGCCTTCTGACTTAAACTGTTATTGTTTCTTCCCAACTAAGATGTCCTTTATAAACAACCGTAATATAACAACCTAGAAGACACTCAGTTGCATTTATTAGAAATTATCATTACAAACTGTGGTGTTTGTGATTCTTAAAGTGATGTTGCATTAAGTAAAGGTTTATATTGGTTTCATAGCTAATATAACGCTTTTCAGAAGTGAAAGTGGATCTTATAAGTATTATCCACTTATTCCTTTCAACATCAAGATCATTAAATATTTGTGTATGTAGAAGTCACTATGGTATAATGTTTTGCACTGAAATAAATAAATGTTAATGCATATATTTTAAGGAAGATGCCTTATAAGCACATTTAAGAAGAGACACTGACATTATCCATTGCGAAGCGTCTAGAAGCTACAGTGTTATAGTATGTTATGTAATGTATTAATTTTTAAGGTGCAAAGAAAAAATGGTTTTGCACCTGCAAAAATGCAATTCTTCACTGTTTTGTACTTTGTTTTGCATTTATTTAGTAGTTAACGCTTTTCTATTACCGTAGCGTATGGTTCTTTTTGCACCTGGAACAAGTTCTTCAACGTTTCCTTTGGCCACATCAAATTTTAGGCTTTACAGTTAGCTGACTTTGCTTATTATAAGCGTACGCCATGAAGCGTCTACTTTGGTAAATGTCAAGTCCCGAGAGTTTTAATTAAGACACTGTTTAAGTGAACTGTGTAGCAATTTTGTCATCATTCCAAATGTCCCTGAGAAAATAAGACATTCAAAAATAAACCGTATTATCCTTTGCGGAGCGAATGGAAGTCATGATGAGCCCTCACGCTTTGAATTTACACCCGATGATAAGGCACTTATCTAAATACCAACACTTAGAAAAATGTACGAAAATATGCATTGTGGGGAAGAAAATTAAGAAATTTTTCCATGTACGAAAATCAGTGCAAACACACACTAACTCACACCTAAAATGGCACACGCGAAAAACTTTGATGAAACGTGTTGGAAGCTCTACAGTTGTGATTCGCATAGTACAACAAAGCCGCCAAATCTAATGAAATAATTTAGGTGTATCTGAATATAAATCGTATGTCGTAATGAACCTTAATGACCAAAAATAGTCTTGAGAAATTTCTAAAGACTTATAGTACCAGTCTATAAGTAATCCATTAACAATTTATAGGTGAAACGATTGAGGAGTATTAATATACTTTATAACTGTCTCTAAAGAAACGCAAGCCTATTGAGCAGAGGGACCGTAAAATTTCAGCTAAAACGATCTCCGATAGCCTATAAATAAAAGAGAATTTCATAGAAAGCAATTATTTTATTACTAAAAGTTTTGTACACTTATGGTTAATTTTCAACTTTTTCACCGAAACGATTGAGACATTTATCGTACCTGAGCACAAGCTTTGCAATGCCCGCTTCAAAAAATGTTACCGCCAATGCTTTCAAATGAGCACTGACGTTGTTTTGAAGATCTGGGCAGGACTGTATGGCAGATGATCGAAAATGTTCCATTGAAATTGTTCAAGGAGCCGATGGATTGTTCCAGTAGTGTGTGGACGAGCTTTGTCATGCATCAACACAGTTCCTGAAGTCAGCATTCCTCTTCGTTTGTTTTGAATGGTTCTCAACGAAGATATTCAAAACAACCTCAATGCTTATTTGATATCATTGGCGGCAATATTTTTTGAAGCGCGTATTGCAAACCTTCTGCACAGGTACAATAAATGTCTCAATCTTTCTGGTGATTATGTTGAAAAGTAACCAAGAGTGTACAAAACTTCTAGTAATAAAATAACTGTTTTCTATGAGCTTGTCTTTTATTTATAGCCTATCGGAGGTTGAAAAAAAACGGCATTCGTCTTTTAATACTACTTGCCTTAAAAGTATTGCTCCATACATTAATTAGAGTGTGACTAAACGACGATCATGATCTAAATATTTTATTTGCGTTTATTAGTACAATCCGTATTTAAAACATTAGTATCTAGATATAATTTCTCCACTATGAATTCTTTAAAACTTTGTTGCGCAAAACAATTTTCTGCAACAAATTTCATATCACTGTGGGTATGTTAGAAAAAATTTTGCTTATAAATACTTGGAAAGAAAGCCATTTAGATCCCATTCTATTACAACGGAATGGCGTACATTCAAGCAGCAAAAACCATAAAGCGGAAAGTTAGGAAAGACAATAAAAAGTACCTAGGAAACAAAGTAAGTAACTTTCATTCGAAAAATAAAATAAAATCTCACTCAAGTTGCCCTAGAAGAGAAGACATTGCAACGTATACAGGGTGTATCTTCATATGCACATGGGTTTGAAATAATTTATTTCAGAGTTACAACTCAAAAGGGAATGTTACAAAAATTGCTCGAAGTGACTTCCTCTTGCTTTGATGCATGCAGTAAATCCTGGCGTACTTCATTAGGATTTTCAAATGACTATTATGAGTGTTATGAAAATTAAAGATGTCGCCAGTAAAATTAGTCTCTTCGTGAATAAGATACCATCAACAGTGGTCCTCTCTCAACAACAGTGTACGCCAGAGCATGGTATGCATCGAAGCAAGCCACTTCAAGCAATATTTGTAAGTTTGGGTATTATGTTGTAACTCTGCAATAACTGATTTTCACACCAATGTTCATATGAACTTTTTTACTTTCTCTACACGTACTATGTACATAGTGAATAGAGAAGGTATTGTATTACACCCAAAAATTTGATACCGGGATTTCACCGGAAATATATGTTTTGAGACCCCCTGAATCCAAAAAAAAAGCATTTTTATAAAAATGTCCGTGAGTGTGTCTGTCTGTCTGCCTGTGTGTGTGTATATGTGTGTGTGCGTGTCTGTGCGTGTGTGTGTTTCTGTGGGCAGCATAGCTCAAAAACGAAAAGACTTGGTACTTAAGTTTGGTATCTTCCAAGGATGCGACACGAAGATTTTCAAGAAAATCTCCCAAAACCTAACTACCCTTTACATGGGAAAAAAATCGAATATTTTGATTTTCTTAAAAATGGCTCTAACGATTTTGATTAAAATTTCTTAAATATAAGATACTTACTTGCCAAATAAAAGGTATATCTTGAATTTTCTAGGAATAGCCTCTGAAGACTACTTTATTCTGGATGAATTTTACGGAATTTTGCATAACTGCTAAACCGTGAGAGATGGACAAAAACTTATTGCACAAAAAATGAAGAGCACGTTAAAACACACAGTTTATAAACTATACATTCTTTCGTGGAGTTGATCGATTTTCAGATATTCCGTGATTTGTTTTCAGCTTTGAAAAACTTATACTTTTCTCACACAGGAATTTGTCAACTCCGGTCTATAGGAACTTCAGTCACATAGCAACCAGCTGTTGACTATAGCTTTAACCTATGGTACTGCCTTATTTTGCTTCTACTTACAAGGTGCAAGTAATAAGACTATTTCTGCTAATTTCTTCTCCATTAACATGATATAAATAGAAGCATAAGCTTTTTAACAATATTTTTTGCAGAGAGGTAGAGAAAGTCACGTGAATGAAACACATCAGATTTTTTATTGTTTGATGTCACGAATATATCACCCTAATATGACACCAATAAAAATACATCCTGTATATTAGCTTCACTTGTTTCATAGTATCCTTCAGCCTTTAAAGTGAATCCAATGTCGACCTTCAAAATCTTACATTATCTTAATTTAAACAGGCGAAATCCCGGTTGGTTTCTATGTGACTAACATTTAAGATAAATATTTGAAGAAAAGAAATAAAATGTCCCTTCAAAATAGTTTTTAATATATTCATGCACATAAACTTGAACGGAAGGCGGCGCCGTGGGTGAGTGAGACCGCTCGCCTCCCATCTAGGTTCGATCCCAAGCACCGGCTTGTTGGAATCGTGGTGGACGAAGCGGAGTCTGAGCGGGTTTTCTCCGTGTCCTCAGATTTCCCTCTACCAATCACTCCATCATCACGTTTCCAATCGTCAATTTCGTTTACATTTCATATCATCCACTTCCTCATGTTCATGCCTGGCTACGGGCCGACCCCTCGTAACAGGTTCTCAATTCTGAGGCCTCTGACCCCTAAGCATTGGCTTGTAAGTCCTAGGGGAGTTCCAGTCCTACAATTGCTGTGTTGACGCGGGACGCGACCTTAAGTATACAGGTTGTAAATAAATAAATAAATATATAGGTGTTACTTCAAGCAGTTGCTTCAAACTTAAATCCACTATAAATATTTAAAAACATAAGAAGACATTTCCTGGGAAAGCTAGAGGGTTTGGTTTTCTTTCTTTCTTTTTTCCTTTCTCTATACGCACTATATACATAATGAACAGAGAAGGTATTGCACCCCACCCAAAAATTCGATACCGAGATTTCACCGGAAATATATGTTTAGGGTCCTCAATACCCAGAACAAGCATTTTCACAAAAAGGTGTGTGTGGGTGGGTGTGTGGGGGTATTCGTGTGTCAGTGTATCTGTGAACACTATAACTGAAATACGAAAAGTCGGTAAAACACCAATCTTGGTATTAAAGTTTAGTATCTTCCAAGGATGCGACTCGAAGATTTTGAGAAGAATCCGCCCACCCCAACTACCCTTTACATGGACTTTTTTCGAAAATTTTGATTCTCTCAAAAATGGCTCTAACGATTTTGATTAAAATTTTGTATATTAAAGATATTAACCTGACAAATAAAATGTATATCTTCAATTTTCTGAGAATAGCATCTGAAGAGTAGTTTATTCTGGATGAATTTTACTGAATTTTGAATAACTGCTAAACCGTAACAGATGGACAAAAACTTATTACATAAAAAATGTAGAGCACCTGAATATACATTTTTTTCGTGGAGTTCATCGTTTTTGAGACATTCCGTATTTTTGTTTCTGCAATGAAAAACTTATTCTTTTCTCAGATAGGAACTTGTCAACTCCTATCCATACAAAGGAACTTCATTGACATAGCAACCAGCTTTTGACTATCACTTTAACCTAGGGTAGTCCCTTATTTCGCTTTTACATACAAGGAAGCAAGTAATAAGACTATTTCTGCTATTTTTTCTGATGAGCATAAAGTAAATAGAAGTATAAGCTTTTTAAGAATAATTTGTTGCGAGGATATAGAGAAAGTCATGTGAATGGTACATATCAGCTTTTTTATTTCATCGTTCTCGTGGGTACAGTTTTGTTGAATATAATACTAGTAGTTCCATTCATACTCCTATAAGAAATTGTAAGTTACAAATCATGGCTCTGTCGCTAAATAATAGATTACAGCAAGGTCTGAGAAAGTTTAGAATTCTATGTTCCTTCATAATTATGGAAATTCTCTCAAAGTTTGAGTAAACAGTTCTGTTGTTGGTAGGTAGAAATTTGGAAAGCTAAACGTAACAATCCATTAATTTACACGCCTGCAAAACAATTAAATAGAACTTTCCCACCAAATGGCCTCCGCGATCTCCAGATCTCATTCTGGCCGACTTCTGGCTGTAGGTTTGTTTACCTTAAAGAACGAGTTTTCCTGACACGTCCAACAACACGACCAATGTTATCTTGAAAGTAATTGCTAATATTGGAATATATCAGCAAAATGCTGCCCATAGAGACCCAGAAAGAACGGTGTACGTTGAACTAGAGATCGTAGGACTTCTTTCCAATGTATTATAAAACCCCTTTGTTAGTCCAGTATAACTTGTTTTGTTTTTATTTTTGTCATATCCCAAATAGTGTAATTTTTATAACGTTATAGAGTTTTAGTTGAGTTTTGAAAGATCCTATTTATCAGAAAGCTTAGTGATAGGTAGATGGACACAGAAACGTCTTATTTTGATGCCAGAGTGTTTGAAATACACAGGATAGAATATAGGAGTAAGAATCTCAAAATAAAGGAAAGAGGTAAACGAAACAAAATTTTCTGATGTGTTCCATTCAGGTGGCTACATGTTCTACAAAAGCTTATTTTTATATCTACTTTATCCTAATTGGGATCAATATTAACTCAAGTAGTCTGATTACTTATTGTCTTGTAGATACAGGATATATAAGGAAATACGCTAGACTAAAGCGATAGTAAAATACTTTAAGTGCTGGTAGCTAAGTGATGACTTTTAAATTTCATTCTTTTCATGGTTGGGAGCTAAAATGACGAATAACGCCTTCCTATTTGAGAAAAGTGAAAATGTTGGAGAATTTAAACCAAAATAAGGAATATCTTTGAAAACTGCATTAGACATAGTGACAGTTTGTTTTCTCACAGAAACAGTGTGTAGGACAGGAGTTGGACCGTTAAGAGTCAGATTGAAAAATTAAAATCCCTAGCCAGGAATCCAACCGGGAGATCCGTGGTTCAAATCCCGGCTATAGCATTTAATTTTTCAGTCTGACTACTATTTTATTTTTTTTAGCTTACCTTTAACCTGGTTGGTCATATCGGACGAAGAATGATGGTGAAATGATGATCAAATTTAACTCGGGGTCCATAGGTCTTAATGTTACTCGACATTCGTCTTCTCAGGATAAGGGAAAACCCCGAACTCACTCTAAGTGAGATTCGAGCTCACGACCTGTTAAATGTGAGACAGACACGTTACCGCTACACTACTCAGGTGGGCCAGTCTGACTCTACCTATCCTACATTAAACATAAGTTATGTTTGACATGATCTGCATGTTTATTTAGTAAACATCTGTCTCCATGTTACGGTTTACCAGCTAATTGAAAAATAACCCAAAATGAGGAGGGCTTCAGAGGGTATTTCCAGAATATTCAAGGTATACATTTATTTGTGATAGTATGCAATATTCAATCAAAATTGTTAAAGCCATTTTTGAGAAAATGTTGCCCGTATTATCCCTAAGTTTGGTATTTAACTGAAAGTTGGTTTCTGAGCTAAGCTATTCGCTGACACACGTAGACACCTTTCTAAAATTATTTTTTTACTTTCTCTACACGTACTATGTGCATAGTGTATAGAGAGGGCACTGTATTGCATCCAAAACTTAAAGACAGAGATTTCACCAGAAATACATGTTTTAAGACCCCCGAATAAAAAAAAAGTATTTTTAGAAAAATGCCATTTATGTGTGTGAGAAACATAGCTCAAAAACTAAGTCAGTCAAATACTAATCTTAGTATTTAAGTTTAATATCTCAAAGGATGTGACACTAACATTTGCAAGAAAATTCCCCATCCCCAAATACCCTTTAGATGAAAAAAATTCAAACATTTAGATTTTCTCAAAAATGACTAATGGTTTTGATTAAAATTCCGTATATTACATATATCTACATCACATAAAATGTATACATTTCTAGGAACAGCGTCTGAAGACCTCCTTATATGAGATGGATTTTGCATAACTTGTAAACCGTAAGGGATAGACAAAAGCTTACTACACAAAAATGTACATTTCATTAAAACACACGATTTAGGTTATATGCATTTTTTTTAGTGGAAATGACCATTTTCGAGATATTCGTTGTAATTGTTTTCAGTTTTAAAATCGTCCTCTTTTGCTGGAATTTGTAACTCCTGGTCATGCAAAGAAATGGATTTCAGTTATATAGGAACCAGGTTTTAAAATATTTTAATAGCTCTTTAGCCTGCTCTTCTCCCATATTTCTCTCCACCTTACAAGGAGGCAAGTAATAAGACTATTTCTGTTAATGCTTATTTAAATTAGCATGCAGTAGATAGAATAATAATCTTTTTACAGTAGTTTGCTGCAGAGATGTAGAGAAAGTCATGTGGTGGGAACATATAAGATTTTCTTAAACAATATTTTCGACGAGATTCTCGGTATATAATGTATAGTGGAATGTACTATCCTCTCTACCTTCTGTATATATTGGTCTCGATAGAGCAAGTAATGATGAAATACAAGTAAATCAATATCATTGTAACTAACTACTCTAAAATAACGGCCGCCAGCTCCGATACATTTAGTGGTTATGTATGTATAGAACATTCGGAAACTGTTGATACTCATACATATATCGTGTAATCTCAGAAGGCTGTTTGCTAGGACGTTAAGCTGTCTGTTCACTTAAACGTCTTTCTTGGCGATAAGCGGGCTGGGTGATGTTTGTTGGGTTGACGTTGTTGATAGAGCTGGCAAGCCTCTCGTGCACTTCGCGAGATGAGAAGTATCTTGTTTTACTTTGAACAAGTGCATAAGGCGCTATTATTCATTCCTACTTTACGATAAGCGAACAAATAAAGTTTTTAAATATAACCTGCTAAGGATGATAACATCAGAATAACTAATTTAGGCTTAGGCATGATGGGCTACTATACATCCGTGACAGCTGATGTTAATAAGCAATGAGAGGTGTACTGCTTTTCTTAGAGTTTGCAGTTCATTCACACTGGAGTTGAAATTGCTTGAAGATCCTGAAAAGTACTTCAAAGGCGAAGGGAGACGTTATTTCAATACAGTGACCGCGTCTTTTTAGAGTCCTACCATGCACCTCCAAACAATGAACCACCCCTTATACCCCTAATCTTGAAATTGGAGTTGTATAGTGATTTGTCCGCTTGCCCCGGGAAGCAGTCGAATGCCGAGGGATGCAGAAAATGTCATAGAGAGCATCATTTTTCCTGCCGCGCTGCACCGAAAAGCCATCGTCAATACTTTCAAACCTGAAACAGACAAAACAGTTGACGGATGTGTGAAATGATTAAATCAATGAAGAAGCAGGAACTCTTCACCTTCCGAAAGCGAGTCGCATGCATTAGCAGCGCAACCTGTAGATCTCTGTAGAGCCGCTTGAAACAGTTTTTCCCTCCTTTCCTGCGCTGGTGACTGATACTTTATTCCCCGTTGGACTATCAATTATAACTGGAAATAACGCGTTGAATAGGACGTATTGTTCCACAGAAAGAAACACTTATATCCCTAAGGATGCTGACACAGATGATAGCGAAATGTTTACTGCACCTGAATCCATGTTACTTGGATAGCACTGTGTAATAATATTAAATAAACAAATAAATTATGAAAAATCAAAAATATCCCTTAAGGGCAAAGCCTCCTGCTTAGTAGATTGACTTATTATGACTTGAACATAATTTAAATCACTGATTTCACATTTTAAGCCACAGTTTATTCTATATTCTTAGGTTACCTACACAGAAATTGGATTGACATTCTGTTTCCTTGTTTTATTTTAACACCTAACGCTATCACTGTTTTCTTTTTACTTTCTCTAGGTCAAATGTACAATAAACATAATGGAAAGAGAGGATGTGGTGTTCTCCCAAAAATTCTATACAGAGATTTCACCGGAAACAAATGTTTGAGGTCTCCTGATTCCGATTTTTTTAGAAAAAGGTTCGTGTGGGTGTGTGTCTGTCTGTGGAAGTATAGCTCAAAGACGAGAAGTAGGTTAAATACCAAACTTGGTATTTAAGTTTAACATCTTCCAAGGATGCTACACAGAGATTTTCAAGAAAATACAAACTATCATTTACGTGGAATATTTTTCGAAAGTGTCGACTATCTCAAAGTGGTTTTAACAATTTTTATTAAAATATTAATTATACATATACATGGCAAATAAAATGTATGTCTTCAATTTTTGGGAACAGCCTCTGAAGATCTCTTCAATCTGGATGAATTTTGCATAACTGGTAAACTCAAAGAGATAGGCAAAAACTTAAATGCAAAAAGGTAGATCTTATTACATCACACGATTTATTTTATACTCGAGGAATGTCTCGGAAACACGTAACTTGCACTAAAATTGCATATATGTTATGTTTTATCGAGATATGAATTCTTTGTATAATAAGTTTTGACTATTACGGTTTACCAGTTATACAAAATTAATCCAAAATTAAAGGGGATTTCAGAGTCTATTCCAAAAAAATCAAATTCTTTTTTGTGATGAAAATGTCTTAAACAAATAATGTTTTAAGGAAAATCGATAACGGCATTTTTGAGAAAACAAAATTTTCTAAAACGTTTCGATATAAAGGGTAGTGTGAAGTGCAGGGATTTTATTTAAAATCTTCGTGTCGCAAGTTTGAAACATGCTGAACTTAAATGGTAAGTTTGGTATTTAACGGAATTTTGGTTTAGGAGTTTCGCTGCTCATAGAAACGCACGCGCGAAAGTTTTTCTAAAATATTATTTTTATTCAGGGAATCTCAAAACCTATTTTAGTTGGAATTTTGACATCAAGAAGTGAATAAACGTTTCTACCTACTATTTATGCAGCATGTAAGAAGCACAGTAAAAAGATGTTCAGTTAATAGTTCTGATTTTTTATCTTTATATCACACAAGTGCCCAAAATGTATACTGTTCTTGTATACAATATTTTGGCAAGTACGGTGTGCAGTGCAAACAATGCAAGAAATAAACTAAAACAATGCTCTCGATATATTCTGCTGTTTTGTAAGTGAAAAACTCGTTTTCATCAGTGATATAATAAAACAGTTCTGTTCTATTTACTAAGTCTAAAAGTACTTATATGCTTCAAAGATTTTTTTGTTTTGTCGCTGTCATATTCACCTACTCTGCAATTATTATAGGAGAGATGCTATTTTTTAAATGTCTCTAGCAAATAAAATAATTTGAATTCACCATTAATTTACTAGCCAATTAGTGTATATGGTTGGTGGCTGACTTTGTACTTTTGAATCCGCATCCGTATGAACACAAAAGCTTCTGCAAAAAAGTACATAAAGAAATAAAAATCTGAATAGACTACAAAATAACAAAGAAATCCAGTTGATTTTTGTTGACGCCATGCAGACGAAATTGGGTAAAACATCGTCATAGAAGAGAGAAACGTGAAACATTTGTACTGTGCGCAAAACAGTAAATTGGGTGTGTCGTCTAGTTTTATTATTTTAAACAGCATAGAGGATCAAAAAGAAGCATTTGCTTGATTTCTGAATCCAATACTTTAAATTGGAATACACATAGCTGCATTTTCATAAATCAGTAATGTCTAAAAATGAACTATACAGGAGAAAATAGTTATAATATTTAAAAAAATGTAATTAAAAATCTTGTATCACTAGAACAGCATGATACAACTAAGGGTTTGTCTTTCTGAGCATATAAAACTCCCCAAAATACCTTTCAATTGTTCACATTAGGTATGACATAGAGAACGTATATTTAAACTTAAGAATGAATCAAGATATCCGAACAGTTTTTCATTACATAAAGTATAGTTTTGGGATTAAAATTTCAACCATTTAACACATTATTGATTTTTCGAAAGTAAAAGCCCTGCACGCTTTATTACTTTTATTGAAAAACTTTTTAATGCTATAGTAAATGTAATTTTAAATTATAAATAACTGAGTTGAAGGAACAATGTGTAACATTTGAAAGTTTGAAGCCTCGTATTTTTATTACTCAGAGGATTTAAAATTTTAACACATTTTTATTTCTTCTACTTTGTATATAGTATGGTAGGGAGAGTATTGTATTCCACCCAAAAATTCGAATAGCGGATTTCACAGAAAATACACGATTTAGGTACCGCTATTCCAAAAAGCAGTTTTTAGAAAAAGAGCCGCGCGCATCCATGCATGCGTCCGAACGTGCGCGTTCGTGAACAGCAAAACTCAAAACTAAAGGTCCTTTAAGTATCTATTTAAGTACAACATCTTTCAAGGTTGGGACATGAAGATTTTAAAAAAAAAATATCCACTCCAATCTACCCTTTAAATTGAAAAAAAAAATTGAGCTTTTGTACTTTTTCAAAATGGCTCTAATGGGTTTGGTTAAAATGTCATATATTAAATATACTTACATGATAAATATAAACGCACATCTTGGATTTTGTGGGAATAACTTCAGAAGTCCTCTTCTTTCTGAATGACTTTTGTAGAGCTGCTTAAATGTGAGAGACAGACAGAAAGTTACTGCAAAGAAAATAAAAATGTCATATAATTTTTTGTTATTTCTGTTTCGAACTATTGTCATATTCTCATTATATGTTAGTGGTTTAAATTTCAAAGTATTTAATACCTTTCTAATACGGTAAGTCTCGCCGATTTCATATATCTTTAGTTTTACGTTGGCCATGGAAATAGAACAAATTCTAATGACAATAACAAAGCGGAACTTTTGAAACAGTGAGTATCTCTTTAACCTCGTGTATTCCCTTATTTCAATTCTACTTACAAGGGACTGAGTAATGAAAGTATTTCTGGTAATGCTTTTCTTGATCAACCGATATAAATAAAAGAATAATCTTTTGCAACAACATTTTATTTGCAGAACAGATGGTCATGTGAATAAAATACATTAGATGCTTATTTCTAAAAGTTATTTTGCCACACATTTAGCTACAGTAAAACATAGAAACTGCCATAAATTATGTTGAACAACTCTTAGAAAAAAGTTTAAAACTAAAATGAAATTCAGAATATAAGCACCAAGTCCCTTTAAAGCATTTGAAGCACTGAAATGCCCTGTCATACAAATAAAAAAAACTAATATTATATTGACTATAATCTTTGTTGACGGTTTTATGTTTTATGCTATAAAATATGTTGTCCTGTCCTTGTAAATCTGGAAACAGATAGTGCAAAAACGAACTCGTTCGTGTAAGTAACGCGAACCCGTTTCTTAAATGTATGTAGTTTTGTAAATTCATTTGGAAATAGATAATATGGTTCAATTTTATGGCGGTGGCTTAGGTCTGCAAATAATAATGATCATGAATATAGTAATAATAATAATAAAATATGATAATAGTAATATTATTATAATTATAACTAATTATAGTAATAATAATTAATTATAGTAATAATTATAGTAATAGTAATAATATCTCTGTAATATGTAGTATTGCGGACTGAAAAAATATTTACATTTGTGCTAAAATAAGGGCCCGAGTTCTTTGAATAAAAATATTCCGATTTCAGGAGGATAAAGGTTTAATAGTAGTGTTTTGTTTAAAGTGTGCGAGACAAGGAAAGTGAAAAGAAAAGCTTATAGACAATAATATGGAGTGATCTCAACACAGCCTTGTTATATCAATCACAAAACGTAAGTTGGTTGCTCAGTTTTATAACAAATATAAGTGTATAAATTATTTGGACACATGACACTGAAAACACTCTAAATTAAATATACTCGTATATGAATCTGTGCTCATAAAATATTACATTTCAAAAGGATTGGATAACAAATTTGCATTTTCGGTCATTATTGATAATATATTATGTGCCAGAAGTTCGTAAAAATTGTGTCCTCTAGAAAATATACAATTACCAATAAACCATACAGGACTTGATATGTGGGAAACGAAAAAAAGTGTTTTAAACCAAAAGGTAAAACGCGTGGGTGTTAAATTAAGTGTAACCACTGAATGAAAGAATAAAACCTCCATGATTAACAATGATTTAAAAATATCTTGTTCAACAGGCCTTGCCTTAAAACCAACACGACCTTAACTTCATAACCAATATGGCATCCCGTTAATACGTTCCCGAATATCAATCTTTAACATGGCAAGCTACTGGCACCAATAAAGAAAAAAAAAAAAAATGGTCAGAAAGCCCACACGAAAGTTAATAGGTACTTCATTCGGTCAAGGCCAAAGCTGACCCAAACCACCACCCAAGCTAGAACGGCGAACACATGTTATCCCGAAAAGCTGCACTACCGACTCGATATCACAATATCAGGTCCTGCCCCTGAAAAAACACAAGGTAGAACAGCCAAAGTCGTTAAAACAGAACCCTGCGGCGGTCAGTGGCAACTATTCACAACTGGTACAGAAGAGAGACACTGTTCTTAAAGCAGTGAATATCATTATATATACATCCCATTGTCGGTCGTCTCCTTAGCGCAGCTGCTCACCAAGCGGGAGACCTGGGTTCTATCCCCAGTACCGGCGTGGGGATTTTTCCCCCGCTGGGAGACCTCGTAAGGTCCCTGGGGGACCAATCGAGGAGCTACTTGATGGCTCCAGGTCATGAGGACCACATTAACCGGTCGGCGCTGACCACTTCTCATCTACGTCTGTAGTGGTCCGAGATAGGGGACGCAGCCAAGGTTCCCCGTGAGCTGTCGTGCCATGGAGATGTCAGCTATGTGGACGTCCTAGATTTCCACTTACCAGCATCTATTGTGTTGATAATTTGAATGATAAATCTCTGAAAGGTTCTGAAGCGGTTTCTTCAACTTCGCAATCAAGTCAAAGTGTTTCGATCTTGGAATTTCCAAGATCTTCGGCGATGAATTCACCCATTACTTTGTACGACAATGTTCGGCCGCATACAGCTGCAAGCTGATTTGTTCATCGATGGAGCTGGGAAGTCCTGCAGCATCCACCATACTCTCGGGACTTAATTATTGAGACTTTGATTTCATGCCAAAGATGAATGAACCACTTGCAGTAATTCACTTCAGAACTTTACAAGAGATTCATCAGATAGTAGACCGCTGCATTCGAACTATCCACACGACAGGTGCTGGTAAAGGTATTCTATAACTTCCATATCGCTGACAAATTGCTAATGACTACTTTGAAGGACAGTAAAACTTAGTAACATGTATTTCTTTCTCTTTTGTATCATTTTAAGTAATTAGTTGCCACTATTATAAAGTTCCAACCCAGGATATGCAAGCAATTGCAAACGTTACCCTTTTACTATCGTCATCTTCTTCTCCTACCACCACCACCACCACCAGATGCATCTTTGAAATTTGAACAAAACATTGACAAATTAAAATATCTATGTTTCATAATAAAATAATATATATTGTAAACTTTAAGAAAATTGGATTTTTCTTTCTCTAGTACATATGTACTTACATGTTTGTGTATTGAGCGTACCTCAAAAACAAAAAGATCTTTAAATACCAAACTTGGTATTTGTGTTTAATAGCTTCCAGGCATTCGACAAAAAGCTTTTCAAGAAATCCACCCACCACAAACTACCCTTTACATGGAATTTTTTTTAAAATTGTGTGTTTTTCAAAAGTGGCTGTAACGACTTTGATTACAATTCCGTATTTACATCAAAAGTGAAATATTTATCTTGAATTTTCTGGGAATAGCTTCTGAAGACTTCTTCCTTCTGGATGACTTTTGCATAACTGGTAAATTATAAGAGATAGACGAAAACTTTGTACCTCGTTGAAACAGAATTTATCATATACATTCTTTTCGTGGAGTTCACTTATTTCGAGATGTTCCTTGTTATTGTTTGATTTTTAAAATATTTAAACTTTTCTCGTACGGGAATTTGTCATCTTCTGGCCTCGCAAAAAAAAAAAAAAAAAAACGAAATTCAATTACATAGAAACCAGATTTTAAACGATGTGATTATCCCCTTAGCCTAGGATAATCCGTTATTTCCCTCCTACTTACAAGTAAGCAAGTAATAAGACCATTAACACTAATACTCTTCACGATTTTTACTTTCTCTACACGTACTATGTACATAGTGAATAGAGAGGGTATTCCATTCCACCCAAAAATTCGATATCAAATTTCACCGGAAATACATGCTTTGGATCCCCTTGAGTCCAAAAAAGCATTTTTACAAAAAGGTCAGTGTGCGTGTGTTTGTGCGTGTGCATGCGTGTGTGTGTCTGTGCATAGCATAGCTCAAAAACGAAAAAACCGCTAAATACCAAACTTCGTATTTAAGTTTGGTATCTTCCAAGGATGCGAAACGAAGATTTTCAAGAAAATCTCCCCAACCACTCTTTACATGGAGATTTTCTCAAAAATGGTTCTAACAATTTTGATTAAAATGTCAAATATTAGAGATATTTACCTGACAAAATCTATATCTATATCTTGAATTTTCTATGAAAACTACTTTATTCTGGATGAAATTTACGGAATTTTGCATAACTACTAAACCGTAAGAGCTAGATAAAAACTTTCTGCACAAAAAATGTAGAGCACCTTAAAACACACAATTTATGTTATATACATTTTTTTCGTGGAGTTGGTTGTTTTTGACATTTTCCTTGTTTTTGATTTCAGCTTTGAAAAACATACTTTTCTCATATAGAAATTTGTCAACTCCTGTCCATACAAACAAAGGAACTTCAGTTACATAGCAACCTGCTTTTGATTATCAATTTAGCCAATAGTACTCCCTTATTTCCCTCCTACTTACAAGGAAGCAAGTAATAAGACCATTAACACTAATATTCATCACGATTTTTATGAATTAAACAGAAGAATAAGCTTTTTAGCAATAATGTGTTACAGAGAGTTAGAGAAAGCCGTGTGAATGAAACGCATCAGATCTTTTACACGTGGCTTACTTGAGATACCAAATAGCTAAACTTATAAATGGAAAATAACATGCTTATTAATAGCAAGTTCAAATTAAAATTTTATTTTCTCGCAAGACTTCATCAATATTTTCCCATCATATTTAAAATGCTGCACTCGATGCAATGCTGTACTAATTTATTTTAACCTCTTTTTTACTGTCTCTCGGAATACCATACCCATTTCCGAAGTATTTTTTAGGATTAAAATAACATCAAGTGTTTTTTAAACAATAATTAGCATTTAGTATAAAATCGGACATATTTGCTGCTGTGTTAACTCATTTAATGCAACATTTTAGATTTTAATGTCAATATTTAGCAATATCTGGAAATTGGTAAATGTTACTTTATACAGACTATTTCAACACACTTGCTAAAATCCAGAGCTCAATGTCATGTTTGCTAAGGAAGTATGAGAATTAACGAAAAATGTCGATTTAGTTCCACAACAATGAACCTACAATTCGATAGAAACAAAAACGTTAAGTTTAAGAGAAATTAGGAATTCAGTTGTTTACTAGCTTTTAAATTGACATTTCTCTGAAGAATCTATCCTCTCAGCGCACTTCAGAAATTGGCGTCGGAGATTAATTTTGAGGTAATAGCAGAATTACTTCTAAATATCCCAATTTTTCTTTCTCTTCATTTTCAATGTATCCGAAAAAAGAATTTTTAGAAAAAGGTGCATGGGTGAGTCGTGTGTGTGTGTGTGTGTGTGTGTGTGTGTGTGTGTGTGTGTGTGTGTGTGTGTGTGTGTCTGTGGACAGCATAGCTTAAAGACGAAAATACCGTTAAATACCAAACTTGGTAATTATGGTATTTAAGTTTGGTATCTTCCAATGGTGCGACACGAAGATTTTCAAGAAAATTTCCCCACCCCAACCATCATTTACATGGAACGTTTTTCGAAAAAATTGATTTTCTCAAAAATGGCTAAGGAATTCGATTAAAACATTGTATATTACAATCAGTGTATAACTCGAATTTTCTAGGAAAAGCCTCTAAAGGCTGCTTTACTCTGGATAAATTTTACGGGATTTTTTATGAGGGCTAAACCGTAAGAGATGGACAAAAACTTAAACCACAATGTAGAGCACATGTTTTGTTTATATGTAGAGCACATTAAAACACACAATTTATGTTATATTTTTTTCGTGGAGTTGGTCGTTTTTGAGAGATCCCTTCTTTTTGGCTACAGCTTTGAAAAACTTACACCTTTCTCGTACAGGAATTTGTCAACTGCTGTCCATAAAAACAAAGAAACTTCAGTCACATAGCAACCAGCTTTTGCTATCAATTTAACCTATGGTACTCCTTATTTACCTTCTACTTACAAGTAATAAGATTATTTCTGCCAATTTTTCTCGAGTAGCATAAGATTTTTTACCAACAATTTCCTGCAGAGGTGTAGAGAAAGTCATGTGAATGGAGCACATAACATTTTTTGCGAAGCAATATCAGGATGTTGGATTTTCCGTAACTAGGTCCATTGCAACCTGTCTCACAGTTAACTGCCAAGATAAAGTGGAGAGGTTTTTCACAAACGTCAACCACACCACTGATGACGTCAACGGCAGTGGCTGACGAAACATCTAAAGGGGAGTTGCGGTGGAACAACACAGCTCCGTAAATATACAAGAGCGCAAAGGTTTAATAAATAACTGATATCGGGGATCTTCATTTGAAAGAGAAGTCTTAAAATAAATAAAAATCTGAAATGTTCTATTAACATGACGTGTTTTACATATTTATTCTTACAAAAGCTTTTTTCTTTCTACGTCATTCCAATCAGGACAAACATTAGTATAAGTTGTTTTGTTACTTAGTTACTTGTAAGTACAAGAGAAATAATACAGAGTGGTTCAACAAAATGTAAACACTGTTTATCAGTCCATACCTTGCAAAATAATAGGCGGAAACATCTCATTTTTTGTAGTGTAATAGTTTGTAGTTCCGGTAATCGCCACACAAGCGGTGTCTGATGACAGTCGACAGATACGTAAGCTTTTTTTTTGCTATTAGTAACTTGAGTAACCATGGCTGACACAAGGTTTACATTCGATGAAAGGAAGCCAATTTTGAAGTGATACATTAGGTACGAAAACATTGGTAAGGTTTAACGCCAATGGCGAAATGAGTATCAAACGGAACCACCGACACGTATAACAATTGTGTTACAGATGTATAGAAAAACCATCTGGACGACCTGTAACAGCAACAAGTCCAGCGAAAAGTTTTACTTCCAACAAGATGGTGCACCAGTCCACTATCATAATCGTGTCAAGGAGTATCTCAACGAAAATCTACCTGCACGATAGATAGGCCGAAGAGGTGCTGTAGAGTATCCACCACGTTCCCCAGACTTAACGCCTCTGGGTTTTTACCTATGGGGAACACTAAAAGATGTCGTTTATTAACAAAATGGATAATCTACGAGAAGGTATCGTACACTCGTGTGCTGATATCCAACTGAACATGTTGCAGTCAGTAGTTCGTGATGCAATTCGGCGGCATCGTCTGTGTATGAATGTTAATGGTGACCATTTTGGACACCTACAGCGATATCTTAAGCTGGACTTTAAGCTACACTTTCACAAAAAGTGAGACATTTCCGCTAATTAATTTTCAAGTTATAGACCGTTAAACAGTGTACACATTTTTGGACCACTTTGTATATACCAACCTGAATTAGTACATTTAAATGAAGTTACTATGTGATTGAAAATTGGTTCTCTTTGCATAGCGAGGAGTAAAACAAAAGAAACAGCAATTTAAAAATTTCAATTTGAGAAAAGTTTAAGTATTAATTGAATCAGATAGGTTATGCCTCGAAAATGGTTAACCCTTGCAAAAATATCTATCCGACATCATTTTTATTATTTTTTTTTATAAAATATACTTAATTGTTTCTCTAGTGCGCATGTACAAAATGTAGGTAAAGAGCAGGTAGTAAATTCTTGTATTCCATCCAAAAATTTGATACCCAGGTTTCAGCGTAAATACATTTTTGAGGACTCCTAAGTACATTTAGGAAAAAATGAGTGCATGTATACGTTTGGACAGCATACGTTAAAAGTGAAAAGTTGGTAAAGCACAAAATTTAGCATTTTACTTAGCTCTCTCCAAGTTTGCGACACAAAGATTTTCAGAAAATCCCACCACCTCAAACTACCCGTTATATGAAATATTTTTGACGTGTTTTATTCTATAAATAATGGTTCTAACAATTTTTTATTAAAATGCATGTATTGAAGATATTTATATGGCTAATACAATGTATTTCTTGTGAATATCACTTGAAATTCTCTTCATTCTGATTGGATTTTACATAACTGGTAAACTGTAAGAGATCTACTCAAACAATGTAGATCTCGTTAAGAAACACAATTATGTCATATACATATTTACTTTCTTTATCGCGTGCAGTGCACATATCAGGCACAGAATATATTATATTCCCACCAAAATTCGATATCGAGATAGTCACCGGAAATACATGTTTTGGGGACCTTTGAATCCAAAAATGAAATTTTAGAAAAAGGTTAATGTGTGTCTGTAAATATGGTTAGCATAGCTCAAAAACGAGCATTTAGTCAAATACCAAAGGTAATAGTCAACTTCAGTATGTTCCAAAAACTCGACGTAAGATTTTCATAAACATTCTCCTCTATACTACCCATTATATGGGATATTTTTCGATATTTCGATTTTCTAAAAATTGGCTCCAACGATTTTTATTAAAATACCGTATATTAAAAATATATACAGGAAAAATATAAGGTATATACTGAATCTTTTGGGAATATCCCCTGAAGTCCTCTTCATTCTGGATGACGTTTTCTTAACTGATAAAACGCAAGAAAGAGACAAAGTTTGCTATACAAAAGATGTAGATCTCGTTAAAACACACCATTTAAGTCATACACACTCTTTTTGTAGTGCTATTTCAGAGATATTCTCTTTTATTGATTTCAGTTTTAAAATACTTAAAATTTCTCAACTGGGAAGCCCTCATCCGTTTTATTACATATCATCTGTTTTACTATGGGCCATGGAAAGACAACGGAACTTCAATGACTAACATATGGTGTCCGGTTTTAAAAGAGATGACAATCGCTTCAGTCTAGTGTATACTTTTACTTATAAAGGCCAAAGTAATAAGACCATTTCTGGTAATTCTTATTTTAATATGATTCAGAGAAAATAATTTTTCAAAACAATAGACAGAGAAGTACTCTGAATTGGACACATCAGATTTTGCTGTTGAAATAACCATTTCGGAGATATTTCCGGCTATAGGTTTAAATTTTGAACTAGTTATCTCAAATGGTAAGTTCTTATACCTTTCGGATCTCCTTTGTTTTACCTCCGGCGAATGAAAGAGAAGCGAATTTTAATGACAATCACATAGCGAGCTTTTAAAAGATTTAATTTTAGCTTTAGTATAGCCCGTTATTGACATTCTACTTAAAATAAACTAAGTAATAAGACAATTTCTGTTAATTCTTGTTTTGATTGGCTTTATGTAGATAAATGAATGATATTTAGTAAGAACAGTTTTTTTGCAGAACAGTTAGAAAAAGACATGTGAAAAAAACACTTGATGTTTTGTGTAGTTGGTTTTTGTCTTACATCTTATGGTTTACAACTTAAGCAGAAGCCGTAGAGAATTAAGAGGACTTTATGTGTTATTCGTAAAAAATTCATTATATATATATCTTATTTGTCATCAAAATATCTTCAATATACGGAATTTCAATTAAAATCGGTATAGCCATGTTTTAGAAAATCGAAAATTTCGAAAAACGTCCCATATAATGGGTAGTATAATGTGCAGAATTGTTTATGCAAATCTTATGTCGTCGATGGTAGATACTAAACTTGATAATCGAGTTTGGTTTTTGACCGAATTTCCTTTTTGAGTTATGCTGTCCACAAACACACACTGATCTCTGTCTAAAATACTTTATTTGGATGCAGGGATCTTTAAAATGTATGTTTAGGGTAAAAAAACTTTGCCTCGCAATTTTGGTTAGAATACAACATATTTTATACCTGCTATGAGCATTGTACATAGGTGCTAGAGAAAGTAAAAAGAAATCTGATGTGCCCTATTCTCATGAATTTCTCCACATTTATGTAACAAATTATTCTTAAAACCCTTAGTGTTATATGTATTTCAAGCAATCGAAATAAATATCAGCAGAAATGGTATTATTATTATTATTATTATTATTATTATTTTTACTATAATGATTATTATTATTATTATTTGCGTATTTATAAGTAAAAGGGAAATAAGGCAATACACTAGGGTAAAGCAATAATTTAATATTTTTAAAGTTGGTGCTATGGAACTGAAACAAATAGCAGGGAATATCTCGGAAATGGTTAACTCCATGAAAAAAATACATAGGACATAAATTATGTGTTTTAAGATGATCTACATGTTTTGTGTAGTAAGGTTTCGTCTCTCTCTTACGGTTTACCGTTTATGCAAAAGTCACTCAGATTGAAGAGGCTTTCAGAGGCTATATCCAGAAAATTCGATGTATATATTTTATTTTTCATGTAAATTTCTTTAATATACACTATTTTAATCAAAATCGTTAGAGAATTTTTGAGAAAATAACAATTTTTGAAAAATTTGTAATTCAAGGGAAATTGGGGGTGGGAGGATTTTCTTGAAAATCGTGTCGTATCCTTGGAAAATAATGAATTTTAATACCAAGTAGGGTACACATAAAGACGTGAGTAAGGCCTTTTCTCCTCTAAAAACCCGATGCGTTGTATCCACATGACCTTGCTTTAGAAGATCCCAAAGATATGCGATTTGGAAATACTAAGCAAAACATTTACGTTTATATAAACTCTCCATTAAAATAGCAACTGGTGTTTATAAGTTTGAGTAATCATGGCACAGCGTTTCAAGTTTAGTTATTATAGACTTATCGTTTTGAGCTATGGTGCCCTCAGACACTGACAGGATATGTTTCTAAAAGTGCTTTCTTTTGATTCAAGGGCTCTCAAAATATGTATTCCCGGCGAACCTCGGTATTGCATTTCTATGTGGAGTACAATTCTTACTCTGTAGAGAAAGTAGTAAAGAAATTATGGTAGAAGAAACGTTGCATGTTTTTGACACATAGACTACAGTGACATGGAATGTAAATATATGTACCAAAGAAAATGTTGAATGCATACTAGCTGAAAGAAGAAAACGATGATGTCCATGAAAATGTGGATGGATGATGCACAAACAGACAAGGAATTCAGAAACTTGGTCCCGAACAATGGAGAGATAAGAGAGGAACTGTGTTTGACTTCCGAAAGACGGCGTCAGTGAACCGGAGACAAGAACAACATGATAAACAGCCGTAACTTGGTTGGAAGCAGTGAAAAGGACGAATGTTCAAAAGTACGCTTTCGAAGTTTGAAATTAGGTTACCAACTTGCACAAGTATCCTGCATTTTATCTTTGTAGTCACTCGCCGGGATGGACAGAAAATAATGTAAGAGTTACACTGTAACAATTACCGAAATTAATGGAGACAGAGTAACTAGTTACCCAGTAACGGTTACCAAAGTACAGAATACAGTTCTTAGTTATCTCTTTAGTGGTTATGGAATCTGGGTAACAATAACGCATTGCATACCAGGAACTAAATGGTTATCCCGTTACACAGTATCGGTATTCTCCGCAAAAGGTCGTAAGTGACACTGTCGATCTAATTCTGGCGAGAGAAAAACCTAATATCTAGAAACTTTGCAACATGTTGGGGCGGAAATGGGTCCTCTGGTGTGGTGTATACTGTAGATTGGTATGGTAAAATTTTAACTCTTTTTAACTGGTTTGAATTTGCCGCTGTATAAGGAGATGATAGCTCTTACTGTTGGCGAAACTGTAAACAGTTAATTGCGCCAGACTTAATTGTTAGAGCGGTTGAGTTTTATTGCCGGCAGCGAATTACTTAGTGTACAGCTTGCCCATGTTTTCAGTTTTTCAGCTAGCTTCAGTCGGTGAGTATGAAATTCTTAACCTCCATGCTTGGATGGTAGGATATGATAATAAATAACTTGAATTTAGATGATTTCTTGAGATATATATATATATATACAGGGTTACTACAAAAGAAATAGACAACTTCAACTGCCTGTAAAACAAAAACTGTTAGAGATAGCAACCTAATTATTTTGGAGGTATGTTGAGAAACTCTCAAAGTTTTGTTTGTTACTATTGGTAACGCTGTAATGTTTTGTTTGTTGTTGCAGAAGCTGAAATGGCGGAAAATCCTGTGGAAAAGGCATATTGCGTGTTGGAATTTGCTAGAACGCAATCAGCAACTGCTGTCCAACGACATTTTAGAACACGTTACCACAAAAATGAAATGATGCGCTCACAAAAACCAGCATCGTCTTCATCATGTCGATGCAAAAGTCACGCCGTATGACCTTATCTTCTTCACTCAGAAACTGCAACATCTGTAATCTGTAAGGCATCATGTGCAGTCGCTTCCGCAAGATTTTCCATACAGTTTGCTGTGGAATTTGTAATTGCATGCTTGCCCTAGATGTCGATTTCTGTGGGCTTCTTGTGTAGGCAGAACGAACACGTTCAACGTTTTCTTCCGAAACTCTTGGTCTTCCCGAGCTCTTCCCTTTGCACAAACATCCCGTTGTCTCGAATTTTCTATACCAGTCGTAGATTGACTGTCTAGTTGGTGGCGTTTTGTTGTAACGTGTTCTAAAATGTCGCTGGACAACAGTTGCTGATTGCGTTCTAGCAAATTCCAACACGCAATATGCCTTTTCCATAGGATTTTCTGCCATTTCAGCTTCTGCAAAAACAAACAAAACACTACAGCGTTACCAATAGTAACAAACGAAACTTGGAAGGTTTCTCAACATACCTCCAAGCTAATTAGGTTGCCATCTCTAATAGTTTTTATTTTACAGGCAGTTGAAGTTGTGTATTTCTTTTGTAGTAATCCTGTGTATATATATAAACTTTTAATTGTTAACTTGGTGAAACAATGTGATGCGTTAAGGCACGCTATTATAACAGAATCCTTTTTTAAACAACTGTGTCACACATATACTATATAATGTGTACTTACATTCAATTTCTTCTTGTTAAATAATACAATGTTATAACTTATACTGAATTACCGCATAAGAGGTCTCGATTGGCGAGATTGTCTCTGTGCGTCTTATCTGATTGACTGCGTCCCGGAAGCTACTTAAAATTTACACATATACACAATAGTTGAGGATCAATGTTTTATACATTGTGATTTGTCAGTCTCCATGAGAACAATAGGTTTCCTTATTTACATTTCGTGAAATACTAATTTATAATATATTTTTATACATTCATAATGATTTAAAATTTATACATTTATATAATTTGCATGAAAAATATTCTTATACATAGTTTATATTTTAGAAACAATATTTATTTCACTCTATTCTTATGCTTTATTACCGGTATAAACAATGTATAGCATCCGGTTTCTGTTCACTTTTATTATTCTTCTCCTTCTCCCATATTACTGCTTTTAATTACATTTTATTATAAGTATGTTTATGCATCATAATATTTTGTATGTGTTACATAACCTTGGCTATGATATTTATCTAAAAGCACGCCATTTCAGGCTAATTTCGTGCGATGACGTTACGATGCCATTTTATACATACAATTTTTTGTGTTACATTGCGAAACAATATATTTTATTATTTTATAATATTCTTTTAGGGCAGTATTACTCCACTTTCTCTTGACTTGATTTACTTAGCAATAAATCCTGCGTCAATGTCTATATGAATTGACATTATATGTATCTTCTCTGATGTACTGATATTAGACATACTAGGGTCGGGTGATAAGTCCCGGGCCTCACACAGATATAGCGCCACTAGACCAGTTAGACGGTAGCATAGTATAATTTAACTATAGACCAGCTTGTATCCATAGTTACAGGTCAATAGCTTGTTTAGTTTTCTAATGACAAAATTTTAAACTAGACAGCTTTAAAGTTTTCACGAAAATGGAGGATTTGGAAAAACAAGCAGTGATTAAATACTTCCATTTGAAAGGCTTAACATCTGAAGAAATCAAAGAGGAAATGGGCAGTACATTGAAAGTCTCTGCCCTTCATAATCAATGATTAAAAGATGGGTTGTAGAGTTTAAAATGGATCATACGAGTACTAGTGATGAGCCTCGCTCTGGACGCCCTGTAGAAGTAACAACTCCAGAGATCATTGAAAAAATTCATCGTTTATTACTGAAAGACCACAGATTAAATTTGTTTGAGATATCAGAGGCTGTAAACACATCGAAAGAACTGTAGGTAATATTTTAAGTAATGTTTTGGGCTTTCATAAGGTCTTTGCAAGATGGGTGCCGCTTTGTTGACACCTGATCTGAAAGTTGCAAAAAAAAACTGTTTCTGTTAAGAATGTGGAGCTCTACCGTAAAACTCCCAGTGAATTTTTGAGACTGCTTATTGTAATGGATGAGACTTGGATACATCACTACACTCCAGAAAGTAAATCGTAGTCAAAACAGAGTCTTGCGCAAGCTGAACCAACTCCAAAAAAGACAAAGTCAATTTTGTCAGCTAACAAGGTTATGGTGAGTGTTTTCTGGGATGCACAGGGAATTCTTTTTATTGATTACTTGGAAAAAGGTAAAAGTATCACTGGTGAATACTACGCAAGCTTACTGGAACATTTGAGTGATGAGGTGAAAAAAAAAAAAAACTCATTTGGCAAAAAAAAAAAAAAAAAAAAAAAAAAAATCTTGTTTCATCACGACAATGCTCCGGCCCATCGTTCAGTCATTGCAATGGTAAAAATGTGCGAATTAAAGTTCAAATTGCTTGAACGCCCACCCTATTTGCCAGAGCTAGTACCCAGTGACAACCACCTATTCCCAAAACTTAAAAAATTTCTTGGAGGACGAAGATTTCACAGCAACGAGGAGGTCATTGATGCGGTAAACAGCTATTTTGAGGATCTTGATGAATCGCACTACAGAGATGGTTTAATTAAATTAGAACACCGATTTGACAAATGCATTAGCCTTTCTGGAGATTATGTTCAGAAATAAAGCAAAAAAAAAAAAAAAATGTCGTTTTTATTGAGAGGGCTTGGACTTATCAGCCGACCCTCGTAATATGCATTTGGGTGTTTGTTGTTTCTCTTTTCTAACACCATCGCCTTTCAAAATGGCAATTAGTACGTTTTATCTAACATCCTCCGAGAATATTTAGGTATTATATTCTTAATTTCAGTCATGTTGATGTTGGCAAACGTGGTATCTTTTACTTTGCTATGTCTGCAATCGTGAGATTTATATTTAGGTTCACATACACCTCGGTCCATGTGAACAATTCAGAAGCTTAGCACTAAATCTGCTGGTAAACACATGGAAAAACAGTTGCATATAGAACATTTATAGATGAAGCAAAATATGATCTATGCAGGAGTAAAGTTTCAGATAATATGGTTCAAATTTACGGAAACGCATTGAACGGGCTCACCCAACGGGCTATGCACACATATACACTCGCGCACAAGGGCATTTTTACTTTCTCTACACGTACTATATACATAGTGTATAGAGAAGCTATTGTATTGCACCCAAAAATTCGATACCGAGATTTCACTGGAAATATATGTTTTCAGACTCACTGAATGTAAAAGAAACATCATTTTTTGAAAAAAGTCCTTGTGTCTGTGTGTAGCATAGCTCAAAAACGAAAAGTTTGCTAAATAAAAAAATAATATTTAAGATCAGTATCTCCCAAAGATGAGACGCGAAGATTTTCAAGAAAATCCCTGACCCCAACTACTCTTTACAGGGAAAAATGTCCATGACGAATTTAAATATATTTAAGATATTTATATGGTAAATAAGATTTATATCTTGAATTTTCTGTAAATAGCTTTTTATGATCTCTTTATTCTGAATGTTTTTTTTTGTTTTTTTTTTTTTTTTTTCAATTTTGCTTTACTAGTGAACCGTAACAGAATATAAAAAAGCTTACCACCCAAAAAATGTAGAATTCTTTAAAACATACAATCTATGTTTTATACATTTTTTCCAGGTATTGACCGTTTTCGAGGTATTCCTTGTTATTAGTTACAGCTATAATATACTTAAACTTTTCTCATGCAGGAACGTGTCAACTTCTGATCAGGCAAAGAAAAGGATATCTATCCCATAGCAATTAAATTTTAAAACATGTGACTGTAGGTTTAGCTAGGGTATTTCCGTATTTCCCTTCTACTTGTAAGGAACTAAGTAATAAGACCGTTTCTGCCAGTGCTTTTTTTAGATTAGCATAAAGTGGATAAACCGTTGCCGGTTGAGTTGACAGTTTCCGAGATATTTCTGTTTTTTTTTTTTTTTTTGTAAGTTTTAAAATACTTAAATTTTTCTCATGCGGGCACCTCTAGCCATGCAAAGAAATGGATTTGAATCCCATAGCAACCACATTTTAAAATATTTCACTGTCGGTTTAGCCTAATGTATTCCCTTGTTTTCCGTCTACTTAACAAGGAAGCAACTTATCATATCAGATATTTTAGATCGTACAATTTAACAAAGCAGGTCTATGCAGGCATCATTCCTGTTTAAACGTAGTTGCACTTATCGTTATTGGTAATCCTTATTGTAATGTATTTGTAAAAGTAATAACCGTTAGAGCAAGTAACTTAATCGTTACTAGTAACCGTTACATGTAACCGTTATCGCACTGTAACCGTGACAGTTATAACGTTACGCAAAAATTACTGTTACTTACTCCCCTAGTCATATATGAGCTCCGTGATACCGTACAATTAAAATGAGTTAAGTATTTATGATTTAAAAAAAGTGTTCTCAAAGGGAATACCGTGGCGCACTAATATTTACTAACTCTGCCAGGAACTGTAGACACAATGGGGTACAGAATAGCTGAGATGCTACAAAGAATTTGCATGTCCCTTACTCAGGACTCCATTTCTATTCATAATGTGTAATTCTTTGACTTAGAAAATATTCATGTAGCTAGCGAGATGACTCCGTACGTGGCTTCCATTGTGGAGGTTCGGATTCTACCAAAAAATTGGATACAGAAATTTCACTGAAAATCCACGTTTTAATGAACCTCAACAAAGGGGGAAAAAAAAACTGACGTGTTCCATTCGCATGATTTTCTCTACATCTCTGAAAGCTTATTCTTCTATCTACTTCATGCAAATCGTAATATAATTAGCAGAAATTGTGTTATTACTCGCTCCCTTATAATTAGAAGGGAAATAAGAAAACACACTAGGCTAAAACGATAACCAAATCTTTTAAAAAGCTGGTTGCTATGTGATTGAAATCCGTTAACTTTGTATTTTCAGGAGTACAAATTCCTGCAGAAGTATTACCTGAAACCAATAGCAAGGAATATCACAGAAACAATCAGTTCCACAAAAACAATTCCAACAAAAAAAAAATGAAGACACATAAATTATATGTATTAATTATGTCTCTTTCGTTTACCACTTACGCAAAACTCATTGAGAATGATGCGTATTTCAGAGGCCATTCAGAAAAAATTCAAGCTGGACGTTTTATTTGTAATCTAAGTTTCTTTAATATACGATATTTTAAACAAATTCATTGTGCCATTTCTGAAATATATATATAAAAAATAAAAAGATTTCTATGTAAAGCGTAGTTCGGGTTGGGAAGATTTTCTTGTAGCATTTTTTGGAGATACTAAACTTTAATACCAAGTTAAGTGTTAACAGACTTTTTGTTTTTGAGCTATGTTGCGCACACACACACATACAGGCCGCATTTTGGCTGAGTGGTTACACCACTCGCCTCTCACCAAGGCGATCCGATTTCGATCCCCGGCGAAAGCGTGTGGGATTATTGGCAGAAAAAACGGCTCAAGGACGGGTTTTCTCCGGATTCTCCGATTTCCTCCGCCATCGCATTCAACCGGCGCTCCATCTTCATTCCGTGTCATCACTTACGGTACCTATATAGTGAAAGCGGGCTTTAAACAATATAAAAAATCTGATGCATTACACTCACATGACTTTCTGTAGCTGCTCTACAAGCTTCCTACGAAATTATTCTTCTTTCTTCACAGTGGTAATCAAAATAAACACTAACAGAAGGCTCTTATTACTTAGTTCTTATAAGTCAAAGGGAACTAAGGCAATGCACTAGGCTCAAGTGATAGTCAAATGTTTTATAAGCTGTCGTTATGCGATTGTTATTCCAAATAGTTTCTATGCTTGCTAGGAGTAGAACAAAAGAAAAACGGACACTTCCTATCTAGAAAAGTAAGTACTTCACGATTGAAGCCAATACCAAGGAGTATCTAGGAAAAGGTTACCTCCACAGAAAAAAACGTAAAGGACATAAATTGTGTGTTTTGACGTGATGTAAATTTTTTGTATTGTGAGTTTTTGTTTATCCCTTACGGTTTAGCAGTTATGCAAAATTCGGCAAAATGCATCCAGAATAAAGATGTATTCAGAGGCTTTTTCCAGAAAATTGGAGATATACATTTTATTTCGCATATAAATAACTTTAATGTACGAGATTTTAATCAAAATCGTTAGCCATTTTTAAAAAAATTAAAATTTTGAAATGTTTTCTATGTAAAGGGTAGTTTGTGGTGAAGAGATGTTTTTGAAAATCTTTGTGTCGCATCCTTGGAAGATACTAAACCTAAATACCAAGTTAGTATTTCCGTTTTGGGGCTATGCTGCACACACACACACACACACACATGGATATATTTTTAAAAATGTTTCTTTGGGACTCAGGGGACCCCAAAACATATATTTCCGGTGAAATCTCGAAATCTCACAATTTTTGGGTGCATTACAATACCTTCTCTATCGCTATGTACATTCTACATATGGGGACACGGAAAGCAAAAAATCTTATGTGTTCCATTTACATGACTGTCTCTACAACTCTGCAACAAACTACTGTTAAAATGCTTATGCTAATATTTACTTCATCCAATCGAGAAAAAATTAGTAGAAATAGTATTCTTACTCCTTGCAAGAAGAAACGAAATAAGGAAGTAACATAGGTTAAAGTGATAGTCAAAAGCTGGTTGCTTGTGACTTTGTTTGTATATGGACAAGAGTTGATAAATTCCTGTATGAGAAAAATATGTTTTCAAGGCTGAAACCAAAAACAAGGAATATCTCAAAAACGACCAACTGCACGAAAAAAATGTATATAGCATAAATTGTATGTTTTAATGTGCTATACATTTTTTCTGTGGCAAGTTTTTGTCTATCTCTTATGGTTTAGCAGTTATGGAAAATTCCTGAAAATTCATCCAGAATAAAGTATTCTTCAGAGGCTATTTCCAGAAAATGCAAGATATACATTTTATTTGTGAGGTAAATATCTTTAATATACGATATTTTAATCAAAATTGTTACAGCCGTTTTTAAAAAAATCAAAATTTTCGAAAAATTATCCTTGGAAAATTCCAAACTTATATACAAAGTTTGGTATTCAACATTCTTTTCGTTTTTGAGCTATGCTGTCCACAGACACAAACACACACGCACACACACGGACCTGTTTCTAAAAACACTATTTTTGGCAGGTAGTGTTTAACACCCGCTTTAACTACTTATGGCACCACAGGTGGTGACACTGATGTTACATGAATGTTGATGGAGCACCGGTGGAATGCGATGGCGGGAGAAACCGGAGTACTCGGAGAAAATCCGCCCCAGCGCCGCTTTGTTCACCACAAATCTCACATGCGGTCGCTTGGGATCGAACCCCGGCTGTCTAGGGGAGATGCGAGTGGTCTAACTACTTGGTCAAGGCGCGGCCGTCCTATTTTTGGATTCAAGGGGACCCAAAACATGTATTTCCGTTGAAATCTCGGTATTGAATTTTTGGGTGCATTACAATACCTTCTCTATACACTATGTACATTGTACGTGCAGAGAAAGTAAAAAGTAGATACGCAGATAGATGCGCATACCGTGATTTCACCAGAAATACATGTTTTGAGACCACCTGAATACAAAAAGAGCATTTTTAGAAAAATGTCCGTGTGTGTGTCGCTCTGTGTGTATGTGTGTTGTCTGTGGACAGCATAGCTCAAAAACGAAAAGACCGTTAATTACCAAACTTGGTATTTTAAGTTCCATATCTTCCAAGAATGCGACACGAAGATTTTCAAGAAAATCCCCCACCCCCAACTACCCTTCACATGGAAAAATTTTGGCAAATTTTGATTTTCTAAAAAATTCCTGAACTGATTTTGAAATGAATGTATATCTTGACTTTTCTAGGAATAGCTTCCGAAGACTACTACTCTATTCTGGATGAATTTTACGGAATTTTGTGTAACTGGTAAACAGTAAGAGATAGACAAAAACTTACCACACAAAAAATGTAGAGCACATTTAAACACACAATGTATGTTATATACATTTTTTTCGTGGATTTGATCGTTTTTTAGATACTCCTTGTTTTTGGTTTCAGCTTTAGAACTTATAATTTTCTAATACTGGAATTTAACAATTGCTGTCCACACAAACAAAGGAACTTCAGTCACATAGCAACCATCTTTTGCTATCACTTTAATCTATGTTACTCCCTTATTTCACTTCTACTTACAGGGAAGCAAGTAATAAGACTATTTCTGCTAATTGTTTCTGACTTAGCTTGAAGTAAATAGAAACATAAAGTTTTTAAAAAAACTTTGTTGCAGAGATATAGAGAAAGTCATGTGAATGGATTACATCAGATTTTTGTTTGTATCAAGTGGTCTCAAAACGTAATTTTCATTGATATCTCGGTGTCGCGGATTTTGGGTGGAACACAATACTTTCTGTATATATTACGTTATAGTACATTACAGAAAATATAAAAGCATTTTAGTGTGTGTGTGTGTGCGTGTCAACAATGAGCAGCGTGACTCAACAACGTAAAGTTGGTTAAATACCAAATTTGATATTTAGGTTCAGAATCATTTTAAGAATGTGACACAAAGCTTTTAAAGAAAATGCCCCATCTCAAACCACCCACGTGGAGAAATGTTCGATATTTTTGATTCTCTGAGAAATGTCTAACAATTTTGATTAAGATACCCTAAATAAAACATATTTACTTAAAAATAAGGTTAAGTCTTGCATTTCCTGGGAATAGTCTCTGAATTCCCCATCATTCTGAGGTAAACGAGATAGACAAAACCATACTACACAAAAACCACATGATTTTTGTTGAATTGACGACTTTGGAGATATTCCTTGTTATTGGACATAATTTTAAAATACACCTTTCTCAAACAGGAAGCTATCATTTGGTTTTCCTTTGTTTTACACCATGCAAAGAGACCGAATTTCAAATTCATAACGTGGCGGCCGGTTTTAAAATATTGGACTATCACTTTAGCTCAGTGTGTTTCCTTATTCCGCTTCTACTTAAAAGGAGCAAAGTAATAAGATCAATTAGCATGAAGTAGATGGAAGCATAATTCTTTGTAATAATTGTTTGTTGATCAGATAAAAAAAAAAATAATGTGAATGGAATACATCATGCTTTTCAGCTAGGCATAGGGGTTGTAATTTGTCGGTCGGTGCAACAGATGGCGCAAATGGTATTTGTTGGAATATGTCTCGCAGCCTATGAGCCGCCACCGGTGAATCGAGTTCTCCCATTTCCGCCAGAGGGAAGCCTCTCTGAGGAGCCCGGTGGTGTGACCAGGTCATCAATTCAGAGCGCAGAAGGAATTACAAGTTAACAGCGTTAGGGATATTGATGATGGAGACAGGGGACAGCCCCAGAAACTTAATCTCCGCTCACGATTCGTAAGACTGCCACTTGAGGCGGATTAATTGCCACGGTGTGTTGGGTCTGCGGTGTGGTGTTGGTGCTGGTTTGAGTCTCAGTGCGTATTCATTTAACCCTTTTAGGAGTTTAAATTTGCCGCTGTATATGATGTTAGTCACGGTTGTTGTTGGCGAAACTGGAATTACCTATTTGCGCCAGACTTTATTTTTGGGCGGTTGCAAGCTTATTATCGGCGGCGAATTAACTTATTTATTTACAGCTCGACCATGTTTTCCATTATATGTTTGCTAGCTTCAGTCGGTGAGTAAAAGAATCTTAATCCCCTTAATTGGATGGTAGGATTTAATACAGTAGAGAATTAATTTAAAAAAAGTCTTCTTATGTTAATCTTTTATTTCGTAAATCGTTGAAACAATGTAATGAATTAAAGCACGTTACTTAACCTGATTTCTTTTAGAGAAAACTATGCCAAATATTTAGTTTGTAACATGTACTTATAGTAAATCTCTTGTTGATAATCAGTAAAATAGAATATTTCACTCTAAATTGCTGTATTAGAGATCTAGATTTACGAGATTAACTCTTAGCGTCTGTATCCTTGGCTTCTATCTTGTAGAAAGCGTCTCGGAACCTTTAAAACTTTTCGCATATATACAAAAGTTGAAGATCATTGTTTTCTAACATTGTAATCGTCCGTGACCATGATTTCCTTGTTCCACTTTTCATGAAATATGTATTTACAATACATTTTCATACACTCATTATAATTAAAATTAATACATTTGTATAATCTACATGAAAATGTCCTTATAAATAGCTCACATTTCTAAATCAGTTATTTATTTAACTCTGTTCTTATGTTTTGTTACCGGTATAAACAAATTATAGCATCCGGTGTCTCGTTCGCCTTTATTATACTTCTTCTTCTCTCATATTACTACTTTAATTATATTTTATTATTAATATGCTTTCCTATACATCAATTCTTAGCTATACATTATACTGCGTTGTATTCGTTACATAACCTTGGCTATGTTATTTTCGTAAAAACACGCCATTTTAGGCTATATTCGTGCGTATCGTGAGGCGATGACGTCACTCTGCCATTTCTATACATACACTTCTTTGGCTTACATAGCAAAACAAATGTTTTTTTATTTTATAATATTATCTTAGGGCAGTATTGTTTCATTTTCTCTTGACTTGATTTATTTAACATTAAATCCTGCGTCACACTCTGCTTGAAACAATTGATATGCTATTGATTTGTTTTTCCACACAAGCTGTGCGTCGGACAGAAGTTGGATAGGAAGGCTCAGAATGACAAATTCAAAGTCATAGCCGGGATTTGAACCACGGATCCCCCGGTCAATAGCCGGTTGCTCTTCAATGACCCTTTTAAAATATTGTAAGTAGAAAGCTGACATTTGCAGAACTGAAAATGTACATTGGGACCAGCGATTATGACTTGTTAAACTTCATTTCTTAGGTAGGTCAGTTGGAACGAGTGCGCCTAAAGGTGGTTCGAATCCCCTGCGTGTACTAATTTTTACCTTCTCTAGCCCCGTATGCACAATGTGCATAGCGGATAGAGAAGATACTGTATGCCACCCAAAAATTCTATACCGATATTTCACCGGAAATAGATATTTTGGGTCCGCCTGAATCCAAAAAAAGCATTTTCAGAAAAAGGTTGCGTTTGTCTGTCTGCAGACAGCATAGCTCAAAACGAAAAGACGGCTAAATACCAAACTTGGCGAGACACGAAGATTTTCAAGAAAATTCCCCCACCCCAAACTACCCTTTATATGGAAACATTTTCGAAATTTTTGGTTTTCTTAAAAATGGCTCTAATGATTTTGATTAAAATAGATACAACAAATTAAATCCATTTTAATCACAAATAAAATGTATATCTTGAATTTTCTGGGAATGGCCTCTGAATAAATGTTTATTCTGGATGAATTTTGCGGAATTTTTCAAAAAGGGTAAACCATAAGAGATAGGCAAATACCTACCTAACAAAAAAAGTAGATCGTTAAAACATAAACTCATGTTATACACATTTTTTCATGAGGTTCACCGTTTTTTAGATATTCCTTGTTATTAGTTTCATCTTTAAAATACTTATATTTTTTCATACAGGAATTTTTAATTCCTGTCATTATGAACAAAGGCATTTCAACCACATGGTAACCAGCTTTTAAAGGCTTTAACAATCGATTTAGCCTAGTGTATACCCTTATTTCACCTTTACTTATAAGGAAGCAAGTAATAAGACATTTTCTGCTAATTTTTTCTCGATTAGCATCAAGTAAATAGAAGAATAAGCTTTTTAACAATAATATTGTAGAGATGTAGAGAAAGTCATGTGGACGGAACACAAAGCTTTTTTTTTATCTTGTAATGTTCAAAAATAGCATAGTTGAACAATATTATGTTAGCGCTGTCATAATTAGTAATCCTTTTATTTCGATTTTGTTTTTGTTGTTTGTGGTTCCTTTATTAGTTATCTACAGGTAAGAAATTAAGCATAGCTTTAAGTTCAATTGCAATAAGACTTATTCATACCCATTTGATTTTGGAAAACCAGATGACATTATCATAGTTTAGCATGGAAGTAGCAATATTTTCGCAAGTTTGTAGCACATAGAAATAGGTATACCCATTTCGTTTTTAAAAATATGATGTGTTCCATTCACATGACTGTCTCTATATGTCTGCGACAAAATAATATTAAAAAACTGGTGGCTATGTTACTGAAGCTCCTTAGTTTTTATGGACAGGAGTTGAAAATTTCTGTATGAGAAAGTATAAGTATTTTAAAGGTTAAATCAAAAACAAGGAATAACTCAAAAACGATTAACTCCAAGAGAAAAATGTATATTACATAAATTGTGTGTTTTAACGTGCTCTACATTTTTTGTGTGTTATGTTTTTGTCCATCTCTTGCGGTTTAGCAGTTATGCAAAATTCTGTAAAATTCATCCAGAATAAATTAGTCTTCAGTGGATATTCCCAGATTATTCAAGATATACATTTTGTTTGTCAGGTAAATATCTTTAATATACGATATTTTAATAAAAAATCGTTAGCCATTTTTGAGAAAATCAAAATTTTCTAAAAAAGTTCCATGTAAAGGGTAGTTTGGAGTGGGGGATCTTTCTCAAAATCTTCCTGTCGCATCCCTGGAAGGTACTAAACTTAAATACCAAGTTTGGTATTTTATCGACTTTTGGATTTTGAGTTATCGTGTTCAGAGACACACGAACACACACACTGACCTTTTTCTGAAAATGCTTTTTACTTTCTCTATACGAACTATGTACATACTGTATGGAGAAGGTATTGCATTTTACCCAAAAATTCAATACCGAGATTTCACCGGAACATGTTTTGAGACTCCCTGAATATAAAAAAAAAAAACATTTTTAGAAAAATGTCAATGTGTATGTGTGTGTGTGTGTGTGTGTGTGTGTGTGTGTCTATCTGTGTGTCTGTGGGCAGCATAGCTCAAAAACGAAAAGACCGTTAAAGCTTGAACTTGGTATTTAAGTTTGATATCTTCAAAGGATGCGACAGGAAGATTTTCAAGAAAATCTCCCCACGCAAAACTACCCTTTACATGGACAAAATTTTGAAAATTTTGATTTTCTTAAAAATAGCTCTAACGATTTTGATTAAAATATCGTATATTAAAGATACTTACCTGACAAATAAAATGTATATCTTGAATTTTCTGGAAATAGCCCCTGAAGACTATTCTGGTTGAATTTTACAGAATTGTGCATAACTGCTAAACCGTAAGAGACGGAGGAAAACTTACTGCACAGAAATTGTAGGATAAAACGCACAATTTATGTCATATACATTTTTTCCTGGAGTTGATCATTTTTTAAAATATTGCTTTTTTTTTTCCAAGCTTTGAAAAACTAATACCTTTTTCATACAGGTATTTCTTAACTCCTGTCCATACAAACAAAGGAACTTCAGTTACATAGCTTTTTGCTGTCATTTTAACCTATGGAACTACCTGATTTCGCTTCTACTTACAAGGAAGCAAGTAATAAGACTATTTATGCTAATTACCACGAGGTAAATAGAAACATAAGCTTTTTAACTACAATTTTTTGCAGAGATGTAGAGAAAGTCATGTGAATGGAACACATCAGATTTTTTTGGATACAGAGGACCCTAAGACACCTATTTCCGTTGAAATCTTGGTATCGACTTTTTGGGTGGAGTGCAGTACCTTCTCTATACACTATGTGCATGTTACGTATAGAGAAAGCAAAAATATCGTCACGTGTTGGTATGCTTTGTAGACCAGAAACGACTGCTTTTCTAATCTTGGAACAGGCCTCTTCTAACGGAATGGGTGACCCTGTTTAGTGCACGCCTGGGCACCTCGGCTACTGCTCTAAGGAGATGACTGTTCAAAGTAGGAAGAATTTGTCAATTCAAATAGCAAAGAATATCTCGGAAATGGTTAATGACATATGCAAAGAGGTGCGTGGAACTTCAATTGACGACAGTAACACAAAGATACACGTGATAATGTGAAAATCTGGACAAGAAAAGATATATAACGTAACCTGTTGTCATATTTGAAAGTCACAAAATCAGGCTAACGAGGCTCGTGAAGAAAATAATTTACGAATCCACCATATCATAGTATAGAACCACATTGCAGTGATCAGCATATGGTTGTAACCAAAGGTACCAATCTGGGGAAAATAGTAAACCTCCCGAAGAACTTCTAAATAAAAAATTAACTTTGGGCTTCAGGCACTATAAATATCGTTTAAAATGTTAACGTATCTGTATGCTGATTATTAGCACAAACGTTTTCTGTTACATTTCTGATCCATATTTTTCAAAAGTATTTTATTTTTACAGTTATTCTGTTTCCATTGTTTTACCTTTTAAAGGCATATCATCTTGCTTTTTTCCGCCTATGGTTTTTCCTAAGATGTAGATAATGTCATTATATCATTATCATTAGTGTTATTTTTTTGTGAATTAATACTATTGTCTATGGGAAAATTCTGCATTCAGAAGAACATAAAGTAAAATATCAATTTCTTAAGCTAAGTAGCTGTTAAACTAGATTTACATTTTCTGTGTGGCAAGTATTTTTCTCTTTTAGTTAACCCGATATGCAACATTATACCAAATCCTTTTGGAATAAAGGGAACTTCACGTACATTCCTATAAAATTCTACTTGCTTGTTTTATGTAGCTATTATGCTCTTTTTCTTCGCGGTTTATATCGGAGAATCACTGAATGCCAACAACATATCTTCTGTTTTTTGTGGCCTTCCAATTTCTTCCTAGTGGTTTCATGTTCTTGACTATTTTTACCTATCACCTTTCATTCTTTACTATAGTTATTTTACTACTTTTAACATCGATTACTTCACACTGAAACCTTTCATCCTTATTTCTAATCCTAGCACAACCTTAGAACATTCATTTCCACCATTTTATATAGCTTTGTTATTTTCTTCGTGACACATTTTGGCTCCATATGTAAGGATCAACAATAAATTAAACCAGGCAAATGAATATTTTCCAACGACTACACAAACAAGGAATAATAAAAATAGGGTCATAGAAAATTCAAGATATTGTTACAAAGTGTAAAGCATTACCAAAATGTTTTCGTTTGTTGAATATTACATCCCCTAAATAGTTCCCACCTCGACGAGAAAATTCTTGGGCTCATCATTTGAATGATGGCTGAAAGAAAACCTCTGAAGAAGACAAGAGGTCATTCCTACCGAAATTCTACCACGTTATGGGCAATATGACTTGGAGTACAAAAACATTAAAGGAAGCAATCATCTAAGGCAGGGCTGGTAAGATAAGCACCCACAGTGTGAAATGCTCTAACCCTAAAATCGTCTCTTCCTTTTTCCTTCCACCTGGCAGGAAGCAGAGAGCTTGCGTGTGCAATTCTGGCGGTTGTTCTTGAACAACAAAATACTTGTTCTCCCAGTCCCAGTTAAACTTTCACCGTTCACTCATATTACACGTGTAAGCCACCACTACACTGATAACGCTGCCACGGAGCTAATACCAGAATGAACCGGTTTCTTTGGCTCTACGTAACTGTTGAAAGGGAATAGTGGGGCGAGAGGGAGGGTAATTTCATACCTCTTGTGCTTTGCCTGCCAGATCTGATCTAAGAGACGTAATACTCAAATGAACGTAGTGATGAACTTCCATATTTTGTAACAATTTACACTTAGTATTTAGTATTACTATTTATTTATTATGTTTAGCCTTGCTCAGAAAAATGCGACAGAAATGTGTCTCGTCAATATGACCCATCCTGGCTACTTTCAAACTTTCAGGATGGCATAAATTGTTGTTGAATGAACCCGTTCATAAAACTGGATGCTTTCATACATATCCAAGCGCAGCCTATGGTAATTTAGCTTTTTTATTGAAAACATGCAGTTCATGAATTTTGAGCGCACATACGTATAGAGAACATTTTACTTGTAAATCATTGAGAACACACTTCTGCGAAAGCTGACGTAATACAGTTAGAACCAGCATTTCCAGAAATACACATTGAAGTAAACTGATATGCTTGTATTTTGTAGGGAGTAATGCGACTGCGAAGCCTTCGTGTAAACGACACAAACTTTCTAAAGATGGTGGCCATATTTTTGAAATAGAGGTTTAAGCTTTTTAACATTAATTTGTTGCAGAGACGTAGAGAAAGTCAAGAGAATGGAACACATTATATTTTTAGTTAGTGTTCTCCAGGTTTTGAGCAATTAAACATCTCACTGCAGTAGATCACCTATGGTGCCATTTGGAGTAAAAGCGGGCTTTAAACCCTATCAAAAAGAAAAAATAAATTGCAGTAGATGCAAGCAGCGTCGTCCTCATCGTCGCTTCCATTGAAGTCCTGTTCTTTATTTTCTTCTTCTGCTGCTGCATATTTAAGATTGATTCGACATTTTGCACTAGCCTTCTGTGATTTTCTGAGCTCATTTGCTCTTTTTTCTGTATCTTTATTTATCAACGGTTTTATAAAAGCGCTTGTAATAAACATCTGACCCCCGGAAGATTTACCATCTCTTTCTCTCGCACATCCCTCGTTTCCTTCTCTCTCTCTGATTTGCATAATACGAGGTATTAATGATACTATCAAAGCAGCACTGGGTAGGTCCATTTCTGTGGATGCATTGTCAATATTTTTATTTTTTAATTCTACACATTAAGGGTTTTATCAGTTTCTGAACTGGGTAATTAAAGTGCCGGTCCCCATGGCCGCACTCGCCAGGGCGTCCCGCTTTGGTGCTTCGTAGCGCTGGGGATCGTGGGTGCTAAATGTTTGTGTGTATGTGTGTGTTGTAAAAGTAAGAAAACAGCAATCTACTAATAATACGGCAAAACAAGGTAAAAAAAAAAAGTGATCCGGATTAAGTGGATTTATACCAGGCGCTTCAATACCAGAAGTAGCAGCCATCAAATAAACAGCGCAGAATAATTTTGGAAATTTCACGCTTCTCTCTTGAAGTATGAACAAAACGTAATACTGATGTCAGAATGAAGACCCTCGGATACAACGACATACCAAAAAAAATCTGATGTGCTCCATTCACATGACTTTCTCTACTTCTCTGTAATAAATTATTGTTAATAAACTTGTGCTTCTATATATTTCATGCTAATCGACAAAAAAATAGCAGAAATAGCGTTATTACTTGCTTCCTTGTAAGTAGAAGCGAAATAAGGGAGTAGCACAGGTTAAAGCGATAGTCAAAAGCTGGTTGCTATGTGACTGAAGTTCCTTTGTTGGTATGTACAGGAGTTGACAGGTTCCTGTATGAGAAAAGTTGTATTTCGTACCTGAAAACAAAAACAAGGAATATCTCAAAAACGATCAACTCAAATAAAAAAATGTATACAACATAAATTGCGTGTTTTAATGTGCTCTACATTTTTATATGGTAAGTTTTTGTCTATCTCTTACGGTTTAGCAGTTATGCAACATTCCGTAAAATTCACTCAGAATAAAGTAGTCTTCAGATACTATTCCCAGAAAATTCAAAATATATATTTTATTTGTCAGGTAAATATCTTTAATATACGATATTTTAATCAAAATCGTTAGAGCCATTTTTTAGAAAACCAAATTTTCGAAAAAATTCGATGTAAAGAGTAGTTTGGGATGGGGGAATTTTTCTCAAAATCTTTGTGTCGCATCCCTGGAAGATGCTAAACTTAATTACCAAGTTTGGTATTTCACAGACTTTTCGTTTTTGAGTTATCGTGTTCACAGGCACACGGACACACGCACACACACGGACCTTTTTCTTAAAATACTTTTTTGGATACAGGATACATATATTTCCGGTGACATCTCGGTATCGAATTTTTTGGTGGAGTGCAATATCTTCTCTATACACTATGTACATAGTACGTGTAGAGAAAGTAATAATTTGGTATGTCGTATTATCCCAAGTTGGCTACCCTGGTTGTTGAAACAAAATCATAAGTAGTTATAATTTGCTGTGGAAACAAGTTACAGTAACTTGTTGCTTACATTATGAGCTTGAGCTTGATACTGATTTTATGGAAGATTAAATAATATTCTCGCTACCAATGCTTATACCTTCACTCCATTATCTACAAAAAACATACAAATATTTGCTTGAAATAGAAAAACAAATCCGCCATTTTTCCTCAGCATTAAGGATACCTAGCTGTGAAAAACCTATAATCTACAATATTGTTTGGATTGATTTGAAACTTTAACACAGCAATTGCAGTATGAGGAATAGTTTACATACTAATTTTCAGACTTTGGTGCAAAATAGTTCCTGTGATATTAACATATTTATAGTATTTTATTGTCATTTCATTAAATCATTCCACACGATGCAATTTCAATTACAAAAATATAATACTTTGCAGTAATACTGACAAATGCAGTATTAGTAAATTGATGAGATGACATTTTGATCTGACTATTGGTTTAGGAGAAAAAAGTTCTTTATCATTTTATTAATTTTTTATTTTTGCTACGGAAGTATGAAGTTTATTATTTAATTACAAGAGCACTGTTTATATTACAAAATAATAATCTCAAATTTTCTTTTATACTATTTCTATCCAAGCATAAACATTTTCAAGCTATTGTTTTGAAAACTGCATCATGTGGAACAATTTGAAATTTTGAAAACGCTGAAAAATAAAAACACGAGAAAATAGATTTTAAAGTTTAACATACAACTTAACACTATTTCTTTGTAAGACTTAGAATTTCATATTCTGCTGCAGCAATTTTTAAACCATGAACACTGTTTAACAATGAAAAAATATGATAAAATTGGTCTATATATTGTAATATAAGTCATGTTAATAGGTTAATATATTTGTATTTATGAATTAAATATTAAAATTTGTATTTAAGGTTAATCTGTTTTAGGGATGTTTTAGTAACTAGTATTTGATGCTATTAAATCAATTTGTTTGTAAACTGTTGTAAATGTTTAAATAAATACTAGAGATATGGAATATATCCTCCGGTTTAAGGAGTTAGGTGTTGGGTATAATATTTCTAATTTTATTTTATACTATTTTATTTTATATGATGTATTTATTTACTGCTATCACTACACGTGATATGTACATAGTGTATAGAGAAATTATGATATTCTACCCCAAAAATACCCAATACAATATTTCACCGGAAATCTATGTTTTGGAGCTCCCTGAATCCAAAACAAAGTATTTTTTTTTTAAAAAAAAAAATTGTGTGTGTGTCTAAGGACAGAAAATCTCAAAAACGCAAAGTTCGTTAATTACCAAACTAAGTATGTAAGTTTATCATCTCTCAAGAATGCGACACGAAGATTTTCAAGAAAACTTCCCCCTTCCCTTCAAACTACACTGTACAAGGAGAAATTTTTGAAAATGTTTATTTTTTCAAAACTGGCTATAACTATTAAATATACCTACATAAAAATAAAGTGTATATTTTGAATGTTTTGAGAAAAGCCTCTAAAGACCTCTTTATTCTAGATGAATTGTGCTGAATGTTGCACAACCGATAAACCGTAAGAGAAAGACAAATACTTACTATACAAAAATGTATACCGCGTTAAAAAAGCATAAATTGCCTCATACGATTTTTTGAGAGCTGACCGATTCTAGATATTTCTTGTAATTTGTTTCAGCTTTAAAATATTTAGCTACACCTTTCTTATACGGGAATTTGTAAACTCCTGGTCAAGGAAAGAAAGGAATTTCAAGTACTTAGCAACCAGCCTTTTAAATTTTTGATTATCGCTTTAGCCTATTTATTCACTTGCAAGAAAGCAAGTAATAAGACCATTTCAACTAATGTATATCTCTATTATCAGAAAGTAGGTAGAAAGATAAGCTTTTTAACAATAATTTGTTACAGGGATGTAGAGAAAGTTACGTGAATGAAACAGTTTTTCTTTCTGTACACGTACTATGTACATGGTGTATAGAGAAGATATTGCACTCCACCCAAAAATTCCATACCGAGCTTTCCCATAAAATATATGTTTTAGGGTCCCCTGTATCTAAAAAAATCATTTACACAAAAAGGTCCATGTGTGTGTGTGTCCGTGTGTCCGTGTGTCCTTGCGTCCTTATGTCAGTGTGTTCGTGTCTCTGTGAACACGATAACTCAAAAACGAAAAGTCGGTAAAATACCAAACTTGGTATTCAGGTTGAGTATCTTCCAGGGATGCGACACGAAGATTTTGGGAAAAATCCCCCATCCCAAAATACCCTTTATATGGAACTTTTTTCGAAAATTATGATTTTCTCAAAAATGGCTCTAACGATTTTGATTAAAATATCGTATACTAAAGATATTTACCAGACAAACAAAATGTATATCTTGAATTTTCTGGGAATAGTCCTTGAAGACTAAATTATTCTGGATGAATTTTACGGAATTTTGCATAACTGCTAAACCGTAAGAGATGGATAAAAACTTACCACACAAAAATTGTAGAGCACGTTAGAACACACAATTTATGTTATATACATCTTTTTTGTGGAGTTGATCCTTTTAGAGATATTCCTTGTTTTTGTTTTCAGCTTGGAAAAACATACAGGAATTTTTCAGCTAGTGTCCATACAAACAAAGGAACTTCAGTCATATAGCAGCAAGCTTTTGACTATCACTTGAACCTATGATACTCCCTTGTTTCGCTTCTACTTACAAGGAAGCAAGTAATAAGACTATTTCTGCTAATTTTTTTCTCGATTAGCATGAAGTAAATAGAAGCATTAGCTTTCTAACAATAATTTGTTGCAGAGATGTAGAGAAAGTCATGTGAATGTAACACATCAGATTTTTTTAGATACCGTAGGGCGATCTATGCACAGTTAAGTGCCATACATTTTACAGTGTTTAGGTTTATGTAGTTAGGGGATGAATCTCTGAAATTTGGAAAATTCACATTTTGTGTGATATCTTTATTCACATATTTACCAGTTGTTATAATCAATAATACTGATATTTTGCCACATATAAAAATCCTAGTTTATATGGCTTTTTAAATATTCGGTTTTACAGAAAATGAGTCTACAAATAAATATGTCATATTTTTTTAATATTATTCCTAATTAGTGGAGACAAGTTTTTACTTTTCGTACTTTCCAAAATTCATACTTTTTTAAAATCTGCTTCTTTATAAAAATTGGAGCATTGTGTCGAAGGAGTAATAGGATAATTTTATTTAATGAGCCTTTATCAGGCAGTATAAGAAGATTGAAACATAATTGTGGAAACATTGCGTCGTGTGGAATATTTTTGAGTATGGAAAAATGTTTGCGAGATAAAAGATTTAAAGTTGCGAGTGCCTATTAATACGTAAAGCATGCGCCTATGCATTTACAGCTTCAGTTAATTTGTAGTAAAAGTGGGCCAAATAGGAAAATGATATATTGTCTTAAAGTTAAGAATTCACATTATTTTTATCTTTAAAAAATTTTGTTTTAGTTTTTCACAATTTTGGTTCAAATTTCAGATTCATCACCTTAATCAAGCATCAATTCAGCACACCAGCTCCTCACCAGGGATTTTGGCAGATTATCAGTTGTAAAATACGCGAAATCCCTTCGGAGTTACGTAATTCCATTTGAATATTGCTCTAAAGTGGAGATCTAGTATGCAAACACAATGATGTAATTCGCAACTATCTTGTTTTACAACCACGTTCTGCAGATGTACACCTGAGGACATCATTTTAGTCATGCATTGTATTGCCCTGGTAGTATGTCACTTTCAGGTGTTAGTCATTGTATTGCTAATACACAGGAGCTAATCTCCCTAAGTAGTGCTGCATTATTACGTGGTTGTTTGCGGTAAGCAAACCACAAAAGCGGATGCAGTGGAAATTAATAGCCTTGGTCATCTGCAAATACGATGGTCGGCTGATGAAGTCCCGGCTGTCTCAGCGAAAACAGCATTTAAAAAACATGTTTTGCTTTATTTATCAACATAATCTCCAGAAAGGCTAATACATTTGTCATATCGGTGTTCTAATTTAATGAAACCATTTCTGTAGTGCAATTTATTACGGTCCTCAAAATAGCTGTTCACCGCATCAATGACCTCTTCGTTGCTGTGAAATCTTCGTCTTCCAAGACATTTTATGAGGTTTGGGAACAGGTGGTAGTCACTGAGTGCTAGATCTAACGAATACGGTGGATGTTCTACCAATTTTGAACTTTAATTTGCACATTTTTCCCATTGCAATGATTGAACGGTGGCCCGGAGCATTGTCGCGATGAAACAAGATTTTTGTTTTTTTGCCAAATGAGGTATTTTTCTTTTCCCCTCATCACTCAAACGTGGCAGTAAGCTTGAGTAGTAGTCACCAGTGATACTTTTACCATTTTGCAAGTAATCAATAAAAATAATTCCCTGTGCATCCCAGAAAACAATCGCCATAACCTTGTTAGCTGACAAAATTGACTTTGCCTTTTTTGGAGTAGGTTCACCTGGCGCAATCCACTGATTGACTGTGATTTACTTTCTGGAGTGTAGTGATGTGTCAAAGTTTAATCTATACGCCGTCTCAAAAATTCACTGAAATGTTTACGGTAGAGCTCCACATTCTTAACAGAAACAGTTTCTCTTTGCAACTTTTGATCAGATGTGAAGAAAGGCGCACCCATCTTGCACATACCTTGTGAAAGCCCAAAACATTATTTAAAATATTAAATATTACCTTTTGATATGTTTACAGCCTCTGCGGTCTTCCAGTACTAAGCGATGAATTTTTTCAATGATCTCTGGAGTTGTCACTTCTACAAGGCATCCAGAGCGAGGCTCATCACTAGCGCTCGTACGTCCCATTTTAAACTTTCCAACTCACCTTTAAATCATTGAGTACGAAGGAGCAGAGTATTTCAATGTACTATCCATTTCCTCCTGTATTTCTTTAGGCGTTAAACCTTTCAAATGGAAGTATTTAATCACTGCTCGTTTTTCCTAATCCTCCATTTTCGTGAAAAATCTAAGGTTGTCTTGTTTAAAATGTTGTCATTCAAAAACTAAACAAGATATTGACCTGTAACTATGCATACAAGCTAGTCTATAGTTAAATTATACGATGCTACCGTCTAACTGGCCTACTGGTGTCGTGTCTGTGTGAGGCCCGGGACTATCATCCGACCCTAGTATGTCTAAGGACGACAGCTCGTAAACAAAGCTTAAGGGGAGTGAAATTTAGTTTTCATAGCCTTTTCCATTTTCATGTTTTAATTGCACATCGATATTTCGAACTTCCTGCTCATTTGTGTATAGCTTGTATTTAGATACCTTAATTTTAAATAGTTTAAACATGTTTAAAATAATCATTGTGGTACAATCACTTAGTACGACAACAATAACTTTGTAAACATTAGTGATAGTGAAAGATGATATATTTATTTTGACCGGAAAGTATTGCTTTAGCTATTCGCTGCATCTTTGAAAGCAATTTCTGAAGAAGTAAAATGTGCTATATAAATGAGCCATTATCTCAGGCTATCTGACACTAAGTGCTGAAATTTTAACCACACACTTGTTCCTAAATAGGCTTTATTTTAACGAAAAAAGTATGTATATGGCAGTTTTGTTTTTTACAATTTAAAACAATTTTAAAAGCTTTATTAAACAAATCTGATGTGTACCATTCACATGACTTTCTCCATATCCCTGCAACTAATAATTCTTAAAAAGTTTATACTTCTATTTAATTTATGCTAATCAGAAAAAAATAGCAGAAATAGTCTAGTTACTCGCTTCCTTGTAAGTAGAAGCGAAATAAGGGACAACTGTAGGTTAAACTGACAGTCAAAAGCTGGTTGCTATGTAAATGAAGCTCCTTTGTCTATATGGATAGGAGTTGACAAGTTCCTGTATGAGAAAAATATACGTTTTTCATAGCAGAAACCAAAAATAAGGAATGTCACAAAAACGACGAACTCCACGAAAAAATGTATATAGCATAAATTGTGTGTTTTAATGTGCTCTACATTTTTTGTGTAGTAAGTTTTGTCCATCTCTTACGGTTTAGTAGTTATTCAAAACGAAATTTTAATCAACATCGTTAGAGCCATTTTTGAGAACATAAAAATTTTCGAAAAAAGTTCCATGTAAAGGGTAGTTGGGGGTGGGGGTATTTTTCTCAAAATCTTCGTGTCGCATCCCTGGAAGATACTGAACTTATATACTAAGTTTGGTATTTTACCGACTTTTCGTTTTTGAGTTATCGTGTTCACGGACACACGGACACACACACATACACACACACACGCACACACACACACACACACACGGACCTTTGTGAAAATGCTTTTTTTTTTTTTTTTTATATATTGGGGTCCCTAAAACATATATTTCCGGTGAAATCTCGGTATCCAATTTTTTGGTGGAGTGCAATACTTTCTCTATACACTATGTACATAGTGCGTATGGAGAAAGTAAACAAACACATATCTTTCTTTCTAGTGGACAGAAGAATTTTGTTTTCATCAATCAATAGCAAAGGTACAGCAGTATATTACCTGTAAAGTTTTGGCTCTATCTTATACAGTTGCTGAGATAACATAGAGGATAGGGTATGAGTCAGCGTAATATCAAGAGGTCCTGTATTCAAATCCCATGGTCTACCAATCTGACTTTCTTTCGTGGTTTCCCTCATTCTCGAAGATAAATACTTAATACCAGCCCAAAGTTCAACCTTCAGTCTAAAATAATAAACAGAAAATAGATGGTAATTGCAATTGCGCTGCTATCTATCCACATATAGTGCAAGCAGTAGACTAGAGGCACTCCTAACCCAATCTGCCTGTCGTGGAGTTAAGTGGCTAGATTAAGAACGCTAGCTATACTTTGCTATCTGACTACAGGTGGCACTTTCTGACTACAGTGGTAATGCAGCTAGACTAGACGGCCCTCTAACACCATCTGTGAAGGTCGTACGAAACGGAGATGAGACCTTAAAAGACTGCTATATACCGTAAATATTTCTCGATATGACCGAGTTGATAAGGCGGGTTAAAATAAAATATAATCAAAAAATAAAAGCTTTTAAATATATACATTTTAACTCTCGTAAACCCCAGACCTAAAACATCTCAGATGTTACTCCACATGACTTCTATGCATTATTTCTGAAGAACATATTCTCTCAGTTCAGCAAAGTTTTAGCCAGGCGGTGGGGGCGTAACAGGTACATAATTAGCATTGAAAGGGAAACACAGTATGCTGAATTCGTATCACAAGTGTCTCAGACTAAGTGCCTCTTTCCAATATCGACCAGAATATGTAAGCTGGCTATTGTTTATTAGAAAAAGAGGGAAATACAATATCTTTCTTTCAACGCCATTCCTCTCTTATGGGGAACCAGATAGGGCAGAAATGTCGGTGGCGAATGGTCCTTCTGCATCCGTCTGTTCTTTTCCAAGAGTAGTAAAATCTCTAATGGCTTCTTACCCTCATTCCACCTCACGTAATTAAAGAACATAATAGATTATTAAAATGGATTTTTAAAGGAAATAGAGCTAAGGGGTGTTTTACAGCCTTCTTAGATAAGGATAAATAAATAAAATAAATAAAGGTCTAAATATACCTGGGTAGCAAAACCGGAGCATATATTCAAACTTTAAATTTATTTCCAAAAATAAAAAATTAAAATTATTTATCTATTATTAATGTTTTTCAGATAGTTAACCTACTAGAAATTAAAATTAGTAATTAAAGGCTTAGAGTAAAAAAAACGTAGCAAAGTAAACAAACTAGTCTAAACAAAACATTACTGGAAAGGCAGAACTTTGCAACTAGTTTCCACCATAATGTAAGTTTTAAGAATCGGATGTATTGCAATCACATGACTTTCTCTGCATCTCATTATTGCTAATAAGCTTTCTTCCATCTACTTCATGCTATTCAAGATAAATATTAGCAGAAATGGTCTTATTACTTAGTTTCTAATAAGTAGAAGAGAAATAACGGAATACATTAGGCTAAACCGACAGAAAAATGTTTGAAAATGTGATTGCAATGCGACTGAAATATGTTTCTTTGCTTGGCAAGGAGTTGACTAATTCCCATATGAGAAAATATCAAGTATTTTTAAACTGAAACTAATAACAAGGAATATTTCGAAAACCATCAACCACACGAAAATAATATATATGGCATAAGTTGTATGTTTTAACGAGATCTACATTTTTATGAAATAAGTTTCTGTCTATCTCTTACGGTTTACCAGTCATTCAAAATTCAGAAAAATTCATGCAGAATAAATAGATCTTCAGAGGTTATTCCCAAAACATTAGAGATAGTCATTTTATTTGTAATCATAATATCTTAACTATCAAAATTATTATGAGCCATTTTGGAGAAAATAAAAACTTGCAAAATGTCTCCATGAATTGTGGGAAGGTGGGATTTTCTTGAAAATCTTCGAGTCACATCTTTGGAAGTAACCAAACTTAAATACCAAGCTTGGTATTTAACGGTCTTTTAGTTTTTGAGCTTTGCTCTCCACAGATACACACCTGGATTTTTTTTTTCTAAAAAGATTTTTTTTGAATCAGTGTATTTAAAATATGTTTTCGTGTAGAGAAAGTAAATATATTAAGACATTGAAGTGAAATATTCTCTCCTATTAATTTTATAAATGTTTATTTTGTTGCAGGTAAGAAGCCCACAGAGGTCTATGGTGTTGGCCTGATTTGTAAGTAACGTAAATTCATTACATTGATATTAGTGTGACGGATTTTTCCAACTGCCACAACTTTGTAAACGTTATTAGTTACTAGTAACATAGTATATAGAATGAGAAGTACGGGCTCTCCGACGTTGCCGTGATTCTCTACCTATATGGCAACGCTGCTACTTCCGACGGAGTACCCCATTGATCCTCAAATATGTTTTGTAAAATATCCTGTACATAAAGTTTTAAAAGGCTTGAGTGACTGAATATCTTGGAGTGTTTCTAAGAATATTAAGCTGTAACCCTTATTTCTTTAGTACCAAAGGCAAATCTGCATTTCAAGTAATGAAATGCAAGTTTAGGTGGAAGAATGTTCTTCCATGCAGCCATTTCTTGAACCAAATCTAAGCCATGCATATATTCCAAAAATATATTAATCCATAAGCTGTTCCCACAGGATAACTTTCTATAGAAAAGTTTTTCTACACATAACAGAAAACCGTAGACGCTTATTGATGCATACCATGTGGTAATTAATTCTTGATTCTTCTGTGCGTGTGTATGTGACTGAAATCCTCCTAAACGATTGGACCGATTTTAATGAATTTTTGTGTGTGTTCCAATGGAAGCGAGAATGGTTTAGATTCTCAGTTGGGTTCAACGGAAATTGTTTATTTATAAATTGTTGTTGTTGATTTTGGAATGTTTTAGATTGGATCCGGCAGACTGCGCTACAATCGCAGTATCTGATATTCAATATTATTTTATTCCAATTCCAGTTTCTCCCCTCAAGTGGTGCTACGATCAAATTCAGGAAAATATTTTATAATTCGTGTTATTATTGTGTTACAAAAAAAAACGTGTGCTAATTGAAATATTACAATAAGATTCAATTAATGTTTCAAGAGTTTTAAAAGTGTGTGCATAAAAATCTATACATTATGCGAGTACTTTGTATACTTTTCTATCAAATTTACACGTGTGTTAATTAACAGCCACCCTAACCTACAAAAAAGTTTTAAATTTTCGAATTAAAGACGTGACTGCAGGAGGTCTGTCGGGTCCGCTAATCTACTGAAGGAATTGCATTTCTATTTTCGCACAGTTGGTCACGAAAGTACGGTAGGCGATTCGCAGGAGCATCGATCAAATTTGCTCTCTTTGCTTAAATCAAAGACCTATCAGCTGTGACATCTTACTTAAACAGTGTTAGTAGCCTTTATATTTTATTCTTAAAAGTAGAGAATCAAGGACAAATTTATCATCATACCAGATTCCCTTTTTACTTTTTTTGAATATGCGCTCACTTAGCATTGTCTCTACTATATTTGAGGAGGAGTTTCTAGAGCTGCAATGTTCTTAGACGTAATTGGACGCAAGTTTGTCCAGCAGCAATGCTTGTCTTGTCACGAGAGACTTGCTTTTCGTAAACCAGTAGTTTCCGGGTTCGTTCCTTGAGGACGGTGGCACTTTCGCTTTCCTTTGTGTATCAACTCGGGGTGACGCCATCGCCACTTCGGGGGTCTGATTTCTTGGGAAAAACGGACATGATTTAGCCATCAACAGGAGCTGGTTACTTCTGCCAAGTTTCGTCCACATCTTTGGAAGTGCTTAGTTTACCGAGTACTCCTTTATAAGTTGCTGCGCGAGTTTGAGATGACTTTCATTTCAATTGACTATCTATTAGCCGAAAGTTTAATAGTTTCTGGTTAAAATGTAAAGTTTTATTTATCAGTGTTTGTAATGGATTTTATAGCGCTTATCTAAAATTTAAGTGATTATTTATATGTGGGACAATGCTACTAGAGCCGTAGTTTGTCGCAAATATTCTGAGCATTCTTTCCTTGTCCGTTTTCTTAATGAAAATAACAAGAATAAATACGCAAGACGTTTCAAGAATTATATAAAAGATTATTAGAATGTATGTAACTATTGGCTATACACAAAATAACCTCCCTAAATTATACATTTCGTGTTAAGTTTGATACGAGATTTTTGGTGTAATTATTTTCTTTCCTTAAATTGTGTCGAGCGCTGCTGAAGGGAGTAGTGTAGGATACAGATTTACCCCCAAAAATTAGAGCTCTGCAGCAACAGCCACACCCACAGCCACAACCACCACAACAACCACCACCACCACCACCACCACCACCACCACCCACAACCACCACAATCACCGACAACAACCACCACCACCACCACCACCACCAACGACAACAGCCACCATCACCACCACGACAACAACCACCACAACCACGACAACAACCATCACAACAACAATAATATAAATTGAGACTCAAGCCGGTCCGTCATAATCCTTCGTTTCATCTTAATTTTAGAACTCCTATATTTCCTCTTCACTCAGGTTTATAATTAAATTATTTTTTGGCAATCGATTTTCATCCATTTTGTCTAAATGTTCTTTCCAGCTCTTCTTATAATTCCAGATAAGATTAGTATTCCTTTTATTCGTAGTTGTCTTCTTCTTTTTTTTTTTTTTTTTTTTTTTTTTTACTTTTTGCTATTTTTTGTTCAGTTAGACACACACAGCTACTGATCTTAGATTAAAATAATAGCATAATAAATTCCTTAAGGGTGAGAACTAGGTTATAAAGCGACTATAATTGATAAATCAATACAGAATTTACCTAGAAATAAAGCTTTTCTTAATCGTCGTGGCGCTCGTCCACTCCTGAAGACCGCACCTGCTCCATCATGTCCTGTTATACTTGTGCGCACGAACTACTTGACCCCGGACCGAGCTCTAGTAATAACGTAATTAGTGATAGTTGTCGAAAATGCAATACTTGGAAATACATGTAGAATCATAGGTTAGAAAGCAAGCATCTTGTTTACCTGTCCATTTTTTGGTGTATTATCACTCTCTCTTTAGAGAAACCAATTTTTAAGCATTTCGGGAATAGGGCACTTTCTATTGCGCCTATATAGGGTGTTTCTAAATTTGACCGACAAAACTTGACGTAGATAGATAATCTTATGTGAATCATATTCTGTTAAGGAACCAATGGGCTGCGACGCTTCGTTTCAGTGCAAGATGGATATTAATAGGAAGGAATTGGAGAAAACGTGTTAGTCCAAGAGGCGTTTGTTATTACTACTATCGCTAGATTTGTTTACTTCTAGAGCTCACTAGCATTCGGTATTGTTTACAACATGTTTGTTTGCTTCCTAATCTGCCCCTTTTGTAACTCTACGTACTGCTTCAGTTGTAATGCGTCTTTCATTGTGAACAGAACAGTGACGTTTGGGAAGTGCGGCAGACATGGAACGAGGCATGAATTGGCGGAGATGCATTTGGTGAAGCATTAACATGTGGTCATTTGGCGCAGAGGCTTTTATCGGGAAAGATTTCCAAACCGTCAGTGTCCTCACCATACGACATTTGCCAGTAATCATCAGAGACTAAACGAATGGGGTTCATTACACAGACAGCAGATGGGCAAGGACACAGGACCTGAACTCGAGGAAGCCGTGCTGCAGTGGGTAGCGAATAATCTTTCGCCGAGTCCTCGAGAGATCGCAAGATACTTTCTGGAGAATTTTGCAGGAAGTGTTATTGCACCATATCATCTTGAGCGAGCCCATGTTCTTACATCAGGTGACTATCCACTCCGAGTGAACCTCTGTAATGGGTATTTGAATAAATGCATACTCCAACCAGAGTTTGCAAGCCGTGTTCACGGATGAAGCATGCTTCACACGTGAGAGGATATTCAATTCCCGCAATTCTCATGTATGGTGCTTCGAAAACCCCCATGCCAGGATTGTGCAATCACATCAACAGCGATTTAGTGTCAGTGTCTGGGCAGGAATTGTAGATGACTTCCTTGTGGGACCATACATTTTGCCCAATCGACTGAACTCCAATAATTATTTAGTATTTCTTCAACATGTTCTGCCTGAGTTACTGCATCCGCTTCCTCTTAACATCAGAATGAACACGTGGTTTCAGCATGATGGGGCACCTGCTCATTTTAAGAATCACGTACGCAATCATTTCGCAGCTACATTCGGCAATCGTTGGATAGGTCGAGGTGGACCCACTGCCTGGCCATCACGCTCTCCTGATTTGACGCCAATGGATTTCTTTTTGTGGGGCCACATGAAGGCAATGGTTTATGAAACTGCTGTTGACACGGAGGACTTTCTTGTAGCGCAAATTGCCAGCAGCTGAAATCAGGGAAACCCCTGGCATCTTTGGAAGGGTAAGATAAGGAATGGCATGGCAATACTATTCTTGTCTGGAAATCAATGGACGTGTGTTCCAGCACTTGTTGATGTGATAAGACAACCAATTGGACCAATTGTCTATTATTTTACAGTTGGGTGAGTGTTTGAACTTTGGTTTTTTCGTTATGTTTAGTTTCTTCTTGCGTGAACAATAAACCACAAATGTATGTAAAACTGAGTGGCTTATTATTTGCACAAGCCTACTTACGTCCACTTCTTCCACTAATATACTTCTTGTACTGAAACGATGCGCCGCAGCTCCTAGGTTCCTTAATCAAACATGCTTAAAAGAAGGGTATCGATCTGCTCCCAAAGTTTGTCGGTCTAATTCAGAAACACCCTGTATATGGGATTCGGGGACTCGTTTATTGTTTTCAACTCCAACTGACAAATTCCCTCTGTAGGCGTTGCTGTCGGTTTCTCCGTCTTGTTGTATCTCAGGGCGAGGTCCATTTCCAGAAACCTGAAATATCGTTAAGAGTGGTCTCGACGTTGACAAATAAAAATAGTCAAACTCCGTTTTCGTGATTTGACACATTAATCATTTATTCACCCCGAATGATTCTTTAACCCTGCAGTCCGACACAGAACAGAGCCACATATTTTATAAACGACACCGCGACCTCTCCCGAGCGTCGCGTGTTTCGTTATTTTCCTTTTCTCCCCGGTGCATTAAAATTTTCAAAGTCCCGCATGGGCAATAAACTTCCGCGTGCCTTTCCTCTTAAAGCCGCCTTTCAGAGCCTGTTCTCCGCTATTTTTCAGAATCGGACACGTAGCCAAATGCATCCCCACTTCTAAAATTTTAATTGCTTTACCAGAATTACAACCCCTACCAAACGTGGACTACTTCCGCAATATTTCAAATATTCTGATTTCATTGGTCCGGGCAAATTTTGTGACTTCCCCATGTTCGCCACTTTCTCAGGGTTTTTTCCAGAAATACGGTACACATTTGCATTTTTCATCTCTTCTTGAATGCAGCAAGCCTATTCCTTACGACTGGAAACATTCATGCATCAAATTTCCGTTAGCTTTTGCGCTCGCACCTGTCTTTCTTAAACACTCTTTCTGGTAGCAAAATATCAGCGAGTTACATTTTTTTATTCCTACCCATTTCCTTCCTATATATATATTAAGTCCTTACAAATTCCCATTATAATTATTTCAGTTTAATTTCTTATTTCTTTTTTTCATTATATATGTGACTTTTATTTTCCGGTCTTATAAGACGGGTTTACTATCTTATATTATTTATAGAAAAACACAGATATGGTAGAATGTTTGAAGATAAACTAAACCCTTTTAAAGAGAACATTTTAATGCTGTAATGCTTTACTACTTCCCGATGGGTAAAGCTTTGCCTAGCGTTTGGCTGCCCAGACCCAGACTGTCTAAGAAGTTTCCTTCTACAACCCCTTGAACTACAGACTTATGCTAAGGCTGGCTTCCTTTGTTGTGTCTTGTATAAGAATGCTTGATCCTTTAGAGGCCACTTGCTTGTGAAATCAGCTATCTTTCCTCTTCAGAGTTTATCCTTTTGATGGACTGCATATAGCAGCATAGATGTACAATGTTTGTCCTTCATCTTCCTTTAGAGATATTAGCAGAATGCTCTCGAACGGTTGGCAAGCCCCTTGAGTTTGTTACTTCAGCTGTGAGCAGCAAGTTAGGAACAAGATCTCGTGTGGAGTTTGCCCTTAGAGTGAACTATTTCTCTAAAGCTTGTGTAGAGCATCTTCAATATTGTAGATAGTATTCTGACTTGCAGATAAGATGAAATTCACGTTCAAGGATAACATATCTTCTATTACTAACGGCGAAGGATGTTCATGGAACACTAATTCCTGCGAAAGATTACACAGTCCTTTAGCTCGTTAAACAACAAACTAAATAATTAAATTCACCTGCCTGTTCTAATCTTTGTGTAAGGTGCACCTGAGGGTTTGATATTGTTGCATTATATGCACTATATTTAGGAGGTAACATATAAATTATTTATGTATTCACCACATCAGTTGGTTTTTACAGAAAACGATAACTTTGCCCCACTCCTCTGCCAAAGTTTGGAAAGCCAATCAGCGCAGTTGTCAAGTCTTCCACATATTGGTCTTTTAGCTTGCTATGCAGTACCTCAGGTGTTTTAGAGACGTACTAACAAGAAACGCGAAAATGAATTGCCTACAGAGTCTACAAGAAATAAATGTTACAACACTGTCTCTCGACCCTAGAAGATGGTTGCTTTTTGTTTGTTAATGGTTATTGCCCAGTGGCAGGAGGAGAGGTTCGGTTTGAGGGCTATCATATTTTGGAGAATACAGTAACTCCTATGATTGTAAGAGGTTATGGTTTCCACTTAGTTAGGCTGCCAGAATTGCATCATTTTGTTATGTCATTTTGAATACTTTAATATAAAGTGTTCTAAAAGGAATAAGGCAGCCTTAAAATGAGAGTTCGTCTGTTAGCGTTGCGTATTTACGTGTGGATACGCCGGACAGTTAGCTTGACTGACTACGAAGGTGTACGTGTAGGCAACAAGTGCAGAACTAACTTCTTCTCGGCCAAGCAACAAACTCAGAATGACAAACATGCAAGATGAATTATTAGTAAATAAATTATTTTGTAAAACCAAATTAATTACAAGTACTATGTACATGTTGTATAGAGAAGGTATTAAATTGCACCCAAAATGCAATACCGAGATTTCTCTGTAAATGCATGTTATGAGACCCCCGAAATAAAGAAATAATTTTTAGAAAATATCTGCAAGTTTTTGTGTGTGTGTCTGTGGACAGCACAGCTCAAAAACTAAAATTCCTTTAAATACTTAACTTGGTATTTAAGTTTAGTATCCACCAAGAATGCGACACGAATATTTTCAAGAAAATCCCCCTATCCCAAACTACTCTTTATATAGAAAAATGTTCGAAAAGTTTGATATTTCCATGGTGTATAAAATGCATATCCTGAATTTTATGGGAATAGCGTGATTGGTAAATAAAAAACTTAATACACAAAATATGTAGATCTTGTTAAAACACACAATTTATTTGTCATATGTTTCTTAGTTGTTGTGGTTTTAAAGAGCTGATCGTTTCCTGGCCAAACAAACTAAAGAATTTCAATCACATAGCAACTAGCTTTTAAGATATATAACTACCACTTTAGCCTAAGGCACTCCCTTATATTTCTTCCACTTACAAGGAAGCAAGTAATAAGGCCATTTCTGCTAATTTTATCTCGATTAGCATGAAGTAGTTAACAGTAATTTGTAACATACGCAGAAAGTTTTGTGAATGGAACACATCACATTTCTTCTTATTGTTTCGTTTGCATAACCCCCTTTAACTTTCATATCGGAGGTTTTTACTTGTCAAATAACACATCAACTAGAGGCTAAGAGAACTATGTCAATCATATTCAAGTCATTAAACATTCCACTTCACTCTCACAGTCAACTTTCAGACTCTATGGGGGATAGGGAATAATTCTGGTTAAAGAAAAACTCCTTGCTCCAGCCAGGTATCGAACCCGGGATCTCCGGGTGAGAAATTAATCTTGTGCCCAAGTTCCCTAGCGTGTTAATTCATGTAGTTGTAGCCTCCCGCCAGGCTAACTAGTATTAGTCCCATAGTAATTTGTCTAGAGTGTAAAAAATCTGACACTCATATGACTTTCTCTACAATCAAATTTCTTACAAAAGATTATTCTTCTTTCTACACAATGCTAATCGAGATAAACATTAGCAGAATGTTCTTATTACTTAGTTCCTTATAAGAAGAAGGGATCTGAAGGAATACGCTATGTTAAAGTCAAATGTTTTAAAAGCTGTCGTTATGCGATTGTCATTTGCTTGGCCAGGACACTTCCTGTAAGGTGCAAGTACTTTACAATTGAAACCAATAACTAAGAATATATCGGAAACGGTTACCTCCACAACAAAAACGTAAAGGATATAAATTGTGCATTTTGACGAGATCTAAATTTTTTGTGTAGTAAGTTTTGCTCTCTCTAGCGGTTTAGCAGTTAAGCAAAATTCATCCAGAGGCTATTCAGCTCTTCAGAGGCTATTCCCAGAATTCAAGGTATACATTTTATTTGGTATGTAAATATCTTTCATATGTGGGATTTTAATCAAAATGGTTACAGCCATTGTTTAGAAATTTAAAATTTTCGAAAAATGTTACATGTAAATGGTAGTTTGAGGTAGGGGATTTTCTTGAAAAGCTTTGTGTCGCATCCTTGGAAGATACTAAGCCTAAATACGCAGTTTATTACTTAACGTTCTTTTACTTTTCGAGATATTCCTGTCCACAGACACACGGACCTTTTTTTAAAAATGTATTTTTTCGGACTCAGGGGACCCCAAAACATATACTTTGTGTGAAATCTCGACATAGAATTTTTGGGTAGATTACAATACCTTTTTTATCCACTATGCACACTGTACATGCAGGCTAGAGAAAGTAATATAATATTTGAGTTTATAAAAGTGGAACATTTGACAGTATTTTAGAATTCCAATTTGATTCTGTAAATGTAGTTATATGGAAGATTGTCTAAACCATGTTTTTATAAGCAGACCCGGCATGAAAACACGCCTAAATGTACCCATCCGCGTTCCTTTCACGTCGATTGACTGAGGTTGTTCCCGCCGTAAACATAGCATATGTAACAGATGTAACTTAAATGGAAACCTAAAGCGCATGCGTGATTCATACAATTAAGTATAGGAACTTGCAAGAAATGTATAAGGAATATTTAGCTCACAATTACGAAGTATCCGGTAATAGAAAACTACTACTTTATAGGAATCTGATTTTGTAAAATCAGTTTTGTTGTCGATGATCTTACGGTAAGGTCAATGACAACGCGCTCAATAATATTCCCCACATTGCCATACAAATCCCACGCTTTGTTTCCAATTTGACCACTGAGTAATTGCTCTCTTCCGGTTGATATCGGTAACCTGCGACAATGCTGTACTAAGCAGCACCCTAACCTCTAGTAGTTTGAATGTTTGTCACAAAGCAATTTTCATAAGCTCATCACATCACTCTATCAACTTACCACATTTTCCCGATTGCGATTTTTCCTTCTTTTCCTCTTTTTGCTATTATACACGATGTGTTCGGTCGTCTCCTTAGCGCGGTGGTAGCGCAGTTGCTCACCAAGCGGGAGACCTGGGTTCTATCCCCAGTGAGGATTTTTCCTCCGCTGGGAGCCCTGGCCCCGGGTGCACTCAGCCTCGTAAGGTCCCTGGGGGGCCAATTGAGGAGCTACTTGATGGAGAAGTAGCGGCTCCAGGTCATGAGAACCGCATTAACCGGCCGGGGGGGGGCTCGAGGCGCTGACCATGTCTCACCCTCCAATTCTGCACCCCATCCATGACGTCTGTAATGGACCTAGATGGGGGACGCAGCGGCCGGGCGGTAGGCCAAGGTTCCCCGTGAGCTGTCGTGCCATGGAGTTATTACACGATTTGTTCACATACTGAATCACGCACTTTTCACAAACTATGTATAACAACGGCCGCTAATTAGCCAAAGCTTCAACTCAGCTTAGATGCGATAATGACGCACGTAATAATGTTACAAACACTCCAGTATAAAACGAGTGATAGCGCTGTTTTATATCTTAGAAAATGATCTGCATATTCGTCATTGCTTGGAAGAAAATTAATTTGACTGAAATACTCTGAATACAGAGAATAAATAATTAATTGGATCTAGTTTCTACGGCGGTATGTAGTTATAAGTCCAGCAGCCAATAAGAGCTATAGCATGTCATACTGTTGACATAAAGGGTAAGGTAAGGAAGAACAGACTTCCAGAACGGATTACAGAACTAGAAGGACTGGATGTGACATAACCACCAAAATGTGGTAAAATGTCAGGATAGTATTTTCATTATTTTCTTTGGCGATTTAATATCTATTACATGACATTCGCATTTTGTCGTGTTCTCGTGAAAGGTTGGACTCTAAACAAGCGGAGAAAGAAAATCATAACAAAATGGTTAGTTTTGTTTTCCATACTCTTACAAATTGGTTTAATATTATATCATACATTCCATGTGAAGAGAGTGGATTGATATACATGTAGTTTATTTGCAAAAACATTTACGTACTTCATTCCTCTAGCTGTTCCACCTACAAACTATTCTTACAAAGGATTATTATTTTATCTATATCATTCACATCGAGATAAATATAAGCAGAAATGTCCTTATTACTTTTTGATTAAAATACAGTATATTAAAGATGACATAGGAAAATAAAATTTCCATGACAAATAAAATGTATAATTTGAATTTCCTAGGAATAGCCTCTGAAATCCTCTTCATTTGAATGATCTTTGCATAAGCGTAAACCGTAAGAGAGAGACAAAAGCTTAGTGCACGAAAAGTGTAAATCTCGTCAAAATAGACTATGTATGTCCTTTGCATTTTTGTTGTAGAGCTAACGGTTTACGAAGTAGCCCCTGTTATTGGTTTCAATTTTAAAATAATTAGATTTATGTTAAACATGAAGTCGTTTGTGTTTTTGTTTTACTCTGGACCATGGAGAGAAGAGAATTTCAATGACAACCCACGATGTTTATCTTGATTAATATTCAGTAGAAAGAAAAAAAAGATTATAAAATGTTTGTAGAAAAGGTAGCACATTAGACATTACTTTCTCTATACGTACTATGTACGAGTGTATAGAGAAGGTATTGTATTACACCCAAAAATTCGTTACCGAGATTTCAAGGGAAATACATGCTTTGAGACCCCCTGAATCCAAAAAAAAAAAAAAAAAAAAAGCATTTTAGTGTGTCTGGGCAGCATAGCTCAAAAACGAAAAGACCATTAAATACCAAACTTGGTATTTAAGTTTGGTATATTCCAAGAATGCGACACAAAGATTTTCAAGAAAATCTCCCCACCCCAAACTACCCTTTACGTGGAACATTTTTCAAAAATTTTGGTTTTTTCAAAAATGGTTCTAACGATTTGTATTAAAATTCCATATATTAAAAGTATTTATCTAATAAATAAAATGTATATCTTGAATTTTCTGGGAATAGGCTCTGAATATTATTTTACTCTGGATGAATTTTATGGTATTTGGCATAACTGCTAAACCCTAAGAAACCACACGGAAAATGTAGAGCACGTTAAAGCACAATTTGTCATATATATATATTTTTATGTGGGGTTGATCGTTTTTTTTAGATATTCGTTGTTATTGGCTTCTGCTTTAAAAACTCCTGTCCATACAAAGGAAATTCAGTCACATAGCAACCAGCTTTTGACTATTACGTTAACCTATGGTACTCGTTTATTTCACATCTACTTGTAGGAAGCAAATAATAAGACCATTTCTGCTATTTTTCTCTCGATTCGCATGAAGTAAATAGAAACATAATTTCTATAATAATAATCTGTTGCAGAAATGTAAAGATAGTCATGTGAATGGACCACATCAGATGTTTTTTTATTCTAAGATTTTATCTACTTTTACAGTGATGCAAAAGTTATCCAGAATATAAAGGATCCTGCTATACCAGCAGTTTAGCTCACAGTGCACAGCAGGCAATTCGCAGGAGCATTGAGCAACCAGTTGGTGACACCAAATGTAGAGATTTTCAACAGCATGTTTGCGTGTCTGTGTGTATCCTGTGAAACCCAGGGTGTACTTTGTGTTTCGGTTACTAACTCGCCAGGAACGGTATTTTCCCGCACACGATTGCTGCTGAATGAACGCTTATGTTGTAATCACGCTTCGCAGATTTTCATCAGTCAACCGGTAATCGACAACCGCAGGAGCAGGACACCCAACATGAATGTACACGCTCAAAATTACAGTAATTAAAGCGCCAGGTTTAAAGGTGAACCTCTGTTTACATGTGTACACCCAGTTCTAGTGACCCAAACATTCAGAGCTTGAGGTCATACTGAATGTTACTGCAGCGAATTAAATTATACATTTTATACACGAGGTGTGATAAAAAAATAACAGGAATTTTTACTTTATCTACACGTACTATATACATAGTGTATAGAGAAGATATTGCATTCCACTCAAAAATTCGATACCGACATTTCACAGAAAAAGACGTTTTAGGATTCCTTGCATCAAAAAAGTATTTTCAAAAAAAGGTCCATATGTGTCAGTGTGTCCGTGTGCCTATGAGCACGATAGCTCAAAAACGAAAAGTCAGTAAAATACAAGCTTGTATTTAAGTTTAGCGACACGAAGATTTACAAGAAAATCCCCCCACCACAAACTACTTTTTTCGAAAAATTTGATTTTCTCAAAAATGGCTCTTAACGATTTTGATTAAAATATCGCATATTAAATATTTATACCTGACATATAAAAGGTGTATCTTGAATTTTCTGGGAATAGCCTCTGAAGGTTTACCTTATTCTGAATGAATTTTACGGAATTTTGCATATCTGCTAAACCGTAAGAGATGGATAAATGCTTACCATACAAAAACGAAGAGCACGTTAAAACACACAATTTATGTTATATACATTTTTTTCGTAGAGTTGATCGATTTTTAGATATTCCTTGTTTTTGGTTTTAGCCTTGAAAAACTTATGCTTTTCTCATACAGGGAATTTGTAAACTTGAGTCCATACAAACAAAGGAACTTCAGTCACCTAGCAACCAGCTTTTGACTACCACTTTTAACCTATGGTACTCTCTTATTTTGCTTTTACGTACAAGGAAGAAGGTAATAAGACTATTTGTGCTAATTTTTTCTCGATTAGCATGAAGTAAATAGAACAATAATTTTTTGCAGAGATGTAGAGAGTCATGTGAATGGAACACATCATATTTTTAATATTGCTTATTATTTTATGTATTGCAAAAGCAAGTACGGTCTGTGGACCCGTACGATTGATGAAGATCAATTTATGCATACCGTTATTTCAATAAATACAGTTATCCGTTCATATAAACCAGTTTTTATTTGTAATCAAGGAAGAAATAAAAAATTGGTTACTCTAATAAACACACAGTTTTTGTTGCAATATAAAAGGTAATCAAGTTAAAGGGTATGAGTTTTATTATAGTCATGAGTACAAAGCGCATAACATAGAATGACATTTACCACTCTAGCATGGTTTTAGTGTTATTTTACAGCATTTTTTTCGTTTTGTTTTGTTTTACTTTCTCTAGTCCACATGTACGATGTACATAGTGGATAAAAAGGTAAGGTATCCCACCCACAAATTCGCTACCTAGATTTCAATGGAAATACATTTTTAGACGTCCCCAGAATCCAAAAATGAACATTTTTAGAAATATGTAGTATGTGTGTCTGTGGGTAAGAAAGCTCAAAAACGAAAAGTCATTAAAATACCAAACTTGGTATTTAATAAATACCATCTTCCAAGCATGCGACAAAAATTTTTCAGGAAAATCCCCCACCCAACATGAAACATTTTTCGAAAATTTTGGTTTTCTGAAAAATGGCTCTAAAGATTTTTTAAAACGCCATTTTTGTAACATATTTTCATTACAAACGAAATACATATCTTGAATTTTCTGGAAATAGCCTCCGGAAAGCTCTTCATTCTGACTTTTATATAACTTTTGTATAACTAGTAAACCACAAGAGATAAATAAAAACGTATTATACAAAGAAACACAAATTACTCATAAAAACACACAAAGTCAAATACTTAATATTACGATATAGTCATTTTCGTTTTAAGCTACTTAAATTTTTCTCAAACGGAAAGACATCTTTCTGTTTGCTCCTCTTTTGTTTAATCCTATCAAGCAAGGAGAACCAAAGTTCAATTGTTTCACTTAGCGATCGGTTTATAAAAAAATTGACTAACGCTTTAATCTAGTGTATGTCCTTATTTCCCTCCTACTATAAGGAATCAATTAATAAGATGATTTTTGTTATCGTTTATATCGATTGGTATGGCGTAGTTAAAAGAATAATCTTTTGTAAGAAACGTTTTTTGTGGAACAGCTATGGATGGTCATATGAATGGAATATGTCAGATTTTTAATATAGTTATTTGTTTTGCACTTTACTAAAATAATGTTAATGAAATGTTTGATGTACCTTGCATGTATCACCATAAGGTAAGTGTAGGTGTCTCTTATACGTGACTATGTCCTGTGTTTTCATTTTATGCACACATTAGCATCACTAAGCCTAACTGCCAACACGGTATACAGGTAAATGCAATTAGCCGAGCGGTTAATGGCCGGACATCCTTCATGCTGCATCTAGGCCAGAATTTAGGACCTCTGTTGCCGTGCAGTGAAAAGCTACTAATATATTTGTATTATCTCTGAAGAAAGGAAATTTACTACTCTAGGGCTTAGCAGATGCTGGCCCGCATCCAGTTAAAGATTTTTATAACCACCGTATCAGATGAAGCAGACCGTCATGTTGACAACCGCAGCCTTCCCGCCAAATTCCTTTGGTGGGAAGGCAGCAATTACCGCAGGAAAATGTCTGTCGGATGCTTTCGTGGTGGAGCGAAAGTGAAGTCTGTCATTTTAGCAATGCTTTCCTGCAAACATAATTTCGAGGAATATTAATTTCGGACTATATAAGCATTTCAATTTGGCAGTAACATTTGCAGTCACTTGGAGCCAATAAATAAATAAAATAATAGTATCGGAAACCCGTTAGGTAATTATTTCAGTTGTAGTTTTCTTAGAAACCACTTAGATAAGAATTCGTTATATTATAACGTGAAGTGAAACAAACTTTATTATTCACTGCGGGTCGTCTAGTTACCAAGATACAGTTTCTTAGTACAAGCCGCTGTCCTGAAACCGTAAAGATGCTTCCTAAATAGCAAACTTTTCTAAAATTGCATTATGGGAGAAGATACAAGCGGTTGTTAGGCGGGAAGCAGCTGTTTCCGGTTCAGAATTAATGAAAGATGGATACTGCAAATATAGAACTAGTCACTGAAGAACAACCATTAGAAATTACTAGCAATTCAACACACGAATATCAGCTTATTGACTCTTACTCGCTTCGCTCACATGCAATGGTGCAACCAACGGAAATTATTAAAACCAAAGTAGAGGAAAATAAGTTTATTTGTTCATACTTCTGATCTAGACCTAAAACAGGCATACTCGCTTTTCTCTGGTTCTGCAGTCGTTTAATGGCTTGTGATAAGTTGTGTACAAATACTAATAGTTCGGAATTTTGCGATATGAGCGCCACCTATGAATGCTATGAACAATTTAAACTCTGCCTATCCGATAGCTAGTGAAACAATGGAAATTGTTATAAGAAACCTAAAAAAATGAAATACTTACGGAATCTCTCAACAAAATCGCGTGTTTTACTGCACTTTAAAAACCAAAATAGACTTAAGAAATCTTTGAAGATTAGCAATAGCATGTTAGGGAGACTAAAAATAAAGAAATAATATCTAGATAGATTTAATGGTGGTTTAAGTTATATAACCAAAATATATTTGAAATACCATTTGGTATAAAACCATTAAATTTTAAAAGTTTTAAATAACTGTTTTTCTTTAGACTAAACTAACCTTCATAAGGTGAATTTATTTACGGGAAAACTGTGAGCCAGTTTGAAAATTAAATGTCGTGTCAGTATTTTGTAATGTTGTTCTAGCAACCGGAAGAGACGGGAGATCCATGGCTCAAATCCCGGCTATGGCGTTTAATTTTTTATTCTGATCTTTGTTATTTTCATATTATTTTATCTTCAATTTTTGAGAAAATAGTTAACTTTTATATTTGTCTTAAAACGTGAAAACAAAGCTTTAATTTTGTGTTGAATATCTATTGTTTTATAATTAAAATATTTAGCTTTATAAAAGTTTAACACAGGCGCTTACTGCAACAATTTTAGAATAAATACAAATTTCAGTAAGGGCTTCTTGTAAATATTTATTCTAAGATTGGATTTCACACTACGTAATCATTGCAGTGGCGTAAATATATAATTAAAAAAAAACTTCATTTGTAACTCATGTTATATTCCATGGCATCCCGCTATGGTGTGCTACGTGGAAGTGAAGTATAAATGCTAGTTGAAGGAGCAGTGCATTTTAATGACCTTCATATTATTTAGAACACTGGGTGCAAGTGTTCTAGCACATGAATGCAGTTTCCTCTCAAAGTTTTTACCTGCTAACCTCATTCTGAAATAATGCCTAGATTCGGTCCGGGGTTCGAAATTGCCCGATAAAGGTTTGGTGCACACAGAGAATAACTGTCACGTGATGGAATAGCCATGGTCTCTACAGCCCGTTTCGTACAGTGTTGCATACCTAGTATTGCTCACTGCCTGACCTCGTCCAGTTCCTGTTGGTAGATAAATTAATAAATACTGAAAGAGAGTGCAGAAAAATCTCGAATATACGAAAGGGTAGGCGTTCGACACTGAAAATATATTTTGAGTGACAATGGAGAGCCTTTTCTTTCGATACTAAAGATATATCTTGTACTTCACTGTACTGAATTCTGAGTGAGTTTGTTTGATTTATATTCATTTTCTTTTCAAAGCTCAGCACTTTATTATCCTAATTTTTTTTGTAGCAAGCTTTATACTTCTATTTGCAGAAGTAAAATATATTTTTATTTACTAATCATATCATGAAATGTGCTATTGTGCTACTTCATGAACTAGAACCATGCATGTGTAATGTCAATACATGTAATACGCTACTTTTGGAACAGATTATACCTCAACATGTGAATGTTTAAGCTACAAACCCCTCCCTATTACCCTTTCTTTATACCGCTGCCTGCTCTGTATTTAAAAGTGTCCTTGGATACTTACAGTAAACTTTTTTTCGTGCAATAGAAAATTATACATTTAGTTACTGCAAAATAATAATAGTAAAATAACAGAAAAATCTGATGTGTTCCATTCACATGACTTTCTCTACAACTCTGCAATAAATTATTGTTAAAAAGCTTATGTTTCTATTTACTTCCTGCTAATCGAGAAAAAGTTAGCAGAAATAGTCTCATTACTTGCTTCCTTGTAAGTAGAAGTGAAATAAGGGAGTACCATAGGTTTAAAGTGATGGTTAAAAGCTGGTTGCTATGTGACTGAAGTTCCTTTGTTTGTATGGACACGAGTTCACAAAGTCCTGTATGAGAAAAGTATGTTTTTTATAGCTGAAACCAAAAACAAGGAATATCTAAAAAAACAATCAACTCCACGAAAAAATGTATATAACAAATTGTGTGTTTTAAAGGGCTCTACATTTATTGTGTGGTAATTTTTTGTCCATCTCTTATAGTTTAACAGTTATGCAAAATTCTGTAAAAATGACCCTGAATAAAGTAGTCTTCAGAGGCTATTCCCAGAAAATTCAAAATATACATTTTGATTGTCAGGTAAATATCTTTAATATACGATATTTTAATCAAAATCGTTAGACAATTTTTAGAAAATCAAAATTTTCGAAAAAAGTTTCATGTAGTTTGGGGTGAGGGGATTTTTCTCAAAATCTTCGTGTCGCATCCCTGGAAGATACTAAACTTAAATACCAAGTTTGCTATTTTACTGACTTTTCGTTTTTGAGTTATCGTGTTCACAGACACACGGAAACACACACACGAACCTTTTTCTGAAAATACGTTTTTTGGATACAGGGGACCCTAAAACATATATTTCCGGTGAAATTTTGGTATCGAATTTTTTGGTGAAGTGCAACAGCTTCTCTATACACTATGTACATAGTGCGTATAGAGAAAGTAAAAATACAGAAGAATAAGAGAGAATTAAAATGCTTTGCATCTCATATAATGTGAGCATATACCTATATAGTGCACTGATAATACTCTTGCTCATATGTACTCTGCCACTGCTGCCGTTGTCGCCCTCCATGGTGTAATGTTTATCATGCTAGCCTCATATACTCAAGGTCGCGGGTTCATACCCGGCTTCCTTCGGAAGGGAAGTAGAGGCGTGGGTTCCGTATCGTAGATTTACGGCGCATAAAAGAAGCTCAAGCCTGATAAAAGAGGTCTCTTAGCAGAATTAAGCGGTCTTTCACGCCCAGTATAGAATGGGACGCTGAGAACCACAGCAGTTAAAGAGCGTCCATAAATAACATGCCATTTATATTTTTTTTATTTCCATTTGCCGTTCTGGATGGTAATATATTGAATATATTGCAGAATTAGAATCTTCCACTCACCTCAAAATTCAAGAAAATTGGTTGGGATATTTTTTAATTGAAGTTTTGATAAACGCACAAAAAAGTTACTCGCGATGTTGTAGAATGTTAACTGCTTACTGAATTATGTTATTCTTAAAACAATTTAATAAGTTTTAATATTTAATATTAATAATTTTTGTATTTTTTTTAAAAACTGCTATAGGTGTTAGGATAATATTTGCAGCCTGGAAAATTACAATAGATACTTCTGTAAATTCTGGGAAATTTTAGTTGTATTTTAACAAAAAGGAGGCACGTCGAGTGTTTTGAAGTTGCTAGGAAACAGGTGTTTTGCAAAATCTTTAAATGGATGTAGAACCCGAGGCAAGCGATACAGTTTAATGTTGATTCTCTACGGACTCCCAAAAACTTTTGCTATAAAAAGCTGTAGTCAGTTTCACTCCGTTCCCTTAACCCAGGCGCCTCCAAAGTCTACGTCACCAGAGATACTGTGCCGCACTATAAAAGTATTGGGGGCAGTTGGTGGTAGGGGACAGACTCACAGTACTGCACTGTAAATACTTACCACAGGTCACAATGAAGAGTGCATTTGACAGAAGAATTATGACACAAGAGTATTCAAATCTACTTCAGTCACATGCCAGTTATTTATTTTTTTTTGTAGAGTTTAACGCCCGCTTTAACTACTTATGGCACCGCAGGCGATGACACTGATGATTCATGAATGAAGATGGAGCACCGGTGGAATGCGATGGCGGGGGGAAACCTGAGAACCCGGAGAAAACCCGCCCCAGCGCCGCTTTGTCCACCACAAATCTCACATGCGGTCACTTGGGATCTAGATGAGAGATGAATGGTCACGCAATTTTTATTAAAAGGGGAATTATAATAAGATTATTTCATGTTCTATTTTTTATGAAATAAAATATTTCATAAAGATTGGTTTTTAAAAGAATCTAACCACTCGGCCACGGCGTGGCCATATGCCAGTGATAACTGCACACAAAGATTTGCATCTGTATCCGAGATTGTGAATGCGATTTTACTGTTTTCAATTTTGAGAAAGTCTTCAGCCAGATGTATTGCATGTTCCATCCCTAAAAATAATTATGAATTATGCACCTTCATCCATTAGTACATTTCTATATCCCTAAGAAAATATTAAGCGTACATTTACAATAGCTTCTAAAGTATGTTTAAAACTCGATTAGTTAATTATACTATACCCATGCATAGTATTCAATGATGGTAATAATAATGATGATGATAATGGCTATAGTAATAGTGGAGCACTACTGCTGCTGCTACCAATAAGACTAAATATATTGTAATATATGATTGGGTATAGTAATATGCTTACACTTCACGATTCATTTTTTTTTTAAATTAATTGCCTGTAATGATCACGTGTTCTTTGTGACACACAATACAATGACGTCTCCTATTAGCCTTATTGAAACTTTGGAACAAATAAGGCATTTTACATTTTCGTCAGAAGCAGCAGAGAAAAATTGTTTAGCCGATTCATCCTTAAACGTGCAATCACGTTTCCGTGGATTCTTATTATGATTTAGAGCAGTAAATTCACTACGATAGAAATCGATAATTGATCGTTTCATGGAACGGGTGAATGGGCTGTAATGTTATGTCCTAGCCCACATCGTCCTCCTCTCATTCAGGGGCTGTATTCGCGAGTACAGTTTTGGAGATGGTTGCCTTAACCCTTTATTGACCTTGGTACTAACAAGTCACAATTTCTTTAAACGCTACTTCAGAAATAGTGTTTATACGCAGAAGGCTAATTTCACTTCTTCACAGTTGTTTGTCTATATTTTTTGTAAAATAATAAATGTTTTGCAATAAAACTCTAGTCAACACAATGGTAGTCAAATGTAACTCCTTCAGTTTCCAGTTATTTTACCTGGGTCCTCCCCATCCCTTATCACAGGCACATTTAACTGCTATTAAGGGGATTTGTATACGCGACATTTCCAGATCCTAAAATTCTTCGCACATATAATAAATAATTCCATAATATACCTACAGTACATTTTGTAAACAGCTACATTGCTGCGTTTTAAATACATTCGTTCATTAAAGGGATAAAAAGAGATTTCTTGAGCCAGCCAGGAATCTACCCCTGACCCCTCGCACAGCAAGCAGGGGCCCTACCGATTGAGCTACTGAATCAATCATAAAATGTATTGTTGAATATACACGTTTTACATAAAAGCTATATACTTAACGGTAATGTGGCAACACTGTATTCAATATAAGGCGCTTGCTCGAGTATCTTAGGTTATTTCACTTCCGCTATGTTCACAGCTCTTTGTGCCAGCTGATTAGGAGCTGCAATGCCACTGTTTTATTACATAATTGCACGTCATCATTTGATATAATCTAAATGATGTTTACTCTTCAGACAAAGAACTTTCTTGGAGTTAATTACTCAAGAAGCAAACTGTTAACTATATGAATTTAAACAGTAATAATACTAGCAGCACTTTAATCTAATTTGTGATGCCACCACTTATTAAAATTGCTGTTATCACTCAGTCGAGTAAAATAGTGAGATTAAGGTAATTAACTTTATTAGCTTTGTATAAAAGCACTTAGTGTTAAATTGAAATTGTGCTTCTATAAGCATCATTTGTAACACATTGTAATAAACGTTGGTAATTAAACAAAGTAAGAAACAAAAAGAATTGATGATAAACATCTGCTGACTGCTTTCGTGGATTAAGCGAAAGAGAAGCTGAATATTTCCGAAGTTTCTTGGAAACACGATTTGAGGAGCCCACCTCTATAGTGTAGGGGAAGCGTTTTTGCCTCATATTTCTAGATGTATCGAGGCTGAATTTTGGTTAGGGTGAGTACCCTGATAAGGATTACTTTTTATCTGTTTTTATCTGTGTATAGAGAAGGTATTTATTCCACACGAAAATTCGAATCCGAGATTTCACCGGAAATACATGTTTAAAGACCCCTTGAAACCACTAATATCATTTGGATGAAATAATCTTATTATAATTGCCCTTTTAATAAAAGTTGCTTGTGCACCTTTTCATTGATGATTACCTTCAGTTGTAGAAGGACTTTCCTGAATAGATTGTTTTATTATCCAACAACCCAAAAAAGTGCCCCGCCCCGAACTAACGCTTACTTCAAAATTTTTTCCAAATTTTAATTTTCTCAAAAATGGCTCTAACGATTTTGATTAAAAAATTATATATTTAAGATATTTTAAAGGCAAATAAAATCTATATCTTGAATTTTCTGTGAATAGCCTCTGAAGACCTGTTTATTCTGGATGAATTTTGCTCAAGTTTGCATAGCGTGCATAACTGGTTAATCATAATAGATAGATAAAAATTTACTACAACGAAGTGTAGATCTCATCAAAGCACTTAATTTATATCATAAGGTTTCTTATTTATTTATTATTTTTTTAGTGCTGACCGTTTCTGAGATATTTTTTGTTATTGCTTTCAGCTTTATATTACTTTAAAGAAAAAAACCCACACAGAGGAACATTAATTTCGGATTATGTATATATATTTGTAGTAGTCCCATAGAGCAAATATAGCTCTGGTGGCTTTATACTGCCTATTTAGAAAATATTGATTTCTAAATTTCACTTACACTGTGCAGAGTGTTAGAATTAGTCAATAACGCATAACTCAATCATGGATTTTCATTTTATTTAAGGCCGTTCCGTTAACACAGTGGTAACGCAACTGCCTCTGGAACAGGGACTGGTGTTCAATGTCCGGTACTGCAATTAGAATTTTGTTCCCACTGTAAGAAATGAGTGTGTATCCTTTCATCACGACCCGTGTAAGGGAAATGGCAATACCACCGCTTTACCATCTTTGCTAGAAACCAACATTGGGTTGAGGTCTCTCATTGAATGATCTTCGGGTTGACTACTCGTAGACATTATCTTAGGTTTAAGTTTTACAAAAATTGATGGTCAAATATTATAAATCGTTAACTTAAAAACTAAGCTCATATTTTGTTTAATATTGCTTTATCACTAAAATATTTAGCTTTATAAAGTTTAAAAAATACACATAGATTATAGATAATAATAGATTTAATATGAGATAAATTTGGAGCGCTGTTGTAAATCTACGAAAATATGCTAGCAGTATTTTTATTTTCACTACTGCGAATAGTAAGTAGGGGAAATATTGTGTTCCACATATAAATTCATTCCAAGATTTCATCGGCAATACACGTTTTGAGACACTGAATCAGAAAAGCATATTCAGAAAAAGGCGTGTGTGTGTGTGTGTGTGTGTGTGTGTGTGTGTGTGTGTGTGTGTGTTTGTAAACAGCATAACTTAAAAGGAAATTTGAGCAACAAATCTGGTAACTAGCATGTTCCAAGTCTGCGAACATTTTCAAGTAAATACTCCCACCCTTCGCTTTCAAAATTTTCTGTTTTATGAAAGAATGTTCTAACAATTTTATTAAAATATGCGGGAAAAATAAAAAATATATAAATAATTTTGGACCTAATGTAGCTATATCTGCAAAGATTTATTTTAATTTAAAAAAGTAGATAGTAGAAAAGTTATATTAGTCTCTATTTATAGAGTTTAGAAAAACTCTTGTGAATGAATGAATGAATAAGTGTATTTATTAACATAGCAATATCATACATAGAATTTCAACAGTGGCACGGGTCCACAGACCGTACGTGCTTTTGTAATACACATTACAAGCAATATTAAAACAACAACCACAACAAAGAATTAGAAGAGTAAACACGAAAATAAAAAGACAAAGGAAATACACAGTCAAAAGCAATATTAAACAACAATAAAATTAAGAGTGAATCCGAAAATAAAGATACAAAGATATTCAAATATAGCAATTTAAATTTACAGCACAGAGTACACCTTCATAAATGCACCCTCTTATAATAGATAATTACACTTAAAAGACATATATACACATAATATATACAACCCTAGCACAACAGTGACCTAAGTATGACATAATATATATGTATGTAGAACATTGTAGTCACTTTTGTTTAGTTGATCTTATCCCCCCCCCCTTCTCTATTGGCAGCCTCCTCAGATCTCAGCTGTCTTGCCTTAAGTATAAATTTACCTAGCCCGTCCATATTTTCCGTGCCTGCCAGTAGCGTCCAACATGCTTCTATCCCTACATTCGCAGTGGTAAAAAATCGCGGCAAATATTTTTCCCGCCATTCCTCCGTACCCCTACATCTTGCCAAGATGTGAGGCCACGACTTTTCCTCCTCGCAAATGGGACAGATTCTCGTACCATTCTCGTCAGAAATTTTCGTGCTCCTCCATGCTCCTAGTCTAATCCACGCGAGCCCCTCTCTAATGAGTTTGGTACCTGTTTTGATGTATTGCTCCATACCCCACTCCGATTTCAGCCCAGACTGTACTTCTAATGACACCTTCTCTGTGCATTGCGCAATCATTTGCTGTCTGTCAATATCACAGAGACGTTTCTTAATTTTTCTCCAAATACTTCGCCTGTTTTCCTGCCCCGCCATCCAAATGTTTCCCATCCCAATGGTTTCCAACCCTTTCTTTAATTTTGATGCCCACGTCAAATTACCTTCCATTCGCAACTGTTCACGGTAGCAGACTCCCCTAATTAGAGATTGGTTTCCGTGAACGATTCTCATCCAATATTTAACTGCTCTGATTTTAATATTATAGATACCATGCTTATAAGTAGCTGTTTGAGTAACTGTTAGATTCTCTATGTTAAGCACAGGGTTAGAAGTAAACAGGAAAGTCCAGTCATTACTCTTCGTTTGTTAAGAATAGGCCATTCAAGGTCACATTTCCCTGTTAGACATGCGTTACCCCCACTTAACCAGCACATTCTCTGAATTGCCAGTGATTGTAAAAAGGACCTAAAATAACATTTTGCGTACTACAGCAAATATCATTGTCAAGTTTATAATCCATTCTATTCGTTTATTGTGTCATGTTGTATATGGTTAAGTACAAGAATTGCTTGGGTATTATTACCTTTCTTGGTTTGTTTATGCCTTGGAGGGCAGTAGGCAGTCAAGCGCACAACAGTCAGTGTGGAGGGGATGTGTGGAAAGTCACCACGCATGACCCTGAACCGCCTATTTTAAATGAAAATATTGTAAGTATATTTTCAACGGAATAAGCAGTAAACAGCATATAACATTAAGAGTTAGTAAAATGAACAGCAGTATACTGTGTAGGAATATAAATCTGTAATCTTATTCCTATTTACAGAAGCAAAAGCATTTTTGTAGTTGAAAAATTAATTGTAAAGTTCCAGAGCTAAAAGCGCTTAGGTTTCCAATAAGTCATCTTGGGTGTCTAGATTACTCGTTTAACCAATAAACAAATGAGTGATGTATTCATAGACTAGTCTGGATTATAACTATGTGTTTTTACTTTCTCTATACGCACCATGTACATAGAGTATAGAGAAGGCATTGCACTCCACCAAAAATTCGATACCGAGATTTCACCGGAAATATATGTTTTAGGGTCCCCTGTATCCAAAAATAAGTATTTTCAGAAAAAGGTCCGTGTGTGTCCGTGTGTCTCTGAACACGATAACTCAAAATAAAATACCAAACTTGATATTTAAGTTTAGTATCTTCCAGGGATGCGACACGAAGATTTTGAGAAAAATTCACCCACCCAAACTACCCTTTACATGGAAATTTTTTCGAAAATTTTGATTTTCTAAAAAATGGCTCTAACGATTTTGATTAAAATATCGTATATTAAAATATTTACCTGACAAATAAAATATATATTTGAATTTTCTGGGAATAGACTCTGAAGACTACTTTATTCTGGGTCACTTTTACGGAATTTTGCATAACTGCTAAACCGTAAGAGATGGACAAGAACTTACACACAACAAATATAGAGCACTTTAAAACACACAATTTATTATATATACATATTTTTCGTGGAGTTGATTGTTTTTGAGGTATTCCTTGTTTTTGGTTTCAGCTATAAAACACATACTTTTCTCATACAGGACTTTGTGAACTCGTGTCCACACAAAGGAACTTCAGTCGCATATCAACCAGCTTTTGACTGTCACTTTAACCTACGTTACTCCCTTATTGCGCTTCTACTTACAAGGAAGCAAGAAATAAGACTGCTTCTGCTAATTTTTTCTCGATTAGCAGGACGTAAATAGAAGCATAAGACTTTAAAAGTAATTTACTGCAGAGATATAGAGAAAGCCATGTGAATGGAACACATAAGATTTTTTGGTTTTATAGAGCCCAATTGTTAATATATTCACTTGCTATAATGCTAATGGATGATGCTAACGTAGTAGCGCTAAAATAATGAATTCGGCCGTTCAAGGTTACCCAATAATAGAGATGTTAAAATACTTAAAAAAAAATCTGATGTGTACGATTCACATGACTCTTTATATCCCTGCAACAAATTATTCTTAAAATGCTTATACTTCTATTAACTTCATGCTAATCAGTAAAACATTAGCAGAAGTAGCCATATTACTGCTTCCTTGTAAGTAGAGGTGAAATAAGGGAGTACCATAGGTTAAAGTGATAATCTAAAGCTATATCGCTGAAGTTCCTTTATTTGTATGGACAGCAGTTGACAAATTCCTGCATGAGAAATATATGTTTTTCATAGCCGAAACCAAAAATAAGGAATGTCACAAAAACGACGAACTCCACGAAAAAAATGTATATAACACAAATTGTGTGCTTTAACGTGCTCTACATTTTTTGTGCAGTAAATTTTTTTTCATCTCTTACGGTTTAGCAGTTATTCAAAATTAAGTAATATTCATCCAGAATAAACTACTCTTCAGAGGCTATTCCCAGAAAATTCAAGATAGAAATTTTATTTATTAGGTAAATATGTTTAATATACGAAATTTTAATCAAAATCGTTAGAGCCATTTTTGAGAAAATCAAAGTTTTCGAAAAAAAATCCCTGTAAAGGGTAGTTGGTGGTGGAGGGATTTTTCTCAAAATCTTTGTGTCGCATCCCTGGAACATATTAAACTTAAATACCAAGTTTGGTATTTTATCTATTTTTTCGTTTTTGAGTTATCGTGTTCACAGACACACACACACACACTCACACACGGACCTTTTTCCGAAAATGCTTTTTTTTAGATAAAGGGGACCCTAAAACATATATTTCCGGTGAAATCTCGGTATCGATTTTTTTGGTGGAGAGCAATACATTCTCTATACACTATGTACATAGTGCCTATAGAGAAAGTAAAAATACATGTTAAAAACCATTTTGACACATTGCGACGTGAACCTCCGACCATACCAGTGTGATCAACTCTCAGATACCTTAGACCACGCGGTCATTCGGATACGTGATAACCATTGTACTATCTGATCTTATAATGTTGCGTAATGAGTGAATCCCCCCCCCACAAAAAAAAAAAAACAGTGTAAAATCCATGCATCTACATTCAATCAAAGCCATCAGCAACATCCGTGTCATCATACGGATTGATTTAGTTGGGCCTTTTTCCACAGTTTCTCTTTAATGCAGGACAAACATTTTACCTGGGTTCAACCCCGCGCTATCCTTTGTTTAATAGGTTAGCAACTCCTTATGTGCCTTAGACCGCATGACTAAAATGCTGATGTGTTCCATTCACATGAATTTCTCTATATCTCTGTAACAAATTATTGTTAGTAAGCTTATCTTGTATTTATTTCTTGCTAATCGAGAAAAATTAGCAGAAATAGTCTTATTTCTTGCTTGATTGTAACTAGAAGCGAAATAAGGAAGTACCATAGATTAAAGTGAAAGCCAAAAGCTGGTTGCTATCTGACTGAAGTTCCTTTGTTTGTATGGACAGGAGTTGACAAATTCCTATATGAGAAATGTATAAATTTTTCAAAGCTGAAACCAAGAAAAAGGAATATCTCAAAAACGATCAACTCCACGACAAAAAATGTATATAACATAAATTGTGTGTTTTAACGTGCTCTACATTTTTTGTGCAGAAAATTTCTGTCCATCTCTTACGGTTTAGTAGTTATGAAAAGTTCATCCAAAATAAAGTAGTCTTCAGAGGCTATTCCCAGAAAATTCAAAATATACATTTTACTTGTCAGGTAAATATCTTTAATATACGATATTTTAATCAAAATCGTTGTCATTTTTGAGAAAATCAAAAAATTTGAAAAACGTTCCATGTAAAGGGTAGTTGGGGGTGGGGGTTTTTTTATCAAAATATTCGTGTCGCATCCCTGGAAGATACTAAACTTAAATACCAAGTTTAGTATTTTACCGAAATTTCGTTTTTGAGTTATCGTGTTCACGGACACACGGACCTTTTTCCGAAAATGTTTTTTTGGATAAAGCAGATTCTAAAACATTTATTTCCGGTGAAATCTCGGTATCAACTTTTTGGGTGGAGTGTAATACCTTCTCTATTCACTATATAAATAGTACGTATAGAGAAAGCAAAAAAGGAGACTTTCAGAGGCCATTTCCAGAAAATGTAAATATACATTTTATGTATAATTATGTATCTTTGTGGTGTTTTAATCAAAATATTTAGAGCCAGAAAAAATCAAACTATTGGAGATGCTTGCCATGTAAAGAGGAGTTCGGATTGGGAGATATTCTTGAAAATCTTTGTGTCGCGTACTTGGAAGGTGCTAAACTTACATATTAAGTTTGATATTTAAACAACTTTTCGATTTTGAGCTATCATGTTCACAGAGGTACGTAAACAGCCCCCCCCGCAAACACAAAACACACACACACACACACATATATATATATATATATATATATATATTTTTTTTTTTTTTCTAAAGATAGGACGACATAAATCTCGGTATTGAATTTTTGGATGAAATACAATACTTTTTTCTGTGTATTGTGTACGAAGTTAGAGAAAGAAAAAAGATTTAGTTTATATTAGATGTTAAATATCAAAATTACTTTCATCAGCATTTTCGTCTTTCGGTCACTGATACTCCCTCCGTACATTTTTCATCATTTATTTTCTTTTTTTCTGGACCTCATTTATGCTGAGCGTTTATGTCTAATTAACCTTTCACCTTTACGTTTTGTTGTGGGGGATTTTCTATTTCTACGCTGTAAACAAATGTTTGCAATTACAATAACATTTGTTTATGATGAACTATTGACCTTTACATTGGACTTTTTATGATGATATGTAATATGTTACGCTTTAGTACATAGAGAAGCTACAATAATTTTGATTCTTCGTATAAAAATAAAATAACTTATTCTCACCTGGGGGTCCGGGTTTCGATTCCTGCCTGGGGAAATCTTTCTGTACACAGAGTTATTCCCTATCCCCACAGAATCTAGAAGTATGCACATGAGAGTAAATGTGCGTGTGATATGATATAAAATGATTAACCTATTGCCAATAACTTAAGTTAATATAAAGTTGGATAGGTAGAGTCAGAAAAATCAAGGACACTGCCGTCTTTGAACCACGGATCTCCCGGTCACTAGCCGGTTGCTCTACTACTGAGCTACCATGGCAAAAAAACCACAAGGTGATCTCAAATTATTTTGAGATGACAACCCCCCATGGCGACTTACAATGTTGTAAGCACTTTAAGTCCCAGGATTCATAGTATAGCCAACTATTGTGGACAACTGTGATAATTTTACCGAGAAACATGCGAGTCAGTTGAGAAATTCAATGCTATGCCGGTAGCCAATTTCGATTCGGAGAGAATTTATTATTATTATTATTATTATTATTATTATTATTAGGAGTAGCAGTAAACATTTATTAATATTTCCTGAACTCCCTTTAAAGCCTCTCAACTGGATGCACTACCCTTTAAAAACGTAATTCATTTGTTTATTATATTAAGCTTCACACATGGTTAATTTCTGTTTTTATTCTATGCAATTACAGCATTTTCTAACAGTTTTATTAACATGATAAGTATCTCGGATAGTTCTTTACAGTGTAACCTTAGGAAAATCCCAGTATTCTTGCAACCCGTGTTTCCCCGCCGTATTTCAAAGCGATCTCAAGGATAATGCAGAAAAACAGCGATTCTTTCTACTTGTTTTTTTTTTTCCTTCCTTGTCTCCTTCGATGTGTTATCTTACATTTCAAACAGCATCCCAGATGGTAGCGAAATAGCATGAGCTCTACTGTTTTCGAAACAATGGCTGTGTGTTTTCTGGTTTTGAACTAGCGATGGTGTTTATCCACATGGAAGACTTAAAGCTATTCCTTATGTTCGTTCACTTACATAACCTCTTTATTGTAACAGTTCAACGGTTGTCTGTATCAAAAAGCCTGCACATAGGAGAAAAAGAACAAAATGAATAGAAAGAAACGTATGATATTGTAAGCATACATGTATCGCTCCCGTTACGAATTCACACTACTACATTGCACTTGCAGAACAACTATAGTGTCGCGACTGTAGCTTTGGCTGCCATTTTGTACAACTGAGACAAGCAGTGTTGCCAGCTCTTGTCACTACGTTGTATGCAATTTAGTGTCAAATAGCGGAGGATGGCTGTACATGTGAACAAGTTTAACGTGGACACTAACAACAAATGAGCCACTGAACCTTCGACACAAACCATTAGATCTAGCACCAAAACTCGAATACTTAAGACTTGCTCTCCAAACAGCACTGACATCCTTCAATTTTCACGTGAAAGAAAGAGCAACAGCAGCAATAAAAGCAATCTACAACATCCAACAACCCCAAACACTCTTCATAAAGATGCAATGATATCATTTAAAACGGTCATAGCTCCAATAGCAACATTGGGAATCCATAAAATTTGGAAGAAACCAAAAGTCAACAACCTCACAACTTTAGAAAAAGTCAAAGCTCGCTACAGGAAACGAATCCTGGGAATCGGGAAGTCTACGTCATAACAGAAGATACTTTCTGCATAGAAGACATCAGAATGCAAATACCCCGCCAGTACCACGGCCTTCGAGAATTCACGCCAAATACTTATGGAAAAGAGAAAATCTATATGGAGGGACATACTCAACCGACGCCATGTTAACAGAAGAATGGATGCAGACAAACTACCAACTTCGACATATAGTGACGCGATGTGCAACACACGGCTTACACCACAAGTTTTGCCAAAACAAGAGATTTCACCACCCGGATGAAGACTATATTTGTGTACTGTGCAACAAACATACTGAAAGATACTATGCATGAAACTGCAAAAAAGACAAATGTCAATAATAGAATTAGATTTGTGTAAATCAGTTTATATTCTTGCACATTGTGACATTTCATTTATAAATAAAAGGCAACAAATTAACTCATAACGCCGGAGTGAGAGTTTGTGCACTCTGTGGAGAAGAGGAAATATGGAGTCATATTCTGTTAGAATGTAGAGAAACAGATTAAGAACCAATATTTACCACCGCAGTTTCTAGATTCCAGTCGGGGAATGAAGGCTTCTAGGATGTAGTGTTGAACACTGGGCATTATAAAATGGGGTCATTTGCGTCTTAAGATTTGGCAAAGGAGATTTAATTGCTATGAAAACGGATGAGGGGGACAGGATCCATAAGAGGGAACACTGTAGTATATATAATCATTAATGTGTAGTTAAAATTCAACGTAATTATTTTTATTTGATGTTTTATCGTCATTTCTGTATTATATTAACACGCAGTAACTAAATGCACATCTTTAATATTTTATAAAATTATTACCACGAATAACGGATAGGCTACAAGAGAGGGAAAAGTGTGGTTATTCTTAATTGTCAGTCCATTGTGTATATCGTATGTAGTGCTAAGTTTATTTTGGAATATCATTTGATTCTTTCTCGTTCTTTTGTATGTTTTCTCTCACTTGTCTATTGTTATTTTGCAATAACTAAATGCATATATTTAACACTTAACATAATCTTACTGTAAATATCCAATTATTTCCAAGTGTACACTGAAAAAGTTCGGCAATAAAGGCCCTTCTACCACCACCACCGCCGCCGCCGCCGCGCTGCAAACTTTCCCGTTTTCATTTTTCTTCTTTCTTAATGTGTTTTGCGTATAGTAAAGCTCTAAGCAATGATAGCGAATTGCATTTTTGAAATGTTATAGGAAATAAATTTATAGCGTCGATATATTGATTGAAATTGATGAGAATAAGTTCCTTTTGTGTGAAAATTCACAGTAAAGGAATTTAAAAGTGGTTATTCTGATATTTTTTTTTCGTTACCCACACAAAATATCAGGGCCAGAGAAACAGCAGCAGTGTAATAAATGTATACCCACGTTGGAATTTTATTTAGATTTTTATGCCAAAATAGTAGTGAGGGGTTGTATCTAAAGCTGAAGTTATTTTCAGTTTTAATTCCTTTTAATTACTGAATTATTAGGAATGCACTATTTATTTGCACTTATTTCTCATTTAATAAATTCTAATTGCTTTCTATACTATCATAGTAAATGGAGAAAGTTTCCACACAAAAATTCGATACTAAAATTTCATCAGAATACATATAAGATCCCTGAATAAAAGAAATGAAAGAAAAACAATTTAAAAACAGGTTCTGACAACCTATATATCTGCGTGTCTGTGGACAGCATAACTCCAACGAAAACTTGGATAAATATTAAACTAAAGGAATACAGTCGAATAAATACCAATATAAACTAAAACAATAGAACTTAGTATTTTGTAAAATACAGAAACGTAAGGTATCCAAATTGGAGCCTATTTGATACATAATTTATAAGTTCTCGTCTGTTTTGCAAACATGCCGTTATAGATAGCGTGTGTTACAGTAACTATAAGAGTAAGTGCCCCATTCAGTATTTTACTTCATATTGCAAGGACCCTCTTTCATGTTAGAACTATTTATTAACTGAAAAAAAAGTCCCATATAGATTTGCCGTCTAAAAACCGGCTCGCATGCCTTTGATCTAGCATCTTGTTGCCGTTTTTAGTTTCTACACCAACGTTTTACAGTTATGAGTTTCCTGTAAAAGGAGTGCACCGTTTTTATTCGGATTTAGAAAGCAATATCCAGATGAAAGGTTTCTCGCATCCATTTTCCGAGATTAGATATTTTAAATGTTTCTACGCTTTGCATTGAAATGCAGAAAGAAAGAAAGAAGCCTTTATAAGCACAGGAACGATATATTATGGAAATAACTCTACCCTGTTCAAACTAATTATTCAACTGAAATTCATATTCTGTAGCTTTATAATCATATTATTTATTACTTTCTCTAGAACATATGTATAATGTGCACAGTGGATAGAGAAGCAAGTGTATTCCACCCAAAACTTCGATACCGAGATTTCACCGGAAATACAAGTTTTCAGACCCCGTGAATTCATAATTTTATTTTTTTAGAAACACATCTGCGCGCGCATATATGATACAGCATAGCTGACAAACGAAAGGTCAATTAACTAAAAAAGTTGCTATTTAAGTCCATTCTAAGGTTGCGATACGAATGTTTTAAAAAAAATTATGCAACCCAAAACTACCCTCTACGTGAAACATTTTTGGAAAGAAATTTATTTACTCATAAATAGCTAAATTTTTTGATTAAAATGGCAATATGCTTAATATATTTTTATGACACACGAAATGTGTATCTTGAATTTTCTGGGAACAGCCTCTGGAGACCTCTTCATTCTATATTACTTTTTTTAGCTTTGTATAACTGGTAAACTCTAAGAGGTATACAAAACTTATTACACAAATATCTAGATCCCGTTAAGCCATAATACATTTTTGTTGTAGAGTTCACCGTATTGGTTTCAGTTTTAAACTACTTAACATTTCTCAAATTAAGAAAATGTTCGTCTCCCTCCGTTTTTTTACGTCTAGCAAGCAAAGAGAACTGAATTTCAATTGTCTTATATAGTGATCGGCTTTTAATAGACTTGATTGTCGCTTTAGCGTTATGAATTCCCTTATTTGCCTTCTACTTACAAAGAAGCAAGTATTAAGGCCAATTCTGCCCATCTCGATTAGCATGAGGTAGATACAAATATAATATTTTGTAAAAAAGTTTGTTTGCAGCCATCCGCTGTTTTTTCAAGTAATTGAATGATATAAAATACAAAAAAAATGAATATTCTGTGTTATATAAGCACTATACATGGTTATTACGAGTTTCTTGTAAGCTGTCTGCCATTGCATAACTGGTAAACCTTAATAAACAAATGAAATCTTCTACACAAAGCATGCATATTTGGTTAAACACTTCTTACTTTCTCTATACATGCTATGTACATAGTGTTTAGAGAAGGTATTGTATTGCACCCAAAAATTCGATACCGAGATTTTACATTTTTACAAAAAATCCGCGCGTGTGTGTGCGCGTCTGTGTGTCTGTGGGCAGCATAGCTCAAAAACGAAAATATCGTTAAATACCAAACTTAGTATTTAAGTTTGGCATCTTCCAAGGATGCGATACGAAGATTTTCAAGAAAATCCCCCCGCCCCCAACTACCCAACTACCCTGTACATGGAACTTTTTGTTGTTGTTGAAAAGTTTGATTTTCTCAAAAATGGCTCTTACGGTTTTGATTAAAATATCGTATATTAAATATATTTACCTGAGAGATAAAATGTATATCTTGAATTTTCTGGGAATAGCCTCTGAAGACTAGTTTATTATGCATGAAATTTACCGAATTTTGCATAGCTGCTAAACCTTAAGAAATTGACAAAAACTTACCACACAAAAATGTAGAACACGCTAAAACACACAATTGGTGTTATATACATTTTTTCGGGGATTTTATCATTTTTAGATGTCCTTTGTTATTGGTTTCAGCTATGAAAGCTTATACTTTTCTCATACAGGAATTTGCCAACTCCTGCCATAAAACAAAGGAACTTCAGTCACATAGCAACTAGCTTTTGACTATCACTTTAACTATGTTACTCCCTAATTTCGCTTCTATTTACAAGGAAGCAAGTAATAAGACTATTTGTGCTAATTCTTTCTCGATTAGCTTGAAGTAAATGAAGCATAAGCTTATTAATAATCTTGGTTGCAGAGATGTACCGAAGGTTATGGGAATGAAGCACATCAGATTTTTTTCTTTCGGATTTTATCATTTATGGAGTATTGCTTGTGATTTGTTTACATTTTCCATTACCTTTGCATATCTCGTATGAGAAGTCGTTATTTTTTCTTTCCTTGTGAAGCAAGCAGAATAGAATTTTTGCCACAAGTTGAATACTCTTTAGCACCGTATATTCCCTTATTAACTTTGTATCAACAAGGAAACCCATTTTAAAACCGTTTCTGCTAGAGTTTATTTCGATTGACATGAGGTAGTTAAAACATCAGGTTTTGTAATTATTATTTGTTGCAGAATAACTAAAGAAAGTAACACCTATATATATTTTTTTTTTCATATTGCATCGAAATATGTGTATTTCCTGTAAAATCTCAATGTCAAGGGTATCACTTGAATCGATATTTCTTGCGAGTAGGTAAGGGACAGATAAAGTAAAACAAACTATACATGGCTGTTACGAGGTTTTCGCAGGCATAAATGTTAATTGCTGGTAGTTTTATACTTCTCTAAACTTTTTAATGTTGAAACAGTTGAAGCATTTGAACAAGTCTCTCCCTGTCCGTGAGGTTGCTCTAATCATTGAGGTACAATGACAGTATGCCATGATTATATTCAATCCTATAACTATTGTAATTGGGTATTAAACTGTTCTCTGAAGAGAGATAGAGAGAGAAATAGGTTGCTTGACCGGGTAAAAAAACATGTGAGTCATTTGAAGAATTGAATGTCATTCCGGCATGATGTCACAGTCGGTCAATGGTTAGAGAAACCGCATGGAGAGCGGGAAAACTGTTTTCAAATCGCTACCATGGAATTGATTTTTTCCACTGGTTCTAATAATAAAAAAAATCTGTTCTGTAAACAACTCTTACAAAATTGTTTCCTTCCATCTACATCATGCTAAATGAGAAAAACATGAACTCAATTAGTCTTGCTACTTACTTCCTTATAAGTGGCAGGGAAATAAGGGAATATACAAGATTAAAGCGATAGTCAAATCTTTTAAATGCCGATCAATATGTGGACAATTGAAGTTCTGTTTAATTTGCATTTCTATAAAAAAAAAAAAAGAGGAGGAGAAACAGGGGTGACCACGTGTGAGAAAATGCGTAGCTTACAACTGAAACCAATAGAAAGGTATACCTCGCAAACGGTCAACTTGAACAAAAGATGTATGACATAAACTGTGAGTTTAGGAGATCTGCATTTTTTGTGTGATAGTTTTTGTGTATCTCTTGCCGTTTATTCTGTTATGCAAAGTTCCGCAATATCCATCCAGAATAAAGATGTCTTCAAAGGCTGTTTCCAGAAAATTCAAGATATACATTTTATCATGTAAATAGCTTTAATATACGGTATTTGAATCAAAATTATTACTGCTACTTTTGAGAAAATCAAAATTTTCGAAAATGTTTTCATGTAATGGGTAGTGGGAGAGATTTTCTTGAAAATCTTTGTGTTGCATCTTTAGAAGATACTGAGCTTAAATGCCAAGTTTGGATATTTCATTTTTGAGCGCTGCTACACACACACACACACACACTAAAATTGTTTCTAAAATGCTTTTTTGGATTCAGGGAGCCTCAAAATATATATTTCCTGTGAAATCTCGGTATCGAAATTTTGGATGTAATACAATACTCCCTCTATATGTTGTGTACATAGTGCGTCTAGCGAAACGAAAAACATCTGATGTGTTCCATTCACATGACTTTCTCTACTTCTGTGTAACAAATTATTGTTAGTAGGATTATTCTTCTATTTATTTCAAACTAATCGAGAAAAAATTAGTACAAATAGTCTTATTACTTGCTTCCTTGTAAGTAGAAGCGTAATATGGAAGTATCATAGGTTAAAGTGAAGTCAAAAGCTGGTTACTAGGTGACTGTAGTTCCTCTGTTTGTATGGACACGAATTGACAAATTCCTGTATGAGAAAAGTATAAGTTTTTCAAAGTTGAAGCCAAAAACAAGGAATATCTCAAAAACGATCAACTTCTCGAAAAGAAATCACATAACATAAATTGTGTGTTTTAATGTGCTCTACATTTTTGTGTGGTAAGTTTTAGTCCATTTCTTACGGTTTAACAGTTATACAAAATTCCTCCAGAATAAAGTAGTCTTCAGAGGCTATTCCCAGAAAATTCAAGATATACATATTATTTGTCTGGTAAATATGTTTGATATACGATATTTTAATGAAAATCGTTAGAGCCATTTTTGAGAAAATCAAAATTTTCGAAAAAAGTCCCATGTAAAGGGTTGTTGGGTTGGGGGGATTTTCTTGCAAATCTTCGTGTCGCTTCCTTGGAAGATACCAAACTTAAATACCAAGTTTGGTATTTAACGGTCTTTTCGTTTTTGAGCTATGCTGACCACAAACACGTACCTTTTTCTGCTTTTTTTTTTGGATTCAGGGGAACACAAAACCTGTATTTCTGGTGAAATCTCGTAATTTAATTTTAGGGTGCATTACAATACCTTCTCTAATACTATGTACGTACTAAGTGTAGAGAAAGTAAAAATTACTTACTGAAATGTAAATATAGGAGGAGAATTGTGCATATAGCATTTTCTTGTTTCAATACATAGAAGTAAGCTTGTGTTCTGAGCTTATAGAATTACAGCAAGACGGAATAATAAAGCATGTTCGCAAGATGAGACCCTTAGAAAATATCCGAAGATTTTAACAAAGGATGAAGGAGATATAAGAAGCAAGACATAAATAATGACTCAAGTCTGTGGCGGGAGATTTATACGGGTATAAACACCACGAGAATTAAGGTGCGGGGGTGTTAGAGCCGATGAAGATAATCCGCTTAGTGCATGCACATCTAGAGCACCTTAAACTAGGATAAGATATACAAACGTGAAAATAATGACCTTATGTTTAACTTGAGCTGAAAATACGAACAGGGTACACCAAAATGAACATCGTAAAAGTCTTCCTTTGTTTTAACTTGCGGTAATCCCTCTGTTGGTTTCGAATAGTGGCATGTATTTATTAATTAATCATATTTCCACAGCTGTGGCAATGTGCACTCTTTTGTTATTCACGGAGTGGAATATTACAAAAGTACCACCTGGATATACCTTTTATTTCATCTTTTTATTGTTTTTAATGAATTCACACACCAGCGATAACACCAACCACATACTGAAGCAGAAAAAAGGTCTGATATATTCATTTCACATGACTTTCTCTACAAGTCTGCAGTAAATTATTGTTAAAAGCTTATTCTTCTGTTTACTTAGTGCTATTTGAGAAAAAATAGCAGAAAGAGTCTTATAACTTGCTTCCTTGTAAGTAGAAAGGGAAATAAGGGAGCACCATAGGTTAAAGTGATAGTCAAAAGCTGGTTACCATGTGACTGAAGTTCCTTCGTTTGTATGGACAGGAGTTGACCAATTCTCATATGAGAAAAGTATAAGTATTTTAAAGCTGAAACTAATAACAAGGAATATCTCAAAACTACACGAAAAACATATATATAACATAAATTGTGTGTTTTAACGAGATCTGCAGTTTTTGTGTATCTCTTATGTTCAACACTTAAGCAAAATTCAATAAAATTCATCCAGAATAAACATGTCTTCGAAGGCTATTCCAAGAAAATTGAACATATGCATTTTATTTGTCATATCTAAAATTTAAGAGATTTTTCAGCAAAATCGTTAGAGCAATTTGGGGTTGGGGGGGAGGAGGTACTTGAAAATCTTTGTGTCACATCCTTGGAAGATACCGAAGTTAAGTAGCAATTTTGGTACTTAACGGACTATTCGTTTTTGAGCTATACTGCCCACAGTCACGAATACACACACATAGAGAAAGTAATAAGAAACGCAGAAGCACATTACATGTAAATTATTTAACTGATTATGTGAAGTATATTCTAGGTCTCTAATTTAAAGCCGTATTATTCGAATTCTAAGATGTGGTATCCCCTATGAAACGAAATGTTAAAAATAAGTAAATGTAAATTGTAAGGGTGCTCAGGTTTGCTTTAGTCAGGGTAAACAAATTAAATAACATCTGATTGCCCCAATCACATGTCTTTCTCTACCTATTCTGCAAACCAATACCCCTGAAAAATAATATTTTTCTGACTGCTTCATAAAAATAAGCTTATGCAGAAAATGTCTTATTACTTTGTACCATAAGTAAAAGTTAAATAAGGGGATGCACTGGCCTAAAGCGATAGTCACTCCTTGCTATGCGCCGACATTCGTGAAATTCGTTTTTCACTGCATAGCAAGCAGTAAAACAAAATAAAAACGAATGGCAATTCCTGTTTGACAAAGATATAATCTTTTAGAATTGAAAGTAACAGCATGGAAATACGGAAAAGAAAACAGACATAGGTAAATTTTCGTTCACAAATAGAACAATAAACGAATGGAACAAAGTATCTGCAGATTTACTGGAGACTTTGCCTCAAAGTATAAATAGTTTTAAAAAGAGACTAAAGAAGAGTGATTTATAGTCAGGATAGCAAATAAAAATATTGTGTTATTATTACTGATGTTACCATTATGTATATATTAGTATACTATGATCTCATTGGCATTTTAACAGTGTATTGCCCACATTATTATTTAATTCAATGGTATTGTACATTGTGTTATTACATTGACAGCGCTGCCACCGAGCCACGCCCTAAGCAGTGAAATAAAGTATCTATCGATCTATCTACCTATCCACCTATCGATCTATCTATCTATCTATCTCTATCTATTTATCTTCATGTATCATCAGTGTCGTCGCCTGCGGTGCCAGAGCAGTAAAAGCGGACGTTAAACACTATCAAAAAAAAAAAAAGTCTTAGCGGTTATGCAAATGTCCTCCAGAAATACAGAGAATTTCAGAGGCTATCCCCAGAAAATGCAACATATATATTTTATTTTACATGTAAATATAAATAATTAATGGCATTTTAATCAAAACAGTTAGCCATTTTTGAAAAATTCGTAAATTTTTAAAAAAAAATTCCATCCTATTTGGTATGCAAGGATTTTTCCTGAAAATTTTCGTCTCGCATCTTTGGAAGATTATGAACTTAAATATAAAGTGTGGTAGTGAACTGAATTTTTGGCTTCGAGTTATGCTGATCGATGTTTACAGACACAAACATAGGAAACTTTGAGTAAAAATACTTTTTAATCTAGGTGTTCTCAAAACATGTATTTCTTTCCGGTGAAATTTCGGTATGGCACTTTTTGGTGGAATTCAGCACCTTCTCTGTCTACTATACACATTGTACACACGAGTAGAAAAAATAGTAGATGCATATTCTTTCCTGAACACGCAATCAAGAAGATTTGGGCTAATTCTTTTTTTCAGCAGCATGGCTTTTGAGGTGAATCCCCATACATTTTCTTTATCTTACTGAAGAATAACTGCCGACATATTTCCAGCCCTGCAATTAAAGCACTAACTTTCCTTGAATTTGAATTAAGAATAGAATACCATGGTAAACTCTGTCGCATGCAGATTTGACAATGAATCATTGGATAATTAAGGATACACAATGGGGCATGATATTTGGGGACTTCCAAATGTGAAATATCCAGGAAGGATACTAAAATGCAAACGGCACGCGAGAGACCACGGGGAATTGGTGTTACAAATCTCACTCTCTTAAGATTTTAATTAGTAGTGAATGGATTTGTTAAACACTGAGAGAGAATGTTAGAAAATCCTTTCCGTAAAATTCCTATGGATGGGACACGAAAGTTTTCAAGTAAATCCCTCCATACCGAACTATCCACCACATTTATCGAAAATCTAGATTTTCTCCAAAATGGATCTAAAGATTTTGATTAAAATACCGCATATTAAAACTATTTAGTCATAATTAAAATGTATATCTTGAATTTTCAGGGAATAACTTCTGAAGATCTGTTCATCCTGGATGAATTTAGCTGAATTTTGCATAATTGATTAACCATAAGTGATAGACAATAATTTACTACACAAAAAATTCAGATCTCGTTAAAACCCACAATTCATGTTAAATACATGTTTTTCATGAAGTAAAACCGTTTTCGAAATGTTCCTTATTATTTGTTTAAAATACTTAAACTTTTCCCATACGGGAACTTGTACACACTTGGCCACGTAAAGAAATGGATTTCAGTCCCATAGCGACCACATTTCAAAACATTTGACTTTCGGTTTAGCCTAGTGTATTCCCTTATTTCCCTTCTACTTATTAGAAACTAAGTAATATTTACTGGGTTTTATCTCGATTAGCATGAAATAGAAGAATATACTTTCTAAAAAAAAATTGATTTGTTTCATTCATACGACTTTCTCTAAATCTCTAAAGCAAATAATTGTTAAAAAACATATTCTTCTATCTACTTCATGATAATCGAGATAAAGCTAAGAGAAATTGTCTTAATTACTTGCTTCCTTTTAAGTAGAAGATAAATAAGAGAATACACTTGGCTAAAAGGAAAATCAAATCTTTTAAAAGCCGGTTACCTTATGGTTAAAATCCATTTCTATACAGCCCAGAGGTTTACAACTTTTCGTGTGAGAAAGTTTCAAGTATTTTAAATCTGAAACAAATAACAATGGATATCTCATAAATGGTCAATTACAGGATAAAAACGATTATGATATAAATTGATGTTTTAAAGCGATCTACATTTTTTGTGTGGTAAGTTCGTCTATCTCTTACAGTTTACCAGTTAGGCATTATTCAGCAAAATTCATTCAAAATAAAGACGTTTTCAGAGGCTATTCCCAGAATATTCGAGATATTTGTTTTATATGAAATATAAATATATTTAATAAACAGCATTTTAATCAAAACTGTTAGAGCTATTTTTGAAAAAATAATTTCCCAAATGTTTTTCATATGAAGGTTAATTTGGGGTGGGTGAATTTTTCTCAAAATCATCATGCTGCATCTCTGGAAGATACTAAACCAACTAAATACCAAGAAACACACGGACTCGCATGGACCATTTTCTAAAAATGCTTTTTTTTTTGATATAGGGGACCCTAAAACATGTATTTTCATTGAAATTTCGGTATCGAATTTTTGGGTGGAATGCAATATCTTGTCTATACACTATGTACATAGTACGTGTAGAGAAAATAATTTGTTACAGAGATGTAGGGAAAGTCATGTGAATGGGACACATAAGATTTTTCGGTTTGGTTTTGGAAGACAAGAAACCGGTAATTTGAAAGAGCAAAGCCATATTAATGACTATTCTGGTTGGAGGAAATGGTATTTCGAAAGACATCAGTAGAGATGCTGGTGATTTGCTTATGACATTAGCGTGCTAATTGCTTGGTTTAGTGACTCAGTCTTAACTGCATATTACTGTATACAGAGCTTCCATGAGTTCTGAAAGTCCTGGTAATACTGAGCATTAAATGTGGACGGTAGATAATAAATTTACACGCACACACCGAAACGACTCTTCCGCCATTTCAAGCACTTGGTAACAAAAAGCAATGGTGCACCTCCGGCATCTTGGTACATGACGGAAGTGTCCTCAGCCAATACAGCCATCATAGCTCATGGCTGTGGCATAAACAACTGACTTGTATTTCTGATAGATACCGAAATGCGTAGGAAATGTTAGAAGTTACCATATTCCATTTCTCTTCAGTTTGCCTATTCTTAACTCCATGGCACAACAGTCCGTAAGGGACCAAGGCATTCCACTCGGCCGCCGCATCTCCCCCCCCCCCCAATCACGGCCCGAAGCGTGCTGGAGGATGAGATGCGATCAGCGCCTCGGATCCCTTCCGGCCCGTCAAAGCATCTTCACGATCTGAAACCGTTATTTCTCAATCAAGTAGCCCCTCACTTAGCCCCCCAGGGACCTCATGAGGCTGAGTGCACCCCGGACCAGGTCTCCCAGCACCGAAAAATTCCCCACGCCCGTACCGGCAATCGAACCCAGGATTCCAGCTTGGCAAGCACTTGCTAAGTTGCCTAAACTAGGTGAATGAAATAGTGTATCTAATTAAAGACATATTAGGTGTTAATGTGTCTACCCAGTCTTCAATAGATATTGTTAAAAATGATTACACTTCTATCTACTTTATGTCTAGCGATGCTATTATATACCTACTAGTTTCTAGGTATAATGGGAATAAAGGAATACTGTAGTATTAAGTGATGATTTACTCTTTCAAGAGGAGTTCATTATGTAACGGTTTTGAAATTTAAGTTTCTCATTTTGTGACCGGGAGTGGGAGGAAAAAAATGACCTGTTCCATGCACATAAATTTTTCTATCTATCTTTTATATATCATATTTTATATATTCGTATATCATTCTACTCGGATAAGTATTAGGCAAATTGTCTTATTATTTAGCTCCTTATAAGTAGAAATGAAACATTGGCATAAGCGTGGATAAAGTGACGTTAAAATCTTTTAGAACCTGTCGCTATGTGATTGACATTGAGCTTTATCCTCCCATGGCCATGAGTAAAACAAAACTGACATGAAACGGACGTGAACTTACCGTTTGGGAAAAGTTGTAATTATTTTAAAATTGAAAGCAATAACAGCGAATATCTGGAAAATGCTTAGTTGTACAACTAAACTGTATATGACATAAATTGTGTGTTTTAATGAGATCTAAATTTTTGTATAGCAAGTTTTTGGCAGTCACTTATGGTTTATCAGCCATTTAAAACTCATCCATTATGAAGACTGCTGCAGAGAAAATTCAAAATATAAATTTTAAATGTGATGTATCCTTAATTTATAATACTTAAATAAAAAATAGTTATTACATTTTTTTTCGAACATTTCGAAAAATCTTCCACGTAAAGTGTAGTTTGAAGTAAGTAGATTTTCGTGTAAATATTTCTTGGAAGATGTTGAACTTTCAATACCAGGTTTGAATTTGACGTACCTTTCCTGTTTGAGTTATGCTGATACACACGGAACTTTTTCTAAAATAATTATTATTAATTTATCTATTTATTTTTGATCAGCAGTCTTCAAACATGTATTTCTGGTGAAATCTGGATATGGAATTTTGAGTGGAATGTCATGTCCTCTCTGTTTACCAGGTATATTGTACATAAGTGCTAGAGAAAGTAAAATCACAGATATTGACTTTCAGTTGCGAAAATTATTAGTATTGGAAAATTCAAACCAATATCAAGGAATATCTTGGAAATTGTTGCCTCCAGAAATATTTACGTAAATTGTGTGTTTTACGGAGATCCACAACTTTTTTTTGTGTGTAGTACGATGTTGAACGGTTTACTGGCTATGCATAAGCCACTCAGAATAAAGAGGACTTCAAGGGTTATTCCATGAAAATTCGAGTTATATCTATATTTCATTTGTCACGAATGTCTCAAACATGTTGATCAGGCTTGTCAGTCATTTTTGAGAAAATCAAACATTCGGAAAGCTCTTCTTCAGCATTATCATATCAGATCTTTGGAATATATTGAACTTAAATAACAAGTTTAGTACGTCTGGCTTTTCTAATTTTGAGATATACATTTACAAACCCAGACACTTATACAGAGACACATGCACAGTCGTTTGTCTAAAAATACTCTTTTTATACCTCAAGATGTGTCTTTCCATTGAAGCCTCAAACAACAAACTTTTGGGTCTAATGTAATAATTTTCTCTTGTTCCTATATTTAGCCGAGAAAGGTGGCCTCAGGTAATCTGGGCGACTCACATTTGGGAGCTCCGCGCTTCGATTCCCAAGGACCGCCTTCTCTGACCAAGAGTTTCTTTGTGTTTTTTCCGTGACCGAACAGATGAACGCTGGTTTCTCATCTATCACGATTTCCTTTGCATAATTTCCCCTTCATTCCATTTCTTTCTTATTATTCAGACATGCTTCAAGGTTCGTAGTTTATCGCGGTGTTGGCAAATGGCGCGGATGCATGCTCTATGGCAAAGATACTTCCCCGCAGAAACTAGAGGATTTCCAGTTTTATAGGTCACTTGATCTGACAGCTCCAGTAGTGGGACCAGTCATTAGGCTTCTGGATGTTAGGGCCTTCCGCGCGTTTCTGTGGAGTCTTTTGGTCCCTCATTTCATTCCTTTCTCCTGGGAAGTGTTAGCAAAAATAATCCTGTATAGATCACAGTGCGGGATATAAAGCCTTCCATTGGCTGCTCTTTACCTTTATAGGTAAGGATTAGAAAAGTAAAGATTCGATATCGAGTTTTATTGGAAGTGCTCATTTTGAGAACCATGAGAACCCGTACTATTTACATATTGTATAGAAAAGATATTACATTCCACTAAAAAATTCGATACCGAGATTTCACCGGAAATTATAGTGTCTCCTGTAACCAAGAAAAGGAATTTCAGAAAAACGTCCATGTGCGAAAAGTCGATAAAATACCAAACTTGGTATTTAAGTTTAGTATCTTCCAGGGATGCGGCACGAAGATTTTGAGAAAAATTCTCTCACCCCAAACTACCCTTAATATGGAAAAAGTTTCGAAAATTTTGGTTTTCAAAAATGACTAACAATTTTGATTAAAATACCGTATGTCAAATAAAAAGTATATCCTAATTTTTTTTTGGAATAGCCTCTAAAGACCTCCCTATTCTGAAAGAATTTTTCTGAATTTTGTGTAACTGATAAATCGTAAGAGATAGACTTACCATCCAAAAAATGTAGATCACATTAAAACGCACAATTTACGTCATACACTTTTTTCGTGGAATCGACCATTTCTGAGATATTCCTTGTTATTTGTTTCAGATTTAAAATACTTAAAATTTGCTCACACGGAAATTTGTAAGCTCTTGCCCATGCATAGAAATGAATTTCAACCACATGGCAACCAGCTTCTAAAAGATGTACCTATCGTGTTAGCCTAGTGTATTCCCTTGTTTCCCTTCTACTTATAAGAAAACAAGTAATTAAGATATTTATCCTAATGTTTATCTCGATTATCATTAAGCAGATAGAAGAATATGTTTTTTAACAATAATTTGTTACAGCGATGTAGAGAAAGTTATGTGAATGGAACACAAGATTTTTGTGTTAGTTTAAGAACAGGTTAACTCAAAAGCAAAAGAAGAAAGTGCACCATTCCAAATTGCCTTTACCCAATATTTCTTTGTTCCCTTTAATTTTCTCAATAATGGTGAGCAGAGTGGAAGAACAATTATAGAGAGGTTAATTATAAAGCTCATAAATGAAAGAAATCAGCATTGCAGGACGCCTTTGAGGTATGACAACCTGGGTATTCATAATTAAAGGTATAGAGAGCTGGATGAGAGACTTTTATTGCAGTAGACAGCTCCGCTGTGGCGACTCAAGCGGTAACAATATCGACTGAGACATCCGAAAGACTGTGTTGAACTGCAACAATGGTATTCAATTTTTAAAGTTTAATTCAATCTTCCAACTAACGATGACTTCACTATTATTGTCTCTACTCGAACTATGTATATAGCGTGTAATTGAAATATTACATAACGATTCGGAAATACATGTTTTGAGACCCCCTGAATAAAAAAACAATTTTAGAAACATATATCCATGTGTGTGTGCAGCATAGCTCAAAAACGAAAAGTCCGTTAAATAACGAACTTCTTGATTAAATTCAGTATCTTTTAAGAATGCTTCACGTAGATTTTCAAGAAAATTCTCCCACAAATCACAAATAAAATCTATATTTTGAATTTTCTGGGAATAGAATCTGAAGACCTGTTTATACTGGATGATTTTAGCAGAATTTTGCATGACGGTTAAACCGTCAGAGATGAACAAAAACTTACTGCACGAAAGATATAGAGTTGGTTAAAACACATAATTCATGTGTTCTTATTGCTTTTTTTTTTTTGTTTTAATTGTAAACTAACTTCTCAAACATGAGCATGCTTAGGGAACCGTACTTGAATTGTTTCACATAGTGAGCAGGTTTTATTAGATTTCACCATCGCTTTAGACTAATGTATCCCCTTAATTTCCTTATAATTACAGGGAAGCATTTAAAACACTAATTCTGCTATTGCCTATCTCGATTAATATAAAGTATATAAAAGAACAATTTTTTGTAACAAAAGTTTGCAAATGGAACAGTTAAAGAAAGTTATGTGAATAGAAAATATAAAATGTTTTTCTTTTTGCTATTGATGTTTACTTTCTCTACATGTACTATCACCTGTATCTAAAAAAGTATATTCAGAAAAAGTCCTGTGTGTTTGTGTGTCTCTTTGTGTCTCTGAACACGATAACTCAAAAACGAAAAGTCGGTAAAATACCAAACTTTTTGTTTACGTTTGGAATTCACCCGATATTTTGTTTTTGAGTTATGGTAGATGTACTCTCACGTATCTTTTCCTTTATATGATGCTTAAATGATCTCGGAGTCCATGAAGCTTAAGTTATTTGACATTCGTCTTCTCAGGATAAGGAGAAAGCCCGCAAAAAAATGCTATGCGGGAACTCACCCTGGGCTAGATTCGAATTCGTAATCTCTTGAATTTGAGACAGAAATTACTTCTACGCTAGAAAGGCGACAGCTTTTATTTCTTCTTCTTATTATTATGTATTTATTCTAGGGATCCCAAATAAGAGTATTTGTAGTTAAGTTTCGAAATAAAAGTTTTGGATGAAATGTGAAGATGTGGTTGAGGTAAATAGTATGCTTACTATCTGCGCAATTGTTTATATCTCAAAAATTATAACGGTTACATTTTTTTTTTACTTTCTCTATAAGTAGCTATTATGTACATAGTGTATAGAGAAGGTATTGTAATACACCCAAAATTCGATTCCGAGATTTCACTGGGAATACATATTTTGGGTTCTCCTAAATAAAAAAAAAACATTTTCAGAAAATAGTCCGTATGTGTCTGTGGGCAGCATAGCCCAAAAACGAAAATACAGTTAAATAGGGAATTATAATTTAAGTTTGGTATCTTACAAGAATGCGACACAAAGATTTTCAAGAAAATCTCACCACACCAAAATACCCTTTACATGGAAAAAAATTAGAAAATTTTGATTTTCTTAAAAATGGCTAATGAGTTTGGTTAAAATCTCTTATATTTAAGATACTTACATGCCAAATAAAATGTATAACTCAAATTTTCTGGGAATAACCTTTAAATACCTCTTTATTCTGGATGATTTTTATTGCATTTTGCATAACTAGTAAACCGTAAGAGATAAGCAAAGACTTACCACACAAAAAATATAGATCACGATAAATCACAATTTATGTCATTTATATTTTTTTTTTCGTGGAGTAGGCCGTTTTCGAGGTATTCCTTGTTATTGGCTTCAGTTTTAAAATACTTACACATTTTCTCATAAGGGAACTTGTCAACGCTTGACCACCCAAAGAAATGGATTTCAATCCCATAACAACCACATTTTACTTATCAAGGAACTAAGTAATAACAAGATCATTTTTGCTAATGTTTATCTCAATTAGCATGAAGTAAATATAAGAATAAGCTTATTAACAATAATTTGTTACAGGGATGTAGAGAAAGTCGTGTGAATGGAGCACATCAGATTTTCATTTGGTTTTTTTCAAAGCGCAAATATACCTTAGCTTTATCTCAATAAGTAAGGGATCTCGTGTTGGCTATCACTGTGTGATGATGCCATTATTACTGATCTAAAACAAGCGAAACACACTCTGCGGTACCAACGCAAGTTTGAGGCTATATTGAAGTTTGGTATGTGCTTGCAGCAGCGAAATTGCTTGCCTGAGAAGCAGTTTGTTGAAAAGCAGAATTGCGGATGACTCCCTATTTGATTGGTTCTAAGGCAGATAGCATGCAGATCTAAATCAACAAACGATCGAAATAAAAGTAGACTCTAGAACAACAGCTCCCGGCTTTGTAAACCTATTTTACTGCAAATATTTGCCTGTTCGTCCTTAACTGTTTGGGATCTGCTGACCTGATTTCTGATTCTCAACAGCCTGCCAAAGTTTTATGGAGTCTGCCTGCTACTACCTATAGTAATCGGTAGTATTGTATTACATACAAAAATTCCTGTGTTCCATTAACATTAGTTTCTCTATCTGTTCTGCAGATAAACTATTCTTATAAAAAAGTATTCTTTTGTCTATATCATGCTAATTCAGACAAACATTAGCAGAAATGGCCTTGCTACTTAGTTCCTTGTAAATAGAAGGCAAACATGTGAATTCACTAGTCTAAAATTATTGTCAAATGCTTTAAAAGCTGTCGCTGCCCGATTGTCATTGAAATTCACTTCTTAGCATGTCTAGGAGTAAAACAATAGAAACACTGATAAATTGCTGTTAAAGGAAAGTGTAAGCGTTTGAAAATTGAAACCAATAACAAGAAATATCACCGAAACGATTAGACTACAGGAAAAATGTAAAGGATATAAGTCTGGTGTTTTGATGAGATCTACCGTTTTTATTTGTCTCTTACGGTTTACTAATTCTACAAAAGTCATCCAGAATGAAGAAGTCTTCAGGGACTACTCCCAAGAAATTCAAGATGTGTATTTTATTTGTAATATATGATATTTTAATCAAAATAGTTATTCTTGAGAAAATAACAATTTTTGAAAAGTTTTCCATGTAAAAGGTAGTTTGGAGGGGGCAATTGTTTTCTTAATCTTCGTAAAAAGATGGAGAAATACTAAAATTATATACCTGATTTGGTATTTAAGAGTATTTTCTTTTTTGAGTTATATTGTCCAGAGACGCGCACACAGACTGACCTTTTACTAAAAATGTTTATTATTATTATTATTATTATTATTATTATTATTATTATTTGGATTCAAGAGGTCTAAAAACATATTTCGCTGGAGAACAAATTTTTACTTTGTTTGCAAAATGAATGTAAGCCTTTCTTAAGGATTACACTATTGTGAACGCCAATATGACAGTAAGAATGCTAGATTAGTTCTGGTTTGAGAATAATACTAAAAAAAATACGATAGTAGTGTTTTCAATGAAAATCTTTCTGGTGTCTTGTAAAACAGATTCATGATCGCTTACGTTTACTAAAATGTGCTTTCTCTTTACTTCCCTCTTGAGTTGAGGAGCATCCCTCATGTCTGTCCAGCATTAGTCAGAAAGCATTCTTGCGCCCCAATTTCCATGGTAACTTTTTTCATTGATAGCATTTGTTAGTGGAAAAGTTCGCCTTGTTCATCGCTTACTTCTCCACAACTTTCAGGAAAAACAACTCAGATGGGAGTGTAAAAAGTGTAATTTAAGAGACATGTTACAAATTTGCTGTCATCTTGTCACAAAATGGGACGCAACAAGTTCCTCATACTTTCCAGTTCGTTTGTTTCCCAAAAAAATCTTTACGACTTCTCTGAAAGAAATCCATGTCTCTTTCTCAGCATATTTAAAAGGTGCTCAAATATCTTATAATTGGTGAAGTTGATGAAACTGTGGACCAACAGAACTTCCTTCCTTTAACTTGGCCTTAATAACTCTAGGAAATTTTGTAATAAGCCATTTGAATTCCAACCCATTTCATTCCAACTTTTTAACAAAGTTTTTGATGAGACCAAGTTTTAGGTGTAGTGAAGAAATTAAAATGTTCTCAGATTTCACCAGAGATACACGTTTTACATTCATTTTTCCAGTTTCCATACCTTCACTTAAAGCCATTCCTTTTTACTTTCTCTATACGCACTATGTAGTGTATAGAGAAGGTATTGTACTCCACCAAAAAATTCGATAGCGAGATTTCACCGGAAATATATGTTTTAGGGTCCCCTTTATCCAAAAAGAGTATTTTCAGAAAAAAAAGTCCGTGTGTGTCCGTGTGTCCAGAGTGTCCGTGTGTCTGTGAACATGATAACTCAAAAACGAAAAGTCGGTAAAATACCAAACTTGGTATTTAAGTTTAGTATTTTGCAGGGATGCGACACGAAAAGTTTTAGAAAAATCCCCTGCCCCAAACTACCCTTTACATGGAACTTTTTTCGAAAATTTTTATTTTCTAAAAAATGGCTCTAACGATGTTGATTAAAATATCGTATATTAAAGGTATTTAGCTGACAAATAATATGTATATCTTGAATTTTCTGGGAATAGCTTCTAAAGACCTGTTTATTCTGGATGAATTTTGCTTAATTTGGCATAACTAGTAAACCGTAAGGGATAGACAAAAACTTACTATACAAAAAAGGTAGGTCTTGTTAAAACACACAAGTTATGTTATACACATTTTTCTCGTGGAGTTTACAGTTTTCGAGGTATTCATTGTTATTAGTTTCAGTTGTGAAATACTTTTTCAGACTGTAGTGTGCGGTTTTCTTTTGTTCTACTCCTGGCCAAGAAAAGAAGGGATTTGTAATGGCCATCACATAACGACAGCTTTTAAAACATTTGACTATGGCTTTAGGCTAGGTATTCCCTTATTTTTTTCTTACTTATAAGGAACTAAGTAATAAGAACATTGTGCTAATGAGTAGCTTGATTAGCAAGATGCAGAAAGAAGAATTATCTTATGTCAGAAGTTCGTGGAACAGCTAGAGAAAATCATGTGAGTGTAACACATCAGATTTTTATGAATTGCTCTATCTCTATTGTCCCCTTCACATATGAAACAAGAATGTTTAGTGTAGCCTAGTTGGTGTCTGGTTATTATAGCAATTACTTTTAAGTCTGCACACACACACACACATATATATTGCTATTACTGAGTAGTACAGTTTTGAGAGTTAATTTTGAAGCATATGTAAACAACCGTCACTGATCAGAGAAGACGGCCCAGGTTGGTTCGATCTCTAGTGACCACACGTGAGATTTGTGGTGAACAACGCGGCGCAGTGCTAGGTTTACTTCGGGTTCTGCGGTTTCCCGCACCATTTCATTCCACCGGTGCTCCAGCTTCATTCCATGAATCATCAGTGTCATCGCCTACGTACAAGTAGTAAAACTGGGCGTTACACACTACAAAATAAAGTGATCAATGATGATTAATGTTCAGAGCACTCAATAAGCCTCTACCAAAACACTAAATCATCAAGATGAGACGACGGTCACTTTCACGTTTTCGGCCAGATAGTTCCATTGTTGCAACCAGGATGCATAAGGAAGTGCCAGATCTATGACTAAATCATTTAGCTCGCCGTGCTTAATTTTGTGCTGTTCGGATTTATGCAAACACAGTATCTGTAGATGTGGATGTTTTTGGATCGCAAGGCTCTTCTTCTGATATGATTCAGTGGGTTTTGGAACATGCAGCTCGAATACAGCACGAGTAGCAGAATGTATACTAGGATATACAATAGTCTGCTTTTTATAATTCGTCATATTTTGTAGTGCTGAAACCATACAAAATAGACCGCCATCAGTGTGATTTATTGACTCCAGGCAAACAACTGGAATGGTAAAAGACATCGATGGTCTCCTGTGATTCAACCAATCCAGAAGGTTTGTGTAACCAGTCTTATAACAATATGTGGAGCCCAACTCTTATCTTAGTCTCCTAATTTGGAAGATTGTAAGATGTTTTTACTACTGGAGTATCGTTTCTCCGCTGTATAGCAAACACCATTTTGCCACAAATATAATAGAAACTAAAATAAGAACTGAAGCTTTCCTGGCGACGTGTTAATTCAAAATCTTCTCGGGCTTCTAGCCAGGTAAAAACTTAGATTGACACCAACGTTTCGAAGAAGTGCAACTTCGACCAGTGATCAGTTCACCCTGAAGACGAGGAAGATGCACTTCTTCGAAACGTTGGTGTCAAGCCAAGTTTTTACCTGGCTAGAAGCCCGAGAAGATTTTGAATTAATAATAGAAACTGTTCAGAACATGTATGCACTTACGTGGCATTATAAACAAGTAAAATTCAACATTAAATAAATGTTAATGCACGTCATTAACTTTTTTGTAAATGTTTTAAGAGGAAGTTTTTACATGAGTTTTAATATGTTATTACATCATATCTGGCACTGAAGAGATCGGCGTTACTACCTGTCTCACTTCAAATTACGTGACACGCACAGAGAGAGAGAGAAAGAGAGAGAGAGACACACACACACACACAAACACCAACTTTTTACTAAAAATGCTTTTTTTTTTAGACTCGGGGGATTACAAAATATGTATTTCCGGTGAAATCATGGTATCGAATTTTTGGGTGCAATACATTACCTTCTCTATACACTATGTACATAGTACGTTGTAAAGAAATTAAAAATGTATATGCCACAAATTATGTGTTTTACTGACATCTACATTTTATGCGTAGTAAGCTTTTATTTATTTGTTACGATTTACCAGTTACGCAAATTTAACCAAATTCGACCAGAAATGAAATGGTCTTCAGCAGCTATTCCCAGAAAATTTAAGACATTCCTTTTATTTGTGATGTAAATAGCTTTAATATACGTTGTATTAATCAACATGTTAAAGACATTTTTGAGAAAACAATTTTTTCAAAAATGTTTCCATGTAACGGGTGGTTTTGGCGGGGGAGAGTTTCTTAATAATCTTGGGGTTTGTAATTGGAAGATTAATAACATTAAATATTTGGAGAATTTATATAACTTTTGTTTTAATGATTGCTCATGGGTTATGTTCTTCAGGTTTATTTTTTCGCATCAGTGGAAGATAGCAAATTTAAATTCCAAGTTTGGTATTTAACGATCTTTTAATGTTTGAACTGTGCTATCCACAAATACACATAGACACATCCACGGAACTTTTTCGTAACAAGGTTTTTTTTGAACTCAAAACATATATTTCCGGTGAAATCTCGGTATCGGATTTTTGGATGGAATACAATACTTCCTCCATATATAGTACGTGTAGAGAAAATAAAAAGTAACTTGCTAAACTATTCCAGGGAAACAAAGGATTCCTACAGTCTAATTTCTGCTAAGGGTAAACTTCGTAAAGACTGCGCCAGTTGCTAAAGGATAAACTGGAAGCAGAGAGAATAGAAACCACATCCGATAAACCATGAGCTTAAGGAGCACATAAGCAAGGCGCTGGTGAAGGTCTTTAAGCATGACTAATCTGTGATGTGGGAGTAGAGGGGGCCAAAAACCTTGGACTCCAGAGGCAGAAGTGCAAAAACTTAAAGAGCTCTTCTGAAACACAAACCGCCACGAAACAGTGGTTATGTATCTCTATGGAGTTGCATAAAAACACTGTACGTTTATTAATGTAAATAATTTATCCCATTAACACACAAGCGCCGCTGTTTGGAGCTTTTTGTAACTATAGCCTCTTAGCATGCATACTGATACAAGGACGTGTCAACACTTTTTGAGTCATACATTCATCTAAACTTGAATACATTTTCGGTTATAAAGACAAGCATTGTACACTACAAACAAACTTTTTATATAAACATTTAATCTTTTATCTAATTGATGCTAATCAATATAAACATCAGCAGAATGTTCTTATTACTTAGTTCCTTATAAGTAGAAGGGAATTAAGGAAATGCTCTAGGCTAAAGCAATAGGAGAATATTTTAAATGATGACACTATGCGATTGTCATTGAAATTTCGCTGTCTTCGCATGGCCAAGAGTAAAGCAAGATAGTTCTATTTGAGAAAAGTATATTCTAATACTGAAATCTGTAACAAGACATAAATCGGAAGCGGATAACTCCAAAACAAAAATGTATAGGACATAAATCGTGTCTTTTGACGAGATTTACAATTTTTATAGTAAGTTTTTGTCGATCTCTGGCATGCAAAAATTATTCAGAATGGAGACGACTTCAGAAGATATTTAAATAAAACACATTATATACAGTTTATTTAATATGGTTATTTAATACAATATATTTTTATGACGGCTATGTTTGAGAAAATTGAAAATTTTGATGTATCTTTCATGAAAAGGGTAGTTTTGTGTGGTGAGATTTTCCTGTATTGCTTTTTATCGCATCTCTGTTAGATAATAAACTTAAATACTTAGATTGGTGTTCAACGTTTTTGAGTTATGCAGTACACGCACTCACACACAGACATACGGATTTTTTTTTCTCCTAAAAATGCTCTTTCTGGATTCAGGTGACCTCTTAACTTACTACTTTCTCAACACGTACTATGTACATAGTGTATAGAGAAGGTATTGCATTCCACCCAAAAATTCGATACCGAGATTTCACCGAAAATAAATGTTTTAAGGTTTCCTGTATCCAAAAAATGCATTTTCAGAAAAAGGTCCGTGAGTGTCCGTGTGTCTGTGAACAAGATAACTCAAAAACGAAAAGTCATTAAAATACCAAACTTGGTATTTAAGTTTAGTATCTTCCAGGGATGCGACACGAATATTTTGAGAAAAATCCCCCTACCACAAACTACACTTTATCTGGAGCTTTTTTTGAAAATGTTTATTTTTTCAAAAATGGCTCAAACGATTTGGATTAAAATATCATATATTAAATATATTTACCTGACAAATAAAATGTATATTTTGAATTTTCTGGGAATAGCCTCTGAAGACTGTTTTATTCTGGATGAATTTTACGAAATGTTGCATAACTGCTAAACCGTAAGAGATGGACAAAAACTTAATACACAAAAAATGTAGGGCACGTTAAAACACACAATTTATGCTATATACATTTGTTTCGTTGAGTTGTTTTTGAGATATTCCTCGTTTTTGGATTCAGCTTTGAAAAACTTATACTTTTCTCATACAGGAATTTTTCAACTCCTGTCCATACAAAGGAACTTCATTCATACAGCAACAAGCTTTTGACTATCACTTTAATCTACGGTACTCCCTTATTTCGCTTGTACCTACAAGGAAGCAAGTAATTATACTATTTCTGCCAATTTTTTCTCGATTAGCGTGGAGTAAACAGAAGCATAAGCTTTTTAACAATACTTTTTTAATTTGTTGCAGAGATGTAGAGAAAGTCATGTGAATGGAACACATCAGATTTCTTTTCTTCAGAGAAATCTAGAAATCGAATGTAAGGGTGGACTATAATACCTTTTCTTCTTACTATGTACTCAGGTAGTACGTGTAGAGAAAGTAAAAATTATCATCTGTCAAGGATTATATGTTACATTAACATGTTGCCGTTTCTATCTCCATCCACCTCTTACCAGGACTACCCAAATCAATGATTCCAATTGTCTGATAGTTCTAATTGCATTTAAAACTTTCTATGCTTAGATTTTTCTTAACTTTTTCTTCCTGATCATTAAATGAGAGGCAAAGATCGATTGGATCACATGGCGTCCGATTTTTAAAATATTTGATTACACTATCAGCCTCTATTCCCCTTAGAAGAAACTAAGTAATACTATTAATATTTACATAATTGATTATCATAAAATAGAGAAAAGAATAAGCTTCTGTAAAAATAGTTCGTTTCTCAATTGGTAGAGAAAGTCATGTGAATTGAAGACATTTTTATTTTCTCTGTATGCACTATGCACATACTTGACGGGAAAGTTTTTATATTTCACCCAAAATTTGATGTGGAGATATATGTTTTGGGGTATCTTGAAACTAAGAACAAGCATTTTTAGAAAAATTCACTTGTGAGTGCGTGTGTGTGTACAGTATAATTAAAAAATGAAAAATCCTTTCCATACCCAACTTGATACGTAAGTTTAATATCTCCCAATGATACGACACCAAGATTTTGAAAGAAATCCGCGCACCAAAACTATCCTTTACATGGAAACATTTTTGAAAATGTTGATTGTCCCAATGAAAATTTGCTCTAACGATTTTGATTAAATTACCATATATCAAAGATATTTACATGACAAATAAAAGGTATGTCTTGACTATTTTGGGAATAGCCTCCAAAGTCCTCTTCAACGCAAATGTCTTTTACATAACCAGTAAGAAATAGAAAGAAAAAAAGAACAGCTTACAAGACAAAAAAATTGTAGATATCGTCAAAAGAGACAATTTATGTCCTTCACACCTTTGTTCTGAAGCTAATAATTTCCAAGAAATTCTTTGTTATTCATCAAGAATAATAGTTTGGATAATTAAAGATCATGACAGAGTTGTTTAGCGGGCATATCATAAATTTGATGAAAACAAATACGCTAAGATAAAGACAAAGCATATCCAAATAACTGTCTTCTGGACAATATTCATTAATTTAAAATTTTGATGTGTTCGCTTCACATGACTTTCTGTACATCTCTGCACACATTATTTTTAAAAAACTTATTATTCTATTTACTTCATAAAAATCGAGAAAAAATTAGCAAAAATAGTCTTGCCACTTGCTTCCTTGTAAATGGAAGGGAAATAAAAAACAAAATGAAACGGATTTCAATCCCATGGCAACCACATTTTAAAACATTTGACAGTTGGTTTAGCTATTGTATTCACTTATTTCCCTTATACTTATAAGGAGCTAAGTAACAAGACCTTTTCTGATAATACGATACTTAACTCTAATAGCATCAAGTAGTTAGAAGAATAAACTTATTAACAATAATTTTTATAGACATGCAGAAAAAGTCATGTGAATGGAACGCATCAGATTTTTTTCAGTTTAACTAACTGTGTAGAGGTCTGGATAGTATCTGCCTTTTATGAGAATTAAAATAATCATCACTTACCTTCATTGTTTTACTTAAAATTGTGGTCGATATAGTATTTGATTTAATTGTTGTCTTTTTACTTTCTTTATACGCACTATGTACATAGTGTATAGAGAAGGTATTGCACTCCACCAAAAAATTCGATAACCAGATTTCACCGGAAATATATGTTTTAGGGTCCCCTATATCTAAAAAAGATATTTTCGGAAAAAGGTCCATGTGTGTGTGTGTGTGTGTGTGTGTGTGTCCGTGAACACGATAACTCAAAAACGAAAAGTAGATAAAATACCAAACTCGGTATTTAAGTTTAGTATCTTCCAGGGATGTGACACGAAAATTTTGAGAAAAATCCCCCCACCGCCAACTACCCTTTACATGGAACTTTTTTCGATAATTTTTATTTTCTCAAAAATGACTCTTAAGGATTCTGATTAAAATTTCGTATATTAAAGGTATTTAACTGGCAAATAAAATGTATATCTTGAATTTTCTGGGAATAGCCTCTGAAGAGTAGTTTATTCTGCATGAATTTTACTGAACTTTGAATAACTGCTAAACCATAAGAGATGGACAAAAACTTACTACACCAAAAAATGTAGAGCACGTTAAAACACACAATTTATGCTATATACATTTTTTCGTGGAGTTCGTCGTTTTTGTCACATTCCTAATTTTTGGTTTCTGCTATGAAAAACTTATACATTTTTCATACAGGAATTTGTCAACTGCTGTCCATACAAACAAAGGAACTTCAGTGACATAGCAACCAGCTTTTGATTACCTCTTTAATCTATGGTACTCCCTTATTTCACCTCTACTTACAAGGAAGCAAGTAATATGGCTATTTCTGCTAAAAGTTTTACTGATTAGCATGAAGTAAACAGAAGTATAAGCTTTTTAAGAAAAATTTGTTGCAGGGATATAGAGAAAGTCATGTGAATGGTACACATCAGACTTTTTACACAAGCCGTGTGTAGGATAGGAGTTGGATAGGTAGAATCAGACTAAAAACTTCAATGCCATAGCCGGGATTTGAACCACGGATCTCCTGGTCTCTAGCCGGTTGTTCTACCACTGAGCTACCATAGCAACATGCCGGCATAGCACTAAATGTCTCAATTGACCGGCATGTTTCCCGGTAAACCACAAAGTGGTAAAAAATTAATTTGAGATGACTACTCCAGTTGCGACTTACAATGTTGTAAGTATTTTAAGTACTTGGATTCGTAGTGTAGCCAACTATTATGGTCAATTGGTATTGGTTTAATGTTTTTTTTTTTTTCACACAAGCAGTGTGTAGGACAAGAGTTGGATATGTAGAGTCGGGATTTGAACCACGGATCTACCGGTCTCTACCACAGAGGTACCATGGCAACCTACCGGCATAGCATTACATAGTGTTTGTTTAGTTTGTGTAACCACAACCATAATTTGGGGATAGATGCATGCTTTAATATTTACTACTCTTCCCAATTACAGAGCAATACCAGGTCTGTGACAGTTAAAGCTCACATGACAGCTCTTATAATCAGTATTGGTGATGTTAGTTTCTGACAGAACTGTCGTCTAGATTGACTCCACAGATGTGACATGTGTTCTATGTATACCGCTTCCTCATTTCTTTAAATTGCTTCCCTTGTGTTGTTCTGCTACAGTTCGAGCGCTCTCCATCAGAAGAATAAAAGACTGGCTCTGCTTTCAAGAGATAGCTTCACAATGGTTCTTCCTTCATGCTTCTGAACAACGAATTCTGCAGAGGCGTGTGGAGCACAATGCTAGTTGTGACTAGAACGGGTGAAAATGTTTTTGGAGATTCAGCTATTACCAACAAGTATTGCTTACATGTATCATATGTAAGATATGTAAGATTACATGTATCATATGTAAGATATGTAAGATTACATGTATCATATGTAAGATATGTAAGATTTCACCGGAAATACATGTTTTAGGACAATGTGATTCCAAACAAATCTGATGTGTTCCATTCATATATCTTTCTCTACATTCCTGCAAAAGTTATTATTAAAAAACTTCATGCCAATGGAGAAAGAATTAGCAGAATTAGACTTATTACTTGCTTCCTTGTAAGTAGAAGTGAAATTGGAGAGTACCATAGATTAAAGCGATACTCAAAAGCTGGTTACTATATGACTGAAGTTCTTTGTTTGTATGGGCAGGAGTTGACAAATTCCTGTGTGAGAAAAGTGTAGGTTTTTCAAAGCTAACCAATTACAAGGAATATCTCAAAAACGACCAACTCAACGATGTATATAACATATATTGTGTGTTTTAACTTGCGCTAAATTTTTGTGAGGAAAGTTTTTATCCATCTCGTATGGTTTAGCAGCTATGCAGAATTGCACAAAATTTATCAAGAATAAAGTAGTCTTCAGAAGCTATTTCCAAAACAATCAAAATATATATTTTATTTGTCAGGTAAATATTTTAATATATCTACGATATTTTAATCAAAATCGCTACAGCCATTTTTCAGAAAATAAAAATTTTCAAAAAAGGGGGAGGGAAGAATTTCTTGAAATTGAAGTTTGGTATCTCTCAAAGATACAACACGAAGATTTTCTAACTACCCTTTACATGGAGAATGTTACGAAAATTTTGTTTTTCTTAAAAATGGCTGTAACGATTTTGATTAAAATACCACATATTAAAGCCATTTCCAAAACAAACAAAACGTATATCTTGAATTTTCTGGGAAGAGCTTCTAAAGACTAGTTTATTTTCGATTAATTTTGCTGAATTTTGCATAACTCGTAAACCGTAGGAGATAGACAAAAACTTACTACATACAAAAAATATAGATCTCGTTAAAATACACAATTTATGTCATATACATTTTTTCAATGAGATTACCGTTCTCGGCATATTCCTTGTTATTAGTTTCAATTGTAAAGTAGGTACTTATACTTTTCTCAGGCAGGAAGAGTCCGGTTTTCTTTTGTTCTACTCCTGGCCAAGCAAAGAAGCGATTTGCAACAACAATTGACTACAACTTTAGCACAAAGCATTCCTTTAGTTCTCTTCTACTTATAAGGAACTAGGTAATAAAAATATTCTGCTAATATTTATCTCGATCAGCATTGTGTAGAAAGAAGAATAATCTTTTGTAATAAGTTTGTTTGTAGCGTAGGTAGAGAAAGTTATTTTACTTTCTGTAGCTCGCAAGTAAAGTGTACGAGAGCCATCCAGCAAGTAACAAACGATTTGGAATAATTAAATAATAGCGAAATATATCAGCACGAAACGTTATTTGCTGAGTTGCAGCACTTTCTCAACGTAATCGCCATTGTTATCAAGCTAGTTGTTGTCACGTGATGTAGGTTTTTCATGCCCATCCGTCCGTAGCTAAAGATCTGAGCCAATATGTCACTGCCACTTTGAGGTCTTCATCGATTGGTAAATATTTTCCACGCAAAAAGTCATGTACGAGTCCTAAGTGAAACACCACTTTTTCTGAATTCTTTTATCAACTTTAATTTCAACTCGATCTTGACGATTGATGAACTTCCATTCGTGCACTGGTCCTTTCTTGATTATTCGTAAATTAAGCATTTGTTTGGCGAGATATATTGTGCTTTCAAAAATAAAAAAAATAAAAAAAAACTTAGGTGTTCCATTCACATGACTTACTCTATATCACTGCAACAAATTGTTCTATTTACTTCATCTAATGGAGCAATAATTAGCAGAAATATACTTATTATTTGCTTCTTTGTTAGTAGAAGGGAAATAACGGAGTACCATAGGTTAAAGTGACAGCCAAAAGCTGGTTGCTGTGTGACTGAAGTTCCTTTGTTTGTATGGACTCGAGTTTACAAAGTCCTGTAGAGAAAAATATGTTTTTATAGCTGAAACCAAAAACAAGGAATATCTCAAAAACAATCAACTCCACGAAAAAAATATATATAACATAAATTGTGTGTTTTAAGGTGATCTACATTTGTTTTCTGGTAAGTTTTTGTCCATCTTTTACGGTTTAGCAGTTATGCAAAATTCCGTAAAATTGACCTAGAATAAAGTAGTCTTCAGAGGCTATTCCCAGAAAATTCAAAATATACATTTTATTTGTCAGATAAATATCTTTAATATATGGTATTTTAATCTAAATCGTTAGCCATTTTTTAGAAAATCGAAATTTTCGAAAAAAGTTCGATGTAAAGGGTAGTTTGGGGTGGGGGGATTTTTCTCAAAATCTTCAGGTCACATCCCTGGAAGATACTAAACTTAAATACCAAGTTTGGTATTTTACCGACTTTTCGTTTTTGAGTTATCGTTAACAGACACACGGACACACACTCGGACCTTTTTCTGAAAATACTTATTTTGGATACAGGGGACCCTAAAACATATATTTCCGGTGAAATCTCGGTATCGATTTTTTTAGTGCAGTGCAATACCTTCTCTTTACACTATGTATATAGCACGTATAGAGAAAGTAAAAAACAACGAATAAGTTCTTTGGCAGTTGAAGTAATCTAGTACCACGTGACACACTAAATATCTTGACAACATGTAGATTACATTCATAAATATTTAAGGTGCTTTGTAAATAAAGTTATGTGTTTATAACTTTCGTTATTATTTAGTTATGTCAAATCGTCCGTTACTTTCTGGGTGCCCCTCGTACATAGAGGATAGAAAAGGTATTGTATTCCATCTAAGAATTGGATACTCTGATTTCACCTGAAATATATTTTTGAGGTCCCCTTAGTCCGATAAAAAAGCATTTTTAGAAAAAGCTCCGAGTGTCTGTGTATGTCTGTGGACAGCAGAAAACGAAAAGCCTGTTAAATACCAACCTTGCAGTTTAAGTTTAACACCTTCCAAGGATGCGACACAAAGATTTTCAAGAAGACCCTCAACCCAAACTACCCTTTCATGGAAATATTTTGATAATTTTGGTTTTCCTAATAATGACTAACGATTTTGATTAAAAGGCCGTATATTTAGGGCATTTACAGGATAAATAAAATATATTTATTGTATTTTCTAGGAATAGGCTTTGAAGGCCTCTTCATTGATGACTCTGGTAATTCATAAGAGCTAGACGAAAATTTAGTACACAAAAATTGTCCAAAATTTCCAGATGTATCACCTAAACAAATCGATTACTTTACACCTGAATCCTACAACGAAGTATGTAAATGTGAATTAAATGTTTTTATCTAGATTAGCAATGATAAGTAAAATAATTCAAGCGAATAGAGAAGGTAATGCGAATGCGAAACATCAGACTTCTCTTGTGAATTCATTTCCGCCTCTTCCTTTTGGCAGAGATACGCATTTTTAAGTTTCACCCAGATGGCGCTAGAAATATTGGCAGTTTATGCTGAATGCGGTTGTTCATGTAGTTTTAAAAATTCTTCTCTTAAGGAATGGGGAAAAATCCATCATCTCTGACCGATTTCATTTCCTTTACAACTGCGCCATCTAGAGTCTTTGCCGCACGGTTATTCATGACACGGTTTTGTATATATGATGCGGAACACCATGCTTGTCTTCCTGCATCCGTACAGAGGGATAATAAATATCTTTCTCACATCCCTGCAGATTGTTACACGAGCAACGGATTTACTATATATCTCCTGGGAATTGCTAGGATTATTGATCCTGTGGGAACCACAGCGTATTGGGATTTTGTTAGGCGCTTCTTAGGTAGGAGAGAGAGACTAATTCTTAACCAATGCTTTATTTTTACTTTCTCTACACGTACTATGTACATAGGGTATAGAGAAGGATTTGTATTGCACCAAAAAATTCCACACCACGATTTCCTCGTAAATACATATTTTGGGTCCCTCTGAATACAACAAGAGCATTTTTGGAAAAAAGGCCGTGTGCGAGTGCATGTGCGCGCGAGCGCGCGCGCGTGTGTGTGTGTGTGCTCAAAAATGAAAAGACCGTTAAATACAAAACTTAGTATTTAGTTTTGTATCTTCCAAGGATGTGACATGAAGATTTTCAAGAAAATCTCTCCAGCCCAAAGTACACTTTACATGGAAAAAATTTAGAAAATTTTGATTTTCTCAAAAATTGCTCTAACGATTTTGATCAAAATCTCTTATATTTAAGATATTTACATGCCAAATAAAATGCATATCTTGAATTTTCTGGGAATAAGACCACTTTATTCTGGATGAAAAAATGGAAATGGCGTGTTTATTTATGGACGCTCTTTAACTACTGTGTTTCTCAGCGTCCCATTCTATACTGGGCGTGAAAGGCCGCTTAATTTTGCTCAGAGGCCTCTCTATTAGGCTTGAGCTTCTTTTACGTGCCATAAATCTACGACATGGGATCCACGGCTTTACTTCCCTTCCGAAGGAAGCCATGCTAAGGATTTTTACGCTCGAAAAAGTCCATCGTCCTCCGCTGGGTTTGAACCCGCGACCTTGGGTATATGAAGTTAGCATGGTAACCATTACACCATGGAGGGCTACTATTATGGATGATTTTTATTATATGTTGCGTAAATGGTAAACCGTGAGAGATAGACAAAAACTTACTACACGTAAATGTAGATCACGATAAAGCACAAAATTTGTCTTATACACTTTTTCGTGGAACTGAGCGTTTTGTATATATTCCTTCTTATTGGTTTCAGCTTTAAAAGCTTATACCTTTCTCATGCAGGAATTTATCACTCCTTACCATATAAACAAAGGAACTTCAGTCACATAGCAGCCAGCTTTTGACTCTCAGTTTAAGCTATGGTTTCCCTTATTCTGCTCCTACTTACAAGGTAGCAAGTAATAAAACTATTTCTATTAATTACTTCTCGATTAGCATGAAGTAAATAGAAGCATAAGCTTTTTAACAACAATTTGTTAGATATGTACAGAAAGTTATCTGAGATCAGATTTTTTTTAGATCCAAGGGACCCTATAACATATATTTCCGGTGAAATCTCGGTATCGAATTCTTGGGTTGAGTGCAATACCTTCTGAATACACTATGTACATAATACGTATAGAGAAATTAAAATCTGGTGTGTTCCATTCACACGACTTTCTCTATATCTCTGTAACAAATTATTGTAAATAAGCTTTTTCTTTTATTTATTTCAGCTAATCGAGAAGAATTAGCAGAAACAGTCTTATTTCTTGCTTTATTGTAAGTAGAAGCAAAATAAGGGAGTGCCATAGGTTAAATTGAAAGCCAAAAGCTGGTTGCTATGCGATTGAAGTTCGTTTGTTTGTATGAACACGAGTTGCTAAATTCATGTATGAGAAAAGTTTAAGTTTTTCAAAGCTGAAACTCAAAAACTATCAAAAAACGTATATAACATAAATTGTATGTTTTAACGTGCTGTACATTTTTTGCGTGTTAAGTTTTTGTCCCATCTTATACGGTTTAGTAATTATGCAAAATGCATCCAGAATAAAGTAATCTTCAGAGGCTATTCCCAGAAGATTCAAGATATACATTTTATTTGTCAGCTACATAGCTTTAATATACGATATTTTAATCAAAATCGTTAGAGCCATTTTGTAAATATCAAAATTTTTGAAAAAAATTCCATGTAAAGAGTAGTTGGGATTGGAGGAATTTTCTTGAATCTTCGTGTTGCATCCTTGAAAGGTACCAAACCTAAACATCAAATTTGGTTTTTAACGGTGTTTTCGCTTTTGATCTATGCTGCCCACAGACACACACACATACACACAGACGACAGTCAGACACACACATGCGCATTTTTCTAAAAATGCTTTTTTTTGGATTTAGGAGGTCTCAATACATGTATTTCCGTGAAATCTCAATATCGAAATTTTGGTTGCAATGCCATACCTTCTCTATACACTATGTACATAGCACGTATAGAGAAAGCAAAAAGTGGTCACATTATTATGTGTGTTATGACTCGCAAGCAAATATTCTCTTGGGGCAGATAAAAATGTGAAAGTAAAAATATATATGTTCACCCCAATTTTCCAAAAGCCTGATACTCGGAAATCAATAGACACTGTTGCATTGTTTACTCTCGTAACTTCGCACATGATGTTCGCTGTTCAAGTTTTCCACCATATGTTATGCCATCAAATAGAATACCATATTCAAGAGGTCGCGAGTTCGAATCCCTATTAGGGTGAATCACTCGGTTAATGTTTTGTTTTTTGTTGCTGGGAAGACGATTGTCGAGTAACCTCAAGCCCCATGTACTACAAAATTTCACCAATTTTATTGATTGATTGATATGACCAACCAGGTTAAAGGACATAAAAATACATAATTAAAAAAAACAATATCACAAGCCAGGATCAGAATAGGTTTCCAAATGTTGTGGTGATGTGATGACAGGCAGCTTGTGATGTTTTGTAATGAAGGAAATTGATTCATAAATGTATGCACATTATGCGCTCTTTTTTATTCACTATTCTCGTACAGTGCGTGAAGACGAAGGCTTGTCAATGTGGAGGAATTGGAGGCAGAACATTGACATTGTTTTTATGTTAGGAAATTGTACTGCGGTAGTTGCAGATATGTGTATATATACATTTATAAAGAAGTGGTCGTCTCCTTAGCGCGGTGGTAGCGTTGCTACTTACCAAGCGGGAGACCTGGGTTCGATCCCCAGTACCAGCGTGGGGATTTTTCCCCCGCTGGGAGACCTGGCCCGGGGTGCACTGAGCCTCGTAAGGTCCCTGGGGGGCCAATTGAGAAGCTACTTGATGGAGAAGTAGCGGCTCCAGGTCATGAGGACCGCATTAACCGGCCGGGGGGACTCGAGGCGCTGACCACGTCTCACCCTCCAATACTGCACCCCATCCATGACGTCTGTAGTGGACCGAGATGGGGGACGCAGCGGCCGGGCGGTAGGCCAAGGTTCCCCGTGAGCTGTCGTGCCATGGAGTTATGTGTATATACATTTTTATAATATATAAATATATATATATACCTCCAGAATGCAGAATATATATTTTATGATATATAATAAATATATACAGGTGTTAATAAAGTATACCGAAATATTTTCACATAATATGTAGATTACTCAAATAAATAGTTTGAGATGGGAGGCTTATGGCCTGCTTATTGAAATTTCGAAGTAACGGTTATAAGTTTCTCAAGTGCCAGTACACCACTGGCTAATTTATCAACCATTCGAGAGCATAACACGAAAAACGAAGGGGAAATATTACAGAGTACCTCTCTAGCGTATTGGTTATGATACTGGCTTTTAAGTGAAAGATAGTTTCCGAGTTCGGGTCTCGTTCACATATCGCGGCACTTCGTCTGGAATGAAAAAAATAATAATAAAAAATATTTACTCTATGACAGGAATCGACCTCATGACCCTTGGGATAGCAGATTCCCTTGTTACGCATTAAGACACCTTAACAGTTGAAAAAACGCCTCCAGAGTAGGCCACATAACTCAAGAACGTAGTTAATGAATACTCAATGTCGCACTGTCAAGTGATTAGTTCGAGATTTTACAGATTTTTGCGACATTAAATCCTGAGAACGCTAGTAACGAGCTGCTAAAAATCGATATTTCTATACTCGGGCAGCAGTTTTAAAGACCTTCTAATCCATTTTTTCAACCTGCTTTGCTTTAACCCCGAGTTATCAGCACTTGATACCCACACGTTTAACGCTGTGTAACTGCGTTATGTTTATCCGGGGACCATGCATCGCCTATCTCAGATTACTTATATCAGTCACGTGCACAATCTCACAAATTATTTCGGTGTATTCATTAACACCCTGTATATATACCTCCAGGATGCAGGTACTTAACTGATAACTACAGATATACAACTCGCTTCCTCATTAAGATTTTCACCTGTCCATATCTGTTGCACCAGTTAGTTTCTCCTTCTTGCGTCAACTTCGTGAACAGATTTGAGGAATGCTCTTGCACATTTGGAGAAGAATAAAGGCTGCTGTGAAGTCAGAGCCTCCAGGACGGCCATAAATTTACATGCTATAGCGACCAGTTTGTGTGCAATAGTCCCATTAAGCTACGTCCGGAAATATTTAAGATTTCGTTTTTATTTCTGGAGCTTGAAGGTCCCTGTGGGCGTTCGCCAGGGCAATAAATTTCCTGTTAGTAACAGAACGCTGTGTGAATGTTAAAGAAGAGGTCAGATTTTCTGCACGCGAATCTGTTGTATCTGAAATGCTTTAGGTTTCAAAAAGAATATGTTTCATAAACTATTTTATTTATGTTATTATTAGATACTATTAGGCATTTAGCATAGACACATCTCGGATCGTGGTAAAACAATGGTGAAACATTTTTACATTCCCATTACGTGTATAGCGTATAGCGAATATATTTTATTTCACATGAAAATTCGATTCCCAGATTTCACCAGACGTATATGTCAGCGCGTGTACAAGCTTGGTATTGAAGTTTACTATCTACCAAAGATGCGATACTACCCAACTACCGTGTGCGTGTCCGTGTGTGCGCGCGCGCTCAAAAACTTGGTTTTTAAGTTAAGTATCGCCCAAGGATGAACCAGGAGAAATTTCAACTACCTACTACCCTTTAAATAGAATATTTTTGAAAGCTTTTATATTCTCAAAAATAGCTCTAACGACTTTGATTTTAGTCCTCATGTTTATGGTATTTTTATGATAAGCTACATGTATATCTTGGATTTTCTGTGAATAGCCTCTGAAGACCTCTATATACTGAATGACTTTTGTAAAAATGGCAACCTGTAAGAGAGATACAAAAACATACTACACCAAAAACTATAGATCTTATTAAAACACACAACTTATATATATATATATATATATATATATATATACCCGTTTTTATAGAGTTAATCATTTTGGAGCTACTTTGGATCATTAGTTTCAATTTTAGCCACAAACTTTTCTCAAAAAGGAAACTATCTGTCTTCTAGTTTCTCGTTTGTTTACTACTGGAAAGCAAAGAGATTTGAATTTCAATTATTTCACATAGTGATCGGCTTTTAAGGGGTAAGACTATCGCTTTAGACTGTGCTTTTTCTTATTTCCCTTCTGATTAAAAGGAGTTAGTAATAAGACTAATTCTGTTTTGTTTATCTTGATTAGCATGATGTAGATAACAGATTAATCTTTTGAATAAAAGTTTTGTTTGCCAAAACTACTAAAGGACATCATGTGAATGGAACAAATTTGTTTTTTTTTTCTCTTCTAATTACAAGGGACTAAGTAATAAGGACAACTTCTGCTAAAGTGTATATCGATTGGCATGACTTAGATAGAAGAATAAGCTTTTTAGCAATACTTTGTTACTGAGATGTAAAGAAATCGGGAAGATATAAAGAGTTTTGCATGTTGGAATAAACCAAAAGTTTTTTTTTTTTTTTTTTTTTTTCGTTTTATAATACTGATGACCGAGGTCGGTCCGGGGTCACGAAATTGCGGATTGAGGTTCGGTGCACACAGAGTATAACTGTGACGTGCTGCACTACCCAGCATTGCGCACTACCTAGGCTCGATCACTTCCTACTAGTAGATAAACCAGTGAACACTGAAAGAGAGCACAAATTGAAAAATGTCGAAAATACCAAAGGACAGACGTTCGACAGTGAACAAACTTGTGGATGATTTAAACATATTTTTGAGGGACAGGAGGAGATCCTTTTCTGGCGATACAGTAAAAATGTATCTTAAATCACTCCAGTGAACTCTTAATGAGTTTTATTGATTGATGTTCCTTATGTTTTCAAAGCACATTATTATCCTGAATTGTTTTGTATCAAGCTTTATACTTTTTTATTTGTAGTAGTACAAGGTGCATTTATTGAGTAATCATATAATGAAGTACTTGTTTTATTGTGTTACTTTATGAATCAGAAGGATACATATAATGGCAATACATGTAATGAGCTACTTTTGTAACAGTTATAACTCAATGTGTGTATGTTTACGCCACAAAACTCTCCCCTCTACCCTCTATTAATACCGCTGACTGCTCGTGTGTTCGAAACTATGTGAGCTTCGGAACCCTAATCGAGTTTTACTGATGAATCTTTTATAGCAGGCACGTACAAGCACCATTATATTGGCAACAGAATATTAGGCCATACTGTTCAAAATTAATAAGTCGCTGTTTTGGTCTCCGCGATGTATCACACGATCTCTTTGCGAATCTAGTTTATTCAAGGGCAAGAGCGGTTTCCTAGGGACAAAAAATGCACAGAGCTGCTTTATAGCCTTAAATTACATGTTTCGTGGGCTAGGACAGGGGTGGTGAGGTTAAAAGGCTTAGGGAAAGTAACAAACTAAGGTAAACGCCTAGAGTGTAATAGGAAGTTTAATAATTGTTGGTATTTAATTCTAAAATGTGAAGCAACAATGAATATTGAAGAAAAATAACGAAATAACAATTAGTCTAGTCTGTCAAATGAAATTATAGGTAAAAGAATATCAAGAGTTAAATCAAAAGAGGGTTTAATAAAAGTAAGAAAATATTTGTGTCTAGTAAGAAGTAGATGGATGAAAAAAAGGAAGAAATAGATAGGATCCAATAGCTAGATAACCACGGTGTTGGATGGAATGGTTCCTCAGAAATTAGCGAAGTGAGCTGTAATAGATAAAATGTAAGTATTACAGAATTGTAGGTGTGAAATAAAGCATGTAATTATAAAAAGCATTCAAAAATGATCTGGACTGCATTAGATAATATTATCAATGCGCTTGCTTCAAAAATAGAGGTCATTTTACCTTAAAGTGAGTACCAGGTTGGTGTCTCAGATAGTGTGTGAAGTTTGCATACATTAAAGTTTTGGAAGACTTGTAAGTTTTAAGAAACTGCACTTGGTGTAACGAAGTTTTAGGGACAGGTTAATAAAATGAGAAGCAACAAACTTCATGTAAGAGGACGAATACCAAAGGAAAATGGCGACAAAAGAGAAGAAGGAAGAGTATAAAAGTGAGGTGAAAAAATGTAATTCACTTAGGATGTCAAGATGGCAGGGGTCGAATCCTATAATCTGAATGTAGGTTTTATTCTGATGTTAACTTTGCTGGGCTGCATTTAGTTCTCGAGAGACATTTTGGGTCTAAAAGGAAGTGAAAAGTCTCACCACGATGAAAGAGCAGAAAGATAAAAGAAAAAAAATCTGCTAGGTGAAAGCAGAGAGAAGCTATATAAAAGCGCTGAACAGCGTAGCAAGTTCTGTAAAGAACCTTGGCGAAGGAAAGCAAGGAATAGATGGCTTCCTAAAGCGTAACCACTAGTCGTTACGTTTTGCTTCGTAGCTATTTCTGAAATACACGTGAACTGCGTTACTTTAATGTAAAACTAGAGAACACTGAGCTAGTTTTATTGAAGTGAGTGAAGCAACCTATGTGAGTAATAGAAAAACTTATCTTTAGCTCTCTTCGCAACCGTTACTTAAAGTCCTCCTCTAAAAGAGAGAAGAAAAAAAAAGTGTTTCATTTACATGGCTTTCTTTACCTAATCTGTAGTAAACTATTGGTAATCAAGATGAACCCTAACAGAAATTGTCACATTGCTTAGTTCCTTGTAAGTAGAAGTAAATAAGGGAACACACTTAGCTGAAGCGACAACCAGGTCTTCTAGAACCTGGTTGCTGTGAAATTCGGGTCTCTTTGCATGATCAAGAGTAAAAAAAAGATGAATGGTATATTTCCGTTTGGGAAAAATTAAAATTCTTTAAAATTGAAACCACTAACAAGGAATGCATTAAAATTCGAAGGCTTACCCGGCCGGTGTTAGAATCACATATAGAAAACAAAAACCGGGCTGGTAGGCCGTGATCCACTGGGCTTCTTCCCTCGTTCCCCAGACGTTTCGCCTGCGTCTGCGGCAGGCATCATCAGTGGCGTGTACATCTCCGTGGTCTCTCAATAGCAACTGGAGATGTACACGCCACTGATGATGCCTGCCGCAGTCGCAGGCGAAACATCTGGGGAACGAGGAGAGAAGCCCAGTGGACCACGGCTTACAAGCCCGGTTTTGTTTTCTATAAGTGGTACTAACAAGGAATGTTTCGAAAATGGTTACCCCTAAAAAATATACATAAATTGTTTGTTTTATTATGTTTTTGTGTAGTAGGTTTATGTCCAGGTTTACCAGTTATGCAAAAGTGGTATAGAATGAAATGATCTTTAGAGGATATTCTCAACAAATTGAAAATATACCTTTTATTTATCATGTAAACATTTTTAATGTACTGTATTTTAATTAAAATCGTTAGAGCCATTTTTGGGAAATAAAAAATTTGCATTTAAAGGTGGTTTGGGCAGGAGATTTTCTTGAAAATCTGTGTCTCATCCTTGGAAAATAATAAAATACCAAGTTTTTGAGCTATGCTGCTCTCTCTCTCTCTCCCTCTCTTGTACACACGAACGTTTTTCTAAAGATGCATTTTGGATTCAGGGGTTTTCAAACCATATTTCCGAATTTATGTTGGAATATATCACCTTCTCTACCTACTATATGCGAAGTACATGTAGAGAAAGTAAAAATTGTCGATGCTTTTAGTTCCTATACTTTAGTTTCTTTACTTAATGTTGGAAGAATGCCCTTAACAGTTGTGTTACTCCTGCAGGTCTCTAATTGGATTGAACAAAGTGAGCGGCGAAGGAAAGGGAAAAGGGAGCATTTCATCTTAATAGCTGAGAGACACTCGCTAGGTATTTCCGTCTTCAGAAACAGGATATAGTGAACGGGTAAATTTGGAGGATATAATGAATCTACCCAGTATTTGCCTTGCCAGCCAAGAAAAACTAGAAAGGTTCGCCTTGCCAACCTTGCTAACTAAGGAAGGCACCAATGGGTAGCCACAGGAATTCGAACTCGCGACTTCCAGAATGCGAGACTTGCACGTTATCGCGGAGTAAGTGCTTTGCTCGTTTAGTGGCGCACAAGTTTAAAGCTACATTCACAGTGTAAGCCCAGGCGTAACACAGTATAAAGCGGATGCGCGAAGGAAGACCATTCACAATGAAGTCATAAACGTAACGCAAGATGTTGGCAAGGGTTCTTAGATCTGTAAATTACACGCGGATATATTTCAAGCACTCCGTAAGTTTCAAATTAAATAATATAAATTCAGTACGCCCTTTATAATGATTACATTCACAAAACTGATGCTCGCTGCAGTGACGTCACAATTTTGACCAAAATATTAAAAAGAATGCAAGTTTGGGGACTGCAAAAAGTGATAAAAGTGAAATGATAACTATCTATTTGCGTCTTAAGATTTGTGAGAGCCAAGAAATCTGGGCATAGATGGTGTGTACATATATTAAATCAAACGTGGATTTGCAAGGAGATTGCCATAATCTCTCAAAGGAAATGAAAGATGGCGTGACAGCCAAAGAGAACAACATGTATGTATGTGCACTATCTCGCATTACGATCGTCAGGTGTGTATGCGAATGCTTACATTGAATTGCGCTTACGTTGTGTCTGCGAGTATAAAAGTATGCAAACAAATGTTGTTTTTTTAAGTTGAATTTTAGGAATTCTTTTATTCATTGGAGGAAATTAAGAATTTTGTATTCTAATTATCGAATTAGATGAACTTAAATAAAAATGTGCTGAGAAATGCAGAAAAAATAATTATAAAGTGAATAAAATAATTGTAGTTAATATGTAGGAAAAAATATTAATGAAGCAATTTTTGGATTGATAAAATAATTACATCTCGGGTTAAATGGGACATTGCATATTCTTATTTTTACGAGCATATTTTACTGTTAGATTATGCATATTAATCCATAATGTATTGATCACCAATTCTGGTTGAATTTCTGAGGATCGTTTGCCCGGAAATGACTCATATATTTCTTCAGACGCTCTCAAAATGTGTTGGGTGTAATGACCATCTACAATGCTGCTAAAAGCTATGTGACCATTAGAATGGAATCCTTGTCAGGGAAGCCCCGAGGGAAAATGCGTTGCCAAATAAATAGAGAATGAGTAAAGCAGAATGTTTATCCCACATGGTGTACCACCGATAAACCAAAATAAAACAGAACACTCGTTGTTGGCAACAATCCAATGTGTGCTTCGGATCAACGGAGATAAATACATTGCGAGTGAATGGCTAAAACATGGTGACGATAGAGCCAGTGTGGGAGACGGCGTCAGCTGTTTCTCGTTAGCACTTCTCAAAGTCGGTCAGGTTTAAAAATTCCTAAGAGTAATTTGAGGTGTTAAATCGGGACGGCCTTCGTACAAGTGAAGGTCGAATGAGCTGCATAGGAGTAAATAGCCGGCGGGAACTTCACCTGTCAGTGCATTCTCCAGCATAAACACTATGTTGTCTTTCTTCATACTAGTCGTGCGTAGGACAGGAGTTGGATAGGTAGTCAGACTGAAAATGTAATGCCATAGCCGGGATTTGAACCACAGATCTCCCGATCTCTAGCCGGTTGCTCTACTCCTGAGCTACCGTGGCAACATGCAGGCATAGCATTGAATTTGTCAACTGACTCGTATGTTTTTCGGTAAACCACAAGGTGATCTCAACTTATTTTGAAATGACACACCCCAATGGTGACTTACAGTGCTGTAAGTATTTAAGTCCCAGGATTCACAGTATAGCCAACTACAGAATGATTTATGTATTCCGTTGGAAACTCATTTAATAACCCAATTTTAGCACCAAATTAAGCAGAATGTTCTGGAGTTTCCATTCCTTGTCACTAGATGCAATGTTTTGTCCTAATTGCATTGTTGGCAGCTGTTTCGACATTTTGTTCTTGTAGTCAACGTGAAACTGCACTACGATGTAGAACTGAATCAAGGATATTCTCAGCAAGATGGCGCTACATGCCATATATAAAATAAATCCATGAAGCTAATTGCAAGTTTCTTTGACGACCGGATAATTTGCAGGAACTTGTGGCCACCGAAATCTCCGGATTTGACATCGCCGGACTTCTTTCTATTGGATTACTTAAAAGACAGGGTTAACGCCACACGTCCCCAGACATTGCATGATCTGAAGCACAACATCACAAAGGAAATTCAAGCTATTGATAACAGAGTCCTCCAACGAGTGGCCAGTAACATGGAACGACGTGTTGAGTTGTGCCTTAAGCAGGATAGAGGACATTTTCAACATTTGCTATAGAGGTAAATTATCTCCCAAAATTCCTCTACAATCTAGGTATAATAAGTTGTCGCTAGCATAACACGTTTAAAAACAATTAATGAAAGAAATGTGTCGGCTCTATATAAATCAACCTGTATTATGGACAGTTGGTATTGATTTAATTGTTTTTTTCACTTAAGCCGTGTGTAGGACAGGGGTTCAATAGGTAGAGGTAGACTTTAAGGTCTGTTCTGAGGCAATACCAATGACTGCTAGAAGGTGTAAATATTTGACAAGCAAGATAATGTCAATACATTTATGTAATACAGAAATAAGATTATATTATTAGAGGATGTTAGCATAAGCTTAGTAATAAGAGAGAGGATATAGCTGAAACTGTACACGTCATAAAAGAGAAATCTTTCGCAAGGTTTCTGTGGACAATAGGCACAGAACTGGGATGCAATGTACAAAAAAGTGTCTTTAGGTTAAAAAGACTACAAGGGGTGGTAAGATTGTCAAAGTTACTGAGAGTTAACAGTCTAAGTTAAATAGTAGGATAGTTTCTATTAACTATGCAAAGGGACGGTATTTGAAGGCATCTGTGTATTTTTGAACTAAAAGTTATAAATGTGTTATCTCTGAAACAGTTCATTTTACCTTCATTCCCTGTTATACTCGCTCGATCGGAGAAAATATAAATAATGTATGAAAAACATAATTTACAATATAGGAATAATTCCGAGATAACGAGGAGTAATTGGGGAACACCGCAGTTACATAAATTAGAAGCAAGATTTTGTGTTAAAAAGTATTTCATAAATTCCCAATTATTTTAATTAGTGGTGTTTGTGTTGAATATTCTATGTAAACTCGCATCATGCTAATTTCAGTATAGAATTAATGACTAATGGCGTGACAGAAATAAAAATTGACAGGTAGCTGAAGTAATGGAATTAAAATAGCTTATTTACAAATTCAAAACATTTTATTTAAAATTAATATCACGAATAGAATAAAATATAACATATTAGACATCATCAAACTGCAACACGCATTTTTGTCTCTATAGTTGTCCTTATGTCTTTTACAACTAAGTTATACAAAGAGAAAAACTATCGCTGTCAATCCCTAGCCAAAAGAATTGAAGCTACTTTTCATAGAAAACTTCGCAAGACTCGCCAAGACTCTCACAGGGTCCACCTTGGATTTTTTTATAGTATTTTTCGCTCGCTTTAACTACTTGTGGCACCATAGACGAGTACACCTTGGATAGATTAGCTGTACAAGAATTAACAAAGAAGCAAATTAGAACTAGTGCAACTAGTTTTAAATGCATTTGGTTGGTTAAATGCTACCGTTACGTCATTTAAATCGCCAAAACTTGTTTAGTAACTAGCCTTCAAGGTTCAAACTATTGATCTAGATCTTTTATTGTTATTAATAACAATAATCACGAAGTTACCGGAATGAGGTTCGGTGTACAAAGAGTATAACTATGATGTGATGAAGTGGGCGTGGTCTGTACAATCTGTATCGAAACGTGTTTTACTGACAAGCATTGCTCACTGCCTGACCTCGTCCAGTTCCTGCTAGTAGATAAACCGGTGAACAATAAAAGTGAGCGCAAATTGAAAAATCTTGAATATACGAAAGACTCTGAAAAAGCTTGTGGATGATTCAAACATCTTTTGAGTGAAAGGGAAAATATTTTTCTTTCGACACAGTAAAGATATATCTTGTGCCTCACTGTTATGAATTCTGATGGAGTTTGGTTGATTTATGTTCATTTTCTTTCCAAAGCTCTGTGTTTTAGTACCGTGAATTTTTTTTGTATCAAGTTTTATATTCTTATTTGTAAAACCACAATGCGTTTTTATTTATTATCATATTATGAAATATTTATTTGATTGTATTGCTTTATGAATTAGTACGGTACATATAATATTAATACCTTCATGTTATGAGCTACTTTTGGAACAGCTAACACCTCAACTCCTGCATGTTTACGCTACCAACTCTTTTCTACTATCCTCCTCTCTTTTATCGCTGACTGCTGTGTGTGTTCGTGACTGTGTGCCTTCGGAAGCCAAGTTAGAGCATTAGTTATTAAACCATTACTTTCTCTTGTTGTAATAAATTACAATTTAGAGTATTGTCTACTACTGTAGGTAACTTTAATATTGGGATGCACTTTATTTCCAAAGTAACCATATTTGTATCTCAGAGAGTTAGTTCGGGATAAAACTCGATGAGCTATAGATCTTTCTTTATACTGAAGTTCTAATATTGGATCTGTTACCAACCTATTTTCAGAAACAGACATTTTCTTGCTTGTAATTTTAAATTATTGTAAATACTGTAACTGCTAACGTTTTTTATTGTAATTCAAAAGATTGTTTCACAACGACTAGCTGCATGGTATGAAGACGCAATTGTAAAACTAAAGCTGTATTTTTGAGACTAGAAATAAATGCATATTTTTATAAGAATTATATTTATTTCTCTTTATCGCTAAAAACTTGTCGAAAATATTAAGCATTCTCAAAACTTTGCGAAAAATGTCGTTAAATAATTTCAAAATTATGTCAAATGCATACAAAGCATTTTAAAGCCTCTTTAAACTTCTGTGGTCATATAGAGAGGGCTTTGACTTGTGAAACAACTCATATTACTATAGATTATGGCTATAGGGTTAATCATTTTATAATCAATGCACGCACTTTCACTCTCACATACACACTTCCAAACTCTGTGAGGGATAGTGAATAAATTTGGTTAAAACATAATTCCCCACCCCAGGCAGGAATCGAACCTGGGACCTCGAGTAAGATTTTTTTTTTTTTTTAATTTTAACGCCTTTCGCATTTATCGTTAAAAACAAAATATCATGTCTCTACATATAACTTTGCATGTCTTAATTTTGTCATGTGCACTATTACTCCCTCTGCTGTCGTGATATAGCTTGTTGTGCGATATAAAGTAGTTCATGTATTACGCAGGAGTGGGGGAAAGGTACAATTTAGACTTACAATTTTAACCCCAGAAGCTTCAGCGTTTTAAGAATACATTGTTTTACTAAAATTCAGTTCTGTAAGCCTGATAGATTTTTAAGTTATTATAAAATGTTGTTTAAAAATCTAATGTGCTCCATTCACATAACTTTCAGTAGGTTTTTGTTACAAATTATTTTTAAAAACGTTAATCTACTATCTACTTCATGGCAATTGAGATACGATTAACAGAAATGGTCTTATTTCTTGCTTCCTTGAAAAATTGCCGTATAAAATATAAATAGTTTAATGCTGATGACAAAATCAACTAAACAAAAAAAAAAAAAGAAAAAAAAAAGGATATTACATAAATTATGTGTTTTATGAGCTCTACATTTTTGTGTGGTTTTTTTACTTATCTCTTATGGGTCAGTTTTAAGAAAATGAAATTTTTCGAAATTATTTGCTTTTAAAGAGTACTTTGAGGTGGGGGTTTTTTCCTAAAATCTTCGGTCACATCCCTGGAAAATACTAAACTGAAATACTAAGTTTGATGTTTTACGGACTTTTTGTTTTCGAGTTATCGTGTTCACGGATACCAAGACTTTTTCTAAACAATTTTTTTTTTAATAAAGGGGACCATAAAACGTACATTTCCAGTGAAATCTCGGTATCGAATTTTTGAGTGGAAAACAATACCTTTCACTACCTTCCACTATTAGCATATTACGTATAGAAAAAGTAAAAAGAAGCAATTTTAGAACAATGTGTTTGTGTGTGTGTGTCTGTCAGTGTATGTGTGTGTGCGTGTGTGTGTGTGTGTGAGAGAGAGAGAGAGAGAGAGAGAGAGAGAGAGAGAGAGAGAGAGAGAGAGAGCAGTATAGCTTAAAAACGAAAAGTCCATTAAATACCAAACTTGGTATTTAATACCTTCCAAGTATGCGACACCAAGATTTTTAAGAAAATTCCACTCTCCCAACTCCGTTTACATGGAAAAGTTTCAAAAATTTTGATTATCTTAAAAATGGCTGTAACGATTTTTATTAAAATATCGTATATCAAAAATATATATATGAAAAATATAATGTATATCTTTCATTTTCTGGGAATAGCTTCTGAAGGTTTTTCTATTCTGTTTAAATTTTGCGGAATTTTGCTTAACCGGTAAACTTTACAAAAAATACAATTCATGCCACATACGTTTTTTACATAGAGTTGGCCGTTTTTTAGATAATTCTTGTTATTGATTTCAGTTTTAAAATACACTTTTCTCATGCGGGAATGTATCAACTCCTGCCCTTACAAACAAAGGAACTTCAATCACATAGCAGCCAGTTTTTAAAATATTTCACCATCACTTCAACATACAAGGAAGCAAGTAACAAGACCGTTTCTGCTAAGTTTATCTCGATTAACATGAAATAAATAGAAGAATAAGCTTTTTAACAGGAATTTATTGCAGAGATGTAGAAAAAGTCATGCGAATGAAAAACATAAGGATTTTTTTTATTATTATTAATATTAATAAACAGCCTAATTATTTCATAAACTCTCATAACAGAGTCTCTGGTGACTATTTTGCTTAGACACGTTTGTGACAAGGAAAAACTGCATAGAATTCAGCTTTCCGTTACATACCATGTTCAAATACTAGTCTAAGGGCGTATAATTCAATTACAATTTAATTACTGGCTAGAGTATAATCCGGGCTTGTGGGCCGTGGTCTACTGGGCTCCTCCTTTTACTTCCCAGACGTTTCGTCTGCGACTACGGCAGACATCTTCGGTGACAGCGGAAGGAGGAGCCCAGTAGATCACGCCCCACAAGCCCGGATTATACTCCAGCCAGTATTAACACCGGCCGTGAAAGCCTAAGAATTAGAATTTAATTGTTATTGTGATTTTAATAGTGAGGAAACACTACTTCATCCTCTGTCATGTACTATGCGATATATACGTCGGTCAAGTTTCTAACCTCATTGAAACATTAGCAAGCAAATATAATTCACAAAATCTCTCAGCGGTTAATCCTTGTGTTTTGTAGTTGTGTCGCAATCTCCCTAGATATTTAATTAAGTCAAGTAAATAGGTGCGGGCAAACAACTAAGGCAAAACTCTATGCGCTACATCTCGTAATATGTAAACATGCGTAGTATATATACTTAACATGTCTGGATGATTCTATTGCAGCATAATATGTAATTACATAAAGTTAAGAGAGAGGGGAGAGAGAGAGAGAGAGAGAGACAGACAGAGAGGGAAGGCATAAATCTCAGTTAGTAATTAGATGGACTGAGCTATCCCTTCAGAGAGTGAAGTTATTTATTATTAGGGAAATATATTTAATGACCAAAAAGTACGAAAAATACAAAATAAATATTGTAGTCACGAGTATGACCTAAAGAAATGGCCAATTAGTAATGCACTGAGGGCCAGAATATTATAAAGACCTTACTTAATAGTACAACTATATTAAAAATAAAATAACAGTAATGGTTTAACTATATTAAAAATAAAAATAAAATAACAGAAATGGCAACTTAAGAGAATATTACTTTTAGTATTATTACACGCACAATGAATAACAAGCATTGTTTTTTACTACGAACAATGAGGTTTGCCAAAATCTTTTACAAAACATTTAAAATTCACTTCCAGTTCTGATGTTGTAATTTTAAGAATATGAGAACATTGAATCAGTTAATCTGTTTCTGGAGCTTGATTTCACTGGTTTCATAGCAGAGAAGGCAGTTTCACATATGTAAGTACCACCAAATATGGAAGTAAGTTTTAAAGCCCATTTTCTAAGATGTGGAAAATGTTCCCTTGAAATGAGTTTCCAAAAATCAACACCAGTTGCCTCTGTTGTTTGAAGAGACGAATTACATTGGACCTCGCATAGTTCTAACCGTAGATCCGCGGGCTGGCACTCTACTTTACATATCTTGGCATTGTTGAAAAGTTCCATCTGTGATCGAAATACTAAATAGTACATTCTAAAATGGGATCTGGCAGGAAGTTAAACATAACAATAAAAAAAAAATCCTATAATTATTCTCGGGCCGAATGAAACATAATGACCGCCATTTGGACATCTATGACCTAAAGCATTAAATATCTGATTTGTTCCATTCGCATGAATTTCTCTATATCTCTGTAACAAATTAATGTTAAAAAGAGTAAAGCTTCTATCTAATACGTGTTACTTGAAATAAATATTAGCAGAAATGCTTTCTTTTAAGCAGAAAGGAAATAAGGGAATACACAGGCTAAAATGACATTAAAATCTGGTTGCCATAAGGATGAAATCCGTTTCTATGTATTGTCAGGAATTCACAAATTTCGGTATGTGAAAAGATTTAAATATTTTAAAACTGAAACAAATGTCTCAAAAGAGTCAACTCTATGCAAAAAAGTATATAACATAAATTTTTGTCTATCTCTTACGGTTTACTAGTTCTACAAAATTCAGGAAAATTCACCCAGAATAAAGAGGTATCCAGAGGCTATTCTCAGAAAATACAAGATATGCGTTTTATTTACCGTGTAAATGTCTTTAATATACGCTATTTAATCAGAATCGTTGAGCCATTTTCGAGTAAATCAAAAAGTTCGAAAATGTATCCATGTAAAGAGTAGTTTGATGTGGGGGAATTTTCCTCAAAATCTTTGTGTCGCATCCTTGGAAGTTACTAAACTTATATACCAAATTTGGTATTTTACCGGCTTTTCGTTTTTGGTTTATCATGATAATTTTTTTTTTTTTTTTTGGATACAGGGACTCTAAAACGCATATTTCCTGTGAAATATGAGTATCAAATTTTTGGGTGGAATGCAATACCCGTTCCACACACTGCAGAGAAGGTAAAAATGTCTCAAAGTTTCAAAAACTGATCAATAAATGATCCGGTATTACTTGCAGACAGTTCCTCCTAAACAAATGACGTGACCTTTAAGAGAAATTTAGTGGATGACGGTGCACTATATGTATGTTTACACAATATAAAGCACATTATTTAATTATTAAGAAAGTAAGTAACTGAATGTTATCTCGACACCCTTTGTGAAACAACTTCAAATTGAACATATAATACATGAGCAATTTAAAGGAAGACTAAAACATAAATATTGAATTATTTATTGCTAGAACACAAACTGTAGCACTCGTTTACAATACATTTGAGTGGAAATGAATAATGAAGACTTTGTGGAAATTCTCAAATCAAACTGGTGCTATTTATTTACTGATACAATAACAATTACAACTCTAGTATTTATGACATCGTAGTAAACGAGGCAAATTTATAAATGAATTGTATATCCAAAATATATGTCTGCAAGTAATGAAACAACTGGTGTTTATTAAAAACAAAAAGTATCTCTGAACATAGTTTATAGTCAATATAACAAAATTTACCTTAAAAAAGTGATGTGTAACATTCACCTGACTTTCTCGACATCTCTGCAACAAATTATTCTTAAAAAGCTTATACTTCTATTTACTTCATGCTAATCAGAAACAATTAGCAGAAATAGTCTTATTACTTGCTTCCTGGTAAGTAGAAACGAAATAAGGTTAAAGTGATAGTCAAAAGCTGGTTGCTATGTCACTGAAGTTCCTTTGTTTGTATGGACAGCAGTTGACAATTTCCTGTATGAGAAAAGTATAAGTTTTTCAAAGCGGAAACCAAAAACGGGGAATGTCTCAAAAACGATGAACTCCACGAAAAAATGTATATAACATATACTGTACGTTTTATTGTGCTCTACATTTTTAGATAGTAAGTTTTTTCCATGTTTTACGGTTTAGCAGTTATTCAAAATTCCGTAAAATTCGTCCAGAATAAAGTACTCTTCAGAGGCTATTCCCAGAAAATTCAAAATATACATTTTATTTATCAGGTAAATATTTTTAATATACGATATTTTATTCAAAATCGTTAGAGCCATTTTTGAGAGAATCAAAATTTTCGAAAAAAGTTCCATGTAAAGGGTGTTTGGGGGTGGTTGGATTTTTCTCAAAATCTTCGTGTCGCATCCCCAAGTTGGTATTTTACCGACTTTTCATTTTTGAGTTATCGTGTTCACGGACACACACATACACACGGACCTTTTTCCGAAAATGCTTTTTTAGATAAAAGGGACCCACAAAAATATATTTCCGGTGAAATCTCGGTATCGAATTTTTGGGTGGAGTGCAATACTATGTAAATAGTACGTATATGGAAAGTAAAAAAAAATCACCAATACGGCAATGTGGCTTTTCAACATCTTTAATTCTCCACATGCAGCTTTTATCCCATGCAGAATGTGCGCAAGAAATGGATTCAAAGCTGGAAATACTTCTGAAATCCTTTTCATCCTAAAACACTCTTGCATAACTCGTAAACCGTAGGAGATACACGATATCTTACTCACGAGAAAAATGTAGATCTCGTCAAAAATACAATTTATATAAAATCCTTATTTTTACTTTTTCTACGCGTACTATCTACATAGTGTATACTGAAGGTATTGAAATGCTCCCACACATTCCCCTGAATCCAAGAAAAGGCATTTTTGGAAAAAGGTCCGTGTGTGTCGGTTTAAAGGTAGCTCGAAAACGAAAAGTCCGTTAAATACCAAACTTGGTATTTAAGTTCAGGATCTTCCAAGAATGCGACACGAAGATTTTTAGGAAAATCTCCCCACCCCAACTATCCATTCACATGGAAAACGTTTCAAAGGTTTTGATTTTCTCAAAAATGACTCTTCATGGTTTTGATTAAAATGCCGTGTATTAAAGATATTTATCACACAAATAAAATGTATATCTTGAATTTTCTGGGAATAGCCTCCGAAGATTACTTTATTCTGGATGAATTTTATGGAATTTTCCATAACTGGAAGTTATGATATAGTCAAAATCTCATTCAATAAAAGATATAGAGCTCGTTATAAAACACACAATTTATGTTATATACTTTTTTCTTGGAGTGAATGCTTTTGAAATGTGCCTAGTTATTGGTTTCAGGTTTAAAAAAAGCTGTCCATACAAACAGAGGAACTTCAATCACAGAGGAACCAGCTTTTGAATAATACTTTAGGCAATGATTATTTTCTTTCTAATTGTATGGAAGTATGTGATAAGACTATTTCTGCTATATTTTTCTGGATTAGGTTGAAGTAAGAAAGAGCATAAGCTTTTTAACAATAATTTGTTGCAGGAATGTAGAGAAAGTCATGTGAATGAAGTACATCAGATGTTTTGTTGTTGTTTTTTATTGTTTCAGTTGTCCAATTCCGAAATATTTATTGTGATAGGTTTTAGAATGATTTTCTTAAATGGAAGCAGTTATTCGTTTCTTTCTATATCCTTTTGTTTCTCGTCTTGACCAAGACCCAGAACGCAATTTCAAAGTCATCACATAGGTTATCTGCTCCTAAAATGCTTGACGTCACTTATGGGTAGACTAAAAGTTGAAAATGGGAGAAAATACTTAACGTTTTGGGATTTAAAACTTCCCCTTTAAGTTTATATACAAATTATTCGTATTTAAATACATTTTTACTTTTTCTAGCCCCATATGTACAATGTACATAGGGAGAGAGAAGTATTGTATTCCACCCAAAAATTCGATACCGAGATTTCACCGGAAATACATGTTTTAGGACCCTCTGTATCCAAAAAAAGCATTTTCAGAAAAAGGTCCGTGTGTATGAGTCCGTGTGTCTTTGAGCACCATAACTCAAAAACGAAAAGTAGCTAAAATACTAAACTTGGTATTTAATTTTAGTATCTTCCAGGGATGCGACACGAAGATTTTGAGAAAAATCCCCTCTCACCAAACTACCCTTTACATGGAACTTTTTTCGAAAATTTTGATTTTCTTAAAAATGGCTAACGATTTTGATAACAATATATATTAAAGATATTTACCTAACAAATAAAATGTATATCTTGAATTTTCTGGGAATAGCCTCTGAAGACATGTTTAATCTGGATGAATTTTGCTTAATTTGGCATAACTAGTAAACCGTAAGAGATAGACAAAAGCTTACTATACAAAAAATGTAGGTCTTGTTAAAATACACAAGTTATGCCATGTACATTTTTCTCGTGGATTTTACCGTTTTAGAGGTATTAATTCTTGTTAGTTTCAGTTGTGAAGCACTTATACTTTTCTCAGACGGGAGTGTCCGTTTTTCTTTTGTTCTACTCCTGGCCAAGAAAAGAAACGATTTGTAATGACAATCGCATAACGACAGCTTTTAAAACATTTGACTATTGGTTTAGCCTAGTGTATTCCCTTATTTTCTTCCTACTTATAAGGAACTAAATAATAATATTGTGCTAATGAGTACCATGATTAGCAAGGTGCAGAAAGAAGAAGAATCTTGTGTATGGAGTTTGTAGAACAGCTAGAGAAAGTCATGTGAGTGTAACACATCAGATTTTTCAAAATGAGTCTTCATTTGCAATTCTGTCTTTTGAGTTATCTACTACTTCAGAGAGAAAATCAGTATTGATATATTTTTTGTAGTAACGAGAAACATTTTACATCATCTTTATGGGGAAATTTCGCTCTAAAACTGGACCCATGCTAAATATAGCAGCCTTTGCTTTTGCAAGTATGTTTGTTTCTTTAAATGTGTGTGTCTTACTTTAAACCGAATTTTCTCGGATTAACATTTTCTAATATTGACACGTTTTCTTAGAAACTATTAAGGATAGCTCAATAAAATGTTGGAATATTAAAATCAACATTTTAATGTTTTTATGGAACAATATTCAAGTTAAGAAAATGTAGCTGACCTAAAATGGAAGAAAGAAGCCAGTTGCAATTTACAATTTTAAGACTGCAGACATGCCTCTTCAAGGCGATATCTTCTGCTACATTTCACGTCCCTGTAGGCAGAGTAGTCCTTGCTAAAAGAAACTAAGACGCAGAGTTTGATTTGAGTTTGACTATAGAATCCTCTCGGCTCGGTATCTTTAACCCAATTACAGAAGTGTTTCAAATTTGGCCAAGTGCAGCACAGATCAAAGGTCCCTTTTCTCTCCTTCTGACTAGCTTCTACCTAATTGATATTGCTCGCTCACTGCGTCCCTCTCCATGTTGTATTCTCCCTCCTCTCTCCGTTACTCCTTCCTGTGTCTCTGAGTACTTATTCGCACCTTGCGAGATGGTTTCCCTTGGTTTCTTGGTTTCCCTGAGTGTGTAGCTGAATGTTTGGGGAGATAACTCTTCTACCATGAATGTCCTGCTCATAATTGCCTTTCATATGTTTCAGAGGTATAGGACTAGGCGACGGCGTTCGGTTTGATGCGGATGAACGGTGGATTGCACGCTTTGGAAAAGGTTCTTCCCATGGGTTTGATTGGGGCATTTTAGAATAGGTCAGAGCTAGTAGCATGGTTCCATCTAGAACCATTTGCGCACCTAGCCGCTCGGATGTGGTTGCCCTTCGAGTCTCTTCGTTGCCTCTCCTATCCAGGTCATGTTAGAAACAAAGGTCCGCTCTGGCCAACTTGCGATTTTTTGCCCCTCCGTCTATGCACTTCTTATTTCCTGATTATATTAACTTGTGGACCCATTATTGCTACAGGTCGCGTGTTAGTTCTTGATGAATAGCATATTTAAATGGAAGGTTAGATGCGAGACTTGCTCACCTTTACTGGAGCATTGATACACATAAGCGGAAAATAGTCTCATGTGTACCTTATTCTCATGTTTCTGTGCTGTTGTAGTACAGTCACTACAAAGCAAATATCACACTTCCGGTGATGTCAGTCACATGTACTCGCTCTCAGCCTCGGTTACTGCTTACACTACCCTTTACACCTAATTTTCTTGTACTTATTTTATTCTCATCATTCCTCCTTTATCTTTTCCTTCTAAATTGTTGTCATTTACGTACATTAATATCTAAGCATCTTTCGTTAAAAACTGGCATAAACCCGTAACGCATAACACTTTGGAGTCAACTGTCCGTTGTGTTTCTCGAACTTTAATCATAATGGAGCAGTGCTGTTCGTTATTGTAACAAACTATTTGCTGACCTTTTCTCACTGCACCTTCGCTAAAGGTCATTCTCCAACAAAGAACGAGCAGCCTAATACTTATATCTTGCGGCCATAATAATCGAACAGTGTAAATAAGTAGCAAGGTGCGACATGAACAAATCTTGTGCGTAGGGGAAGTTGTTTTCCTTCCCTCTCTTCCTCTCTGCAACGGCTGAGAGGGGAAAATATATGCCAACTTGGTGCGAATGATTCAACACAACCACAACAGCGTGCAGCGTTAAACAGTTGCAGTTAAATGTATGTAATTGTTGGCACATATTCATAGTTGTTGCAAATTAACTTTTTTGTAATAAAGCTTAATATATATCAAGCAAAATACTACGTCTTATGATCTACATATTAATACATATTAGTAATATGTAGAGCATAAGATGGAGTATTTTGCTTGAAGGAATATGGATTAGTTTGTTTTTGGCTGCAATCCAGCTTATCATAAATGAAGAGGCAACCTTGAATATAGCCAATATACTGTACTCGCATACTATAAATAGGATGAGGTGAGTGATTTCAAGGGGTGGCCGAAACCGGACGGCGGAGGAAGAGCTACCGTGAAGATTCCCTAGTATATTCCAAGCAGTTCTTCATCCCGAGGCGCTGGTATCCCGCGCGCTTGGTCTGACCAAACTCAGAGTCTACAGACGACTTTCAACGTCATCCCGCCACCAAGAGCTACATTTTTATAGTGCAATCACCACCACAGAAGGTCCCCACTACCGCAGTCCTCGCTAACAGGAAGTTCGAGGGAATAAAGAAACCCCGAAAATACTCAGGACCTGAGAAGTCGGCCACGGGGCCGATTCCACAACTTCTCAAATGTCAATCTCAGAAGAAACGCCTCATTCACCTGGTTCGGTAGGATAGGAAGTAATCTTGGCTACAAATAAATTTCCGCTCCAAGCCGGGAACCAAATCGGGATCCCTTACATATCAGATAGATGCAATGTGGATCTAGCGATAGGGTGCTGGCTAAAGTTCCCTGCTTCTCTCTATTTACTTTCTCTATATAGTACGTGCACGTAGGTTGAGAAAATATTGCACTCCAAATAAAATTCGATACAGAAACTTCACCGGAAGTACATGCTTTGGGGTCCCCTGCATAAAAAAGCATTTGTACATAAAGGTCAGTGTTTGTGTGAAAACGATAATTAGAAAACAAAAGGTGGCTAAAATACCAAACTTGGTATTTAAATGTATTACCTGCCAAGCATGCAACACCTAGATATTGAAGAAATCCCCTCACCTCAAATTACCATTTACGCGGAAAAATTTTGAAAATGTTTATTTTCGCAAAAATGGCCGTAAGGGTTTTTATTTAAATACTGTATAATAAAGATATTTACATGAAAAATAAAATGTATATCTCAAATTTTCTGGCAATCACCTTGAATGGCCTGTTTATTCTGGGTGGATTTCGCTGAATTTTGCATAGCTGATAAAACGTAAAAAATAGACAATAACTTATTGCAAGGAAATGTAAATTTCTTGAAACACACAATTTATATAATATGCATTTTTTCGTGGAATTGATCATTCCCGAGATGTTCCTTGTTATTTATTTCGGCTTTTAAAACCGTGAGTTTTACTCGTACAGGAATTTGTGACTGTTTGCCATGCTTAGAAACGGATTTCCACTGCATGGCAACCAGGTTTTAAAAGATTTGCTAACGCTTTAGCCCGGTATATTCCCCTATTTCCCTCTACTTACAGAAAGCAAGTAATAAGACTATTTCTGCTAATGTTTGTCTCTATTTGTATGAAGTAGATAGAAGTATAAGCTTTTTGGCAGTGGTAAGTTACAGGTCTGTAGCAAAAGTCACTGAATGGAACAAACAGATTTTGTTTCTTTTGTGATTCAAAGTTATTATAGTTTCTCTTATCCCAAATTGAACAATGAGAATTGTATATTTCTGCTTAAACATTTAAAACGAACTTTCCTTAATGCGAGCAGTCACTTAAGTTCGTTTACTCTCAGCAAATTTTATGTAAGCTAGAAATTATTAAATTTAAGAGCTGCTTTTAGTTTCCATTAGGATGGAAGGCTTGACAAATCAAGCTAAAACAGAAATAGAAGCACGAGAAAGGACAATATCCAGAAAGATACAATAAGAGATATGTTCCATTCTGAAGTGCTCCATTTGCATGACTTTCGCTATCTGTTCTGCTAACAATTCTTTTATCTGCATCATGATAAACATTAGCAGAATAAGTTATTTCTTGCTTGTTTGTAAGCAGAAGGAAAATAAATAAACAGGCTAAAGCGATAGTGAAAACCTTTATAAACCAGTCACTATTTCTACAAAATAAATTTAGTTGAGTAGGTAGCGCCAGACTGAAAAATTCAGTGCCATGGCCGGAATTTGATCCATGGTTCTCCCGGTCTCTAGCCGGTTGTTCTACCACTGAGCTACCGTGACAACAAAGCATTGCATTTCTCAACTGACTTGCATGTTTTCCGATAAACCACAATATGCATGCCGACATGTTGACATGGTTACTCAGTGGTAGAGCAATCGGCTAGAGACCGGGAGATCCGTAATTCAAATCCCGGCGATGGCATTGACTTTCTCAATCTGACTCTATCTATCCAACTCCTGTCCTACACTCGGCTTTTGTGAAAAAACAAAGTAATACCATCTGAAATTTAATCCTCTTAGCTTGCTAGGAATAAACAAAATAGAGACGAAAAGAAACATACTTCCCATTTGAGAAAAGCTTAAGCAACAGAAAACAAATAAAAACTCGGAATATCTCGAAAACTATTAACTCTAGGGAAAAAAATGTATATGATATAGATTGAGTCGTGATTAGCTCTACATTTTTCTGTACTAAGTTTTTATCTCTTTCTTGCGGTTTATTAGTTATACAAAAATCATAAAGAATAAAGAGGTCTTCAGAGCTATTCCCAGAAAATTCAAGTTCATCATTAAAATGCCACCATTAAAATGTCATACACAAATGGCATTTTAATCAACATCATTAGAGCATTTTTTGAGAAAGTAAAAGTTTTCGAATAATGCTCAATGTAAGGAATAGTTGGGGATGGGACGATTTTCTTGAAAATCTTCGTGCCCCATTCTTGAAAGATGCTGAACTTAATTATCAATGTATAAACTTAAGATTTCACGGCCGGTGTCTAGAGACATCGAAGAACACCGACTATAAATTTGGCAAATGAAAGTAGCATATTTAGTTTTTAATTTGACCTATGCTGCCCTTCCACACACGCGCGCGCGCGCACACACACACACACACACACACACACACACACACACACACACACAAGGACATATTTCTAAAATGCTTTGTTTGCGCTCTCTACAAGTACATACTATGTATATAGTGTACATAGAAGAAATTGTAATGCACCCAAAATGTCGATACTCATGCATGTTTTAAGACGCCCTGAATCCAAAAAAAGCCTTTTAGAAAAAATGTCTGTGTGTGTGTGTGTCTGTGTATGTCTGTCAGTGGGCAGCTTAGCTCAAAAACGAAAAGTCCGTTAAAAGCCAAACTTGGTACTTAGGTTTGGTATCTTCCAAAGTTTGACACGAAGCTTTTCAAGAAAATCCCCCACCAACTACCCTTTACATGGAACATTTTTCAAATATTTTGTTTTTCTTAAAAATGGCTCTAACGATTTTGATTAAAGTATCGTAAATTAAAGATATTTATCTGACAAATAAGACTCATATCTTGATTTTCCCGGGAATAGCCTATGAAGACTACTTTGTTCTGAGTGAATTTTACGGAATTTTGCATAACTGCTAAACCGTAAGATTTGAACAAAAACTTGGCATAGAAAAAAATGTAGAGCACATTAAAACACACAATTTATAATATATACATATTTTCGTGGAATTTATCGTTTTGAGATATTCCTTGTTATTGGTTTCAGCTTTAAAAACGTATACATTTCTCATACAGGAATTTGTCAACTCCTGTCCATACAAACAACGGAACTTCAGTCACATAGAAACCAGCTTTTGACTATCACTTTAACCTATGGTACTCCTTATTTCGCTTCTGCTTACAAGGAAGCATGTAATAAGACTATTTCTGCTAATTTTTTCTCGATTAGCATGAAGTAAATACAAGCATTAGCTTTTCTACAATAATTTGTTGCAGAAATGTAGAGAAAGTCATGTGAATGGAACACATTAGATATTTTTAATTCAAGGATCCAAAAACATGTATTCCCAGGGAAATCTCGATATCAAATTTTTGTATGGAACACATCCCTTCTCTATCCGATATGCCACATATGTGTTATATTGACATATTTCTTTATTAAAAGTTCATAGGTTTAATTAAAACTATTATCACACAAGTTTATTTTTCCACCTACTTCATTTTGAAGTAAACCTTTAGAGTAAAAGCTACGTATATTACACATTTCGTTAGGAAGTTTGTTTTTCCACCTACTTCATTTTAACCGGGAAAAAGCTACACTATACATTTCGTTAAAATTACAAAGGGAATAGCTGTCTGTAATCAAAAGTTAAAGTTCACTTGCCTTAAAAGCACACATGCTCCATGCAGTCACAAGGAAGAACTGAATATCGAAAGAAGCTAAAAATAATAAATGGATATCTCAGAAAAAACATGCTACAAAAAGCTCAAGGGAAAAAATAGTGTATTTAAAGAGTTCTGTATTTTTATGCAGCGCTTAACATTTACCAGTTAAAGAAACCTACATGAAACTCCTTCAGATTAACAGAACTTCAGAGGCATTCAAGATATAGGTTTATGTTGTCTTAATACTCTATTTAAGAGTCATATATGAAAATTAATAAATTGGAAAACCTTTCCATGTAACAGCTAGTTTGGGATAGGGGGGATAGAGTATTTTTCTGAAAACCTTAGCGTCGCTTAAATGCCAATATTTATCAAACTTTTTATTTGTATTTTCTCTACTTAGTACATAGATCGAGAAAGTTCTGGAATCCACCCAAAAATTTACACAGAGTTTTCAGAGGAAATAAATGTTTTAGATCACCTGCATAAAAACATATTTTTAGAAAATGGTCCGTCTGTCTGTGAACAGTAGCTCAAAAACCAAAAGTTGAGTAACTACTAAACTTTATGTATTAAGTTCAGCTACTTCGATGGATGCGAAACAAAGATTTCCAGTAAAGTAACCTCCCTTTTACACGAAAAAAAATCGAAAATGTTGAGCTTATGAAATATGGTTCTAACGATTATGATCAAAATAACATATGTTACAGGTATTTTCATGACAAATAAAACTTATATCTTTAATTTTATGGGAATAGTCTCTTGAGTACCTCTTAATTCTGGATGAATTTGCATAACTGTAAACAGTAAAAACTTACATTGCTACTCAAAGGTGTATAGCTCGTTAAAACACACAATTTATGTCATAACATCTTTTAACCATTTTTTAGATATTCCTTTATATTGGTGTAAATTTTAAAATACTTGAATCTTTTCTCCTGCGAGAATATTTTAATCACTGGCATTGCAAAAGAACCAGATTTCAACCACAAAATTCCCGGCTTTCAAAAGATTTGATATCGCTTTAGCCTAGTGTACTCCCTTTTTACTTTCTCTACACGTACTATATACATAATGTATAGAGAAGGTATTGTAATGCCCCTAAAAGATCGATACCGAGATTTCATCGGAAATACATGTTTTCAGTCCCCCTGAATCCAAAAAAGAAGAATTTCTGGAAAAAGGTCCGCGTGTGCGTGCGTGGGTTTGGACGGCTTAGCTCAAAAACGAAAAGACCGTTAAACACCAAATTTGGTATTGAAGTTTGGTATCTTGTAAGGATGCGACACGAAGACTTTCAAGAAATCCCCCCACCCCCAACTACTCTTTACATGGAACTTTTTTCGAAAATTTTGATTTTCTCAAAAATGGCTCTAACAATTTTGATTAAAATATCGTATACCAAAGGTATTTACCTGACAAATAATGTGTATCTTGAATTTTCTGGGAATATTCTCTGAAGATTACTTCATTATGGATACATTTTACGGAATTTTGCATAACTGCTAAACTGTAAGATGTAGACAAAAGCTTACCATACAAAAACCGTAGAGCATATTAAAACACGCAATTTATGTTCTACACATTTTTTTCGTGGCTTTGATCCTTTTTAGATGTTTCTTGTTTTTGGTTTCAGCTTTAAAAAACATACTTTTCTCATAAATGAATTTCTCAACTCCTGTCCATACAAACAAAGGAACTTCAGGCACATAGCAACGACTTTTGAGTGTCACTTTAACCTATGGTACTCCCTTATTTCCCTTCTACTTACAAGGAAGCAAGTAATAGGAATATTTCTGCTAATTCTTTCTCGATTAGCATGAACTAAATAGAAGTATTAGCTTTTTAACATTAATTTGCTGCAGAGATGTAGAAAAAGGCATGTTGATGGATCACATCAGATTTTTCTCTTCTGCTTACGAGAAAGCAAGTAATAAGACCATTTCTGCTAATGTTTATCTTGATTAGCATACACATATATACAAGAATAAGCTTCTAGTAATAATTTGTTACAGAGATGTAGAAAGAAAGAATACATCAGTTCTGTGTGTGTGTGAGTGTCTGTGAGCAGATAATTCTAAAACGAAAAGTAGGTTAACTGCCAACCTTGACATTTAAGTTTAGTATCTTCCAAGGTGGGGACTGGAAGACTGCAAGAAAATATCATCTCAAACTACCCTTTGCTTGAAAAAAATTCGAAACTTTTTAATTTCTTAAAATGGTTGTAGCGATTTTAATTAAAACACCGCATATTGAAAATACTTATATGCCAAATAAAATGTATGCCTTATTATTCTCCTGGAATATCCTCTGAGGTGCTCTGAAGTCTGAATAATGTTTGGATAACCAGTAAATTGTAAAACAGACAAAAGCTTAATATATGTAGCTCGTAAAAACACAGAATTTGTGATAAAAAAATTTTCTGTGGAATTAACATATCCCAGGTAGTTGCTGTTATTGGTTTCAATTTGAAAATACTTAATACTTTCGCCTACGGGAAGATATCATCCCTTGGCCATGCATAAAAAAACAACAAAAAACAAACGAATTTTAATCACAATGATCAGTGTTTAAAGATTTTACTATCGTTAGCCTAGTATTTTCCCTTATTTTCCTTTTATTTATAAATAACTAAATAATAAGACCAAGAATTTGTATCTTTGGGGAGTAATTTCTTATAAGATGTAGAGAAAGTCATGTGAGTGGAATACAAATTTTTTGGATACACTATTCACACAAGCAGATACTCACATCAGGACTTTTTTAATTTATAAGTTTTATTTTTTAAAGGGCTCCGAGAGAGTCAAACCATATATTTCCTTGCAATCTTGACATAAAATTTTGGGTAGGAATACAAAACTTTCCTACTTACTGTATGTAGCAGAGAAAGTAATAAAATAATGATCTCATTGGGGATGGTGCCAATATATAGTAATACAGTTTAGGTACTTAACGGATACTAGAAATGAAATTTAAAATTTCTATACTTCTGTATAGATTTTACTGAACATCTCACAGCGATTAATATGAATATTACAGTTCATTCAAATTGGATAATACTTTGCAACATATAAATCATATGATTAAAGAGATTGACATTTTAATCTCTAAACACAATCTTTTTTCCCTATAAAAAGCATTTTTAAAGACATTTTAGTAGAATAATATTGTTACAAGACGTATCATCTAATTGATAAATTCTTTAGCTTAGCTAGAGAATATATTTGGTAAGATCAGACAATCGAATGATATTTATTTGTCTCATTAATAAAATAGGAATGTTAATATTATGTCACATATATTTGACCAGAAAATGTAAAATTCTCCAAAAATAAAATTTAAGAAAATAACCTGACAACACTAACAAAACAAAAGAATGTCCTAGAGATAAATGGTACAAAACAAAAGAATGACAGGTACTAATTTATTATGAAATAGTTATAAAATTCTGCATCTAATGGGAAACATTAGCTGTATTTAAAAAAAACCTGAGACGTGTGGAAATGTAAAGGTGTAAAGATGTAGTTTTGAGGAAAACCCTCTTTTACAGAATAGTGTGTTAGAAAAAAGGTGTATTGTACACTCAAAGACATTAAAAATACGCCTGAAAATACTTTGTAAAACGGGGTTTTTTGGCTGACTCCGCCCGTGTCTTCTATCTATTTGCTGTGCTCTTAAAAGTGTATTGTACATGCCACGTTAACGAAGGGAAAGGAATGAACATGACATGTTACTTTTGACAAATGAAGTACTGAGTTGCGAACTGGTGATCAGTAAACTTTCTGGTTGGATAATAAACATTTCTCTTACCGGGTGATACAAAATTAGGTTAATCTTTTTTCTGCGCTACTTACTGAAGTTCTAATGATCAACTTAATACACTGTATATACAAGTCAACCTGTTCTGAAGGAGCGTCGAGTGGGGATTGAGGGATGACTTCCAAATCGGTTTTGCCTTTTCTTACTTAGTAATATGTTGTACCAGAATGGCACCAATGAAAAGCTTCTTAAGAACCGAGTACCCACCAATCGTTCACATGTTCACCACAGCGCCAGGCGTAGGTTTGTTGTCTTTGAGTGTACGATCTTTAAATGGCTGTATAGTGCGAGGCAAGGGAGGAGGGCCAAGCTAAATGTTTATGCCCTATCGTTATCAAAATATTCTAATAACTGTTTTGGTATAAAAATGTATTTTAAATTTTTTGACTAATTGAAATCAGCCTTTCACTCGAAGTTTAAGACAAATGAAAGTTGAACAAAAGAATTTGAAGGTAATAAAGTGCCTAATCATGCAAGAAGAAAACAGGCTAGTTTGGAATGGAGGTATATTTCCTTCGGAAGGCCAGCTAACCTGCAAGCACTGCGGTGGCAGTGAACAAGTTTTATGGCTCCATTGCATGACAGCGCACAAGGAACCTTGGTCTACCACTCGGCCGCTGCGTCCCCCATCTCGGACCATGACAGACGTAATGGATGGGGTACAGTATTGACGGGTGAGAGTGGTCAGCGCCTCGTACCCCCCGGCTGGTTAATGCGGTTTCTCATGACCTGGAACCGCTACTTCTCCATTAAGTAGCTCCTCAATTGAGCCTCACGAGGCTGAGTGCACCCCGAGCCAGGTCTCCCCACGCCGGTACCGGAAATCGAACTCAGGTGTCCCGCTTGGGAGACGACCCGCGAACAAGCATTAGTAACCTATAATTTTCACTATGTAATTAATTTTTGGGGCTGTGATACGACGTATTTGACACACTGAAATTACAATATTTATTACCACTACATCAAAAAGAATTGGAACATTTAAACTGTCGGTTAAGTGATTTTTAAGCCTGAATACCAATAATAGTTTTTGGCATTTCATTATTTTGATATGAGAGGCAATTGAAATGCAATTGTGATAAATGTTGGCTATCCAAAGCCACATACCGTATACGGAGTGCAATTTTAAAAGTGAAAAGAAAACCAATAGCATGTGTCACTTGGTTGCAAATCATATGGTGTGCTTATTGCACTTGGATAATGGAACCTAAATATCCATTAAAATTGGAACATATTTGTCGCTATCTGCTGTTTTATAATGTGCTAATAGAAGAGAGGTAATTGCTCCTAAATGAAAAATTGCTTTTGGAATTTTATTATCACCGTTAGCTCATATGTTGCACTACACATGCAGCTCTACTAAACATGAAAACTAGACTGATGCCACATGATATCGAACCATGCAAGCACTGGCCGGTAGAGAAAAAGAATTGATGTGATACATTCACATAACTTTCTCTACATATCCTGCAACATATCCTCTTGCAAAAGACAGGCCAGAATATGACATTGTCGCAGGGAACTCCGAATACGAGGTTATTGTACCTACACAGGTGCGCATGGGGAGGGAGAGATGAGCTGAGACGATACATCTGGCGGCCGGAACCAGGAACGACGGCACAACAGTGACAGGGTCCCTAGAGTTTCCAGACTGAAGCACTCCGACAGTCGGCAAGTAGACGGGAGTCTTCCGCCCCTTGTAGGGTGCAACGTCCCCGCCAGGAGAGGCATCCCGGCAATCAGCTGAAATCGGGAACGGAGGAATTTGTACAAAAACCCAGAAAGAATATTATGTAAAAAATCTGATGTTTTCATTCACATGACTTTCTATAAATATTTCCAAGAAAAAATTAGCATAAATGGTCTTATTACTTGCTTCCTTGTAAGTAGAAGGATAAGAAGGAGGTACTATAGGTTAAAGGGATAGCAAAATGTTTTAAAAGCTGGTTGCTTTGTGATTGAAGTTTCTTTGTATAGCCAGGAGATGACAAATTCCCGTTTGAAGTTTGAAAACTTCAAACTATATCTGTGTAAAATTGCAACATTCCAGCTGCAGTACCAAGGCAGAAATATATATTGTGGTTTACTTTTCGATCCGCCCTCGTATTAGATATATTTCAATGAAGTTTAAAACCCACCATGATTTTTGTAGAGAAGTGTGGGAGACAATTTTGAAAACTTCACCCACGAGCATTTTAAACTATACAATAGTAAACGCATCGTCAGCGTTAGCAAATATATATTATTTATTCACACCATTATTATGTGGTTAGACAATTGCAATTCAGTTTGCCTCTTCCGGCTAAATAATCATCCTAAAACTTGTTTTCTTTCTGTGCCACGAACAATGTAGTAGGGGTAGAAATGGTATTGTATTCTAAAAAAAGTCTATTTCGTAGGATCCCAAATTCTGAAAATACATTGTTATAAAACTGTGTGTGTACGTGTGTGTGTGTGTGTGTGTGTGTGTGTGTGTGTGTGCAGAATAACTCAAAAACGAAAGGTCGGTTAAATACCAATATATTTCTTATTTTCCAAGGATGCGACACGAAGATTCTTAGAAGTATTATTCGAAATTTTAGAATTTCTCAAAAATGGTCCTTACGTCTTTATTAAAGTACCACATTATATTAAAGCTATTTATATGGCAAGTAAAATGTATATGTTTAATTTTCTGAGCATGGCCTCTGTAGTTCTGTTTAGTCTGCATGAACTTTGCGCAAGTTAAACCTTAGATGGAAAAATCCAAATAAATGTAAATCTCCTGAAGTATCATTTGTCGAATTTGTGGTTTTTTGTTGTTGTTTTTTTATGTTCAACCCGCTACGATATATTCTTTGTTATTGGTCTAAATGGTCCAATTCTTTGTGAAATATTTTCTGAAAGTAAACGTCGTCCTTGATATGTATTTTTGGTTTTTACTCCTTGCCAAGAAAATAAAATTGAATTTAATTTTCATCACTTAGGAATCATATTCTTTAAAATATTTTACTATCGTTTCCGAGTAGTGTATTCAATTATTTCACCTGCACTTTATGGAAGCAATATTAACTTTCTGTTAATATTTACCTCGAGATAGAAAAATACGCTTTTGTAAGAATAGTTTTTTATAGAATCTGTACAGAAAATAATGTCAATGTTACACAAGGAATTGTTTAAAACCATAACCTCATAAAAGAACAAACGTCATATAATTAGGTGAATTATGTCATGCAAAAAATTAATGAAATTGGTGAAATAATGTTCAAATAAGCCTATGATTCTTTAAAGTTTTTTATTTTTATTTGTCTTTACAGTACAAGGGAAAACCTCGGAAGAAACCATACCGGGGCAACCGAGATTAGAACTCTGGACTTCTTGAATATAAGAATAATATCAATAGTTGAATTTGCTAGAATTACTCCTGTTAAACCCTCTACTGTAAACAGGTCAAAAAATGGTTTTTGAACAATATATAGACGCTGACCCCACACCACGGAGCTGGGTTTAGGTTAACCTTTCGATTAAGGCATTTTTCTATGCGGTTTCTTTGTTTCAAATGGTTTTCTCTGCCTTTCTCCAACATCCCCAAATTATTCTGTAAGCTCTCGGTGAAACACCAGACAGTTGAATTTTGATAAAGTGTATTAGTAGTCCAAACCTTTTGCGCAGTAAAAGACACTGAAGCCATTTCGAGAGGCCAAACTGAAAAAGTACTGAATAGAAAAAGAAGAAAACAAACGAAGAATATATACGAACCAACTTGTAATGAGATTATGTTTCAGCCGAAAAAGTTTAATTCGGGAACCCACTTTCTGTTGAACGTGCACCCCAATGTAGACAGACATTGAGAAAATAAGTAAAAGTTATTTTATAAAGTCCTCGCAATGTAAGTCGAGGTTCGCCATTATTAAATCAGTAACTTATTCTGGGAGACTGTAATACAATTTCATCTCAAGTTTGAAGGAAAATAGAATGCTACTTAAAAAGCACCGTTGACTTGTCAAATGTCACAGATGGAGCTGTAATTTTTACTTTCTCTTCACGTATTCGATACCGCGATTTCACCGGAATATATGTTCTAGGGTCACCTTATCCAAAAAAAGCATTTTCATAAAAAGTCCGTGTATATGTGTGTGTCAGTGTCTGTGAACGCTATAACTCAAAAACGAAAAGTCGATAAAATATCAAACTTGATATTTAAGTTTAGTATCTTCCAGGGATGCGACACGAAGATTTTGAGAAAAATCCCCCCCACGCCAAACTACGCTTTACATGGAACATTTTTAGAAAATTTTGACTTTCTCAAAAACTGTCTAATGATTTTGATTAAGGAATAATATATTAAAGATGTTTACCAGACAAATAAAATGTATATCTTGAATTTTCTGGGAATAGCCTCTGAAAACTACTTTATTCTGGATGAATTTTACGGAATTTTTCACTTACCTCACAAAATATGTAGAGCACTTTAAAACACACAATTTATGATGTATGCATTTTTTTCGTAGAGTTGATCGCTTTTGAGATATTCCTTGTTTTTGGTTTCAGCTTTAAAAAAACTTGCTTTTCTCATACAGGTTTCTGTAAACTCCTGTCCATACAAACTTCAATCACATAGCAACCATCTTTTGACTATCATTTTAACCTATGGTACTCCCTTATTTCGCTTCTACTCGAAGGAAGCAAGTAATAATATTATTTCTGTTAATTTTTTCTCTATTAGCATGAAGTAAGTAGAAACATAAGTTTTTCAACAATAATTTGTTGCAGAGATGTAGAGAAATTCATGTGAATGGAACACATCAGATTTTTGTAGTGACTATTTCGTTCCTGTCACGTGATCGTGGACAGTAGCCAATCCAGTACATTGGCATGTAAAATTCCAAGCAATATCTGTGCATTTTAATCCTTTTTTTATCACACCCATGTGCATTTGTTTTCTCTCTGAATAATGTTCATCTCATAACAATAGTATTAGTGTGAAGTGATATTCTTGTACATAATGGCGGAAGTTCCAAAACGATTTGGGGGAAAATCTATCGCTGAAATAGATATATTCATTGAAACTCAAAGCCGCAGAGTACTAAAAACAACAGAGAGTATGTGTGGAACCAGTTCAACAAATTCTATAAGCAACGAGGCCATGATTTGTGATATGGACATCAAGTTGCAGTGATTTCGGTGCAAATATACGTCAAGACAAATAGGATTTTAGGAATATTATTCCTAAATGGGTTAATAATTATTTTAATCACGAAATAGTTTTATTAAATACAACTCGAGCTACAACTTTTGTCTAGATAAATCTGGTAGCTTTAAGTTGCTCACAAATCTATCGATATAAGTTGGATCTCTCGTTATACTACTTATGAAAACACAATCTTCTTTTTTCAAGGATTAGATGTGATATTCACCTTTTCAATTTCTCTCATCCATCCACCTCTTATGAGGTCTACCCGGATCTGTTTCCAATCGGCCGATAATTCATTATGTTTGGTAATTTATTTACTACCATTCAACATGATCCTTCCATTTCATTATATTTTCTTATATATTATGATTAACTGAAAATGTTTTTAAATATTTTCTTACTATTTCGTTCTTTATTTTACAAATTTTAGTGTATCTCCTTACATAACTCATTAACTTCAACTCTGCTTCCTGTATGCTTGATTTTTTGGTTCTTGTTTGTCCAAGATTCAGAACCATATACTAGAGTAGACGCAGCCATAGCTTTAGAGAATTTTCTTTATGTATCCTTTATTGTTTTTCTGCCAAAGTTCCTTCAATTATTCAAGATATAGCTTTAAATCCATTATCGTTAGCCTCTTTATGGAATTATCATTTTTAAATTATGGTTGCCATACACACATAGACAGGCCATACAATGACATTTTTCTAAAAATGCTTTATTTGGATTCAGGAGCTCTCAAAACATAGATCTCCAGTGATATCTAGGTATCGAATTTTTGGGTGGAATACAATACATTCTTTATTTACTATGTACGTTATACATACTCGCTAGAGAAAGTAATAAATTAGTTTACGTACCATACAAATGCTTTTTCATTATAGAGGACTCTAATAACTGATGGTCACTGCTTTAATAAATAAAGTATTTAATTTATGTTTTCTGCAAAAGATACAAAAAAAGCAAATTATAATACCCCTAATATATTTTTTTCCTGTAAAACTGTAAATATTGTGTATTGTTTGTTTATGTCTCCTGTAGGTTTACAAGCGATCTTATGTTTATTTCTTCAATTGAGTAGTGATAAAATAATATGAGATATTTTGAGTTTCAAACCTTTATTGTATGAATAATAATCAATAAAGCAGTTTTCTTTGTAATTTAATGCATGTATTATGTTTTAATAAACAGTAATCCCTAGCTTTTTAAAATTAAGATTTTTATTATACCACTGCTCCGATAGAGGGGAAGCTATGCTCCCTCCTAGGATGTGACAGCGTTCGCCCATAACTGGTTTGATGTATCCAGTGTAGTTTCTAACACACATAGGACTATTCAAAAATAGCTTTCCAAATCTCGGGATGGATTCCGGGCATCGAAACAGGAAAATATATTCATATAAACATATGCTCTAAAACGCTTCTTTTTCGCGTTATCGATTTATTAATGAAAGTCATCAACGGCTTACCGGGTCCAACCTGATACCTTCTTTATTTATGCGCTCATTCATACAAAATTTTGATGAATTTTACCCTGCAGAGTTGGCCTTTTGTTGCCATGGATATTTGTTAACATTTGTCATTTACCAGATGTGTAATACATTCCCCCAGTATGCCTTACAAGTGCTGTCTACAGGAAATCCATTCACAACACTCTCACAGACTTATTCGAAAATCTCTGAATGACATAATAAGACGCATGTGATTTATGCTTAATACTCTAGCACATTTTACTCTCATTGTTCGAGACGCACTGACTGGTATCTAGCATGACAAATGGATAGATAGAGGAGGACCAATTCCATGGATTGCTCGTTCCCAAGCTCAATCTTTTGAGAGCACCTTAAACTATTAGTTTATGAAGCAGAACTACCGGATAAAGCTCCTCATCTACGTGTCATGGCAGCCTACGAAATCACACGACACCGAAAGGGAGTATTTGATATTCAATGCTTCGACGAGATTATTTGTGTCTAAAAGCAAGAGGAGGACATTTGAATCATTTGCTATAAGTGGTATTCGTGTAGAACACCTCCTACGTCAAAAATAGAACACTGTGTAACTTATCATTTTTAATTAATGGCATTTTGAGCGTTAATACATCGACAAGAGTTTTGGAACATGTGTTTCCATGATCATTTTTACTTTCTCTATACGTATGATGTACTTAGTGTATAAAGAAGTTGCTGCATTCCACCCAAATGCAACCGAAATATCACCGGAAATGCATGTTTTGGGTCCTCCTGAACCCACAAAAGCATTTTCAGAAAAAGGTCCATGCGTGTATGTGCCTGCGGACAGCATAGCTCAAAAACGAAAAGACCGTTGAACACCAAAATTAGTATTTAAGCTGGGTATCTTCCAAGGATGCGACTTGAAAATTTTCAAGAAAATCCTCCCACCCCACTACCCTTTACATGGAATTTTTTTGAAAATTTTGATTTTCTTAAAAATTGCTCTAACGATTTTGATTAAAATATCGTATATTAAAGATACTTACCTGACAAATAAAATGTATATCTTGAATTTTCTGGGAATAGCCTCTGAAGACTACTTTATTCTGGGTCAATTTTACGGAATTTTGCATAACTGCTAAATCGTAAGAGATGGACAATAGCTTACCACACAACAAATGTAGAGCACCTTAAAGCACACAATTTATGTAATATACATTTTTTTCGAGGAGTTGATCGTTTTTGAGATATTCCTTGTTTTCAGTTTCAGCTTTAAAAAACTTATACTTTTCTCATACAGGAATTTAACTACTGCCCATACAAACAAAGAAACTTCAGTCGCATAGCAACCAGCTTTTGATTATCACTTTAACCTATGGTACTCCCTTATTTCGCTTCTACTTACAAGGAAGTAAGTAATAATACTATTTCTGCTAATTTTTCTCGATTAGCATATGGTAAATAGAAGCATAAGCTTTTTAACAGTAATTTGTTAAAACTTCTTAAGTATTTTTAATCAGCCTGTATATTCTGCACCTGAGGAAGGTTTAGAAGTCATGGTGTAAAACCTCAGGCTCGTTAAGATTTTGAGGGTTTCTCGTGGTTTCTTTAGTTAAACATTTCTGGATATACCTTCATTGGATTTCCTTCTTAAGAACCCTTTACCTCGGCACAAACAAACCTGCCGCATCAAAGAGCTTGTGGCTGCCTTTCATTGAAGTGCCACGCTGTGCTCATAATGTCGGTAAAGATAATGCAAGGAAGATGTTCATGTTTAATTACATGATCCAGGAAAAACCTGAGGGTAGAAAGCGAGCAGGAGAGCACAGAAAGCTAACCGAATCTTGAAGGACCTTACGATATTGTGTACTCAATGGTATACCACAGCCGCTGCATGAACTACCGTATTCCTTATCCTTCTAAAAACAATTTTGAGAGTATCAAAACTCACGAAGGTTTGTACATACTCGTATAAAACATTGTTTGGTATGACTAGTAAATTTTGTTAGTTCATGAACCTCTAAATTGGTATATTTTAGTGACATAATACACGTTTTATGTATATCTTCATACATTTAAGGTTTTCTCCAAACTAAATTTTTATTTATTTATAAACAGTGTTACAATGTAAAAAGCTGATGTGTTTCATTCACATGACTTTCTCTATACCACTGCAACCAATTATTCTATTTACTTCATCTAATAGAGCAGAAATTAGCAGAAATAGTCTTATTACTTGCTTCCTTGTTAGTAGAAGCGAAATAAGGGAGTAACATAGCTTAAAGTGATAGTCAAAAGCTTGTTGCTCTGCGACTGAAGTTCCTTTGTTTGTATGGACACGAGTTCATAAAGTCCTGTATGAGAAAAGTATAAGTCTTTATAGCTGAAACCAAAAACAAGGAATATCTCAAAAACAATCAACTCCTCAAATAAAAATGTATATTACATAAATTGTGTGCTTTAAGGTGCTCTACATTTGTTGTGTGGTAAGCATTTATCCATCTCTTACGATTTAGCAGTTATGCAAAATTCCGTAAAATTGACCCAGAATAAAGTAATCTTCAGAGGCTATTCCCAGAAAACTCAAAATATACATTTTATTTGTCAGGTAAATATCTTTAATATACGATATTTTAATCAAAATCATTACAGCCATTTTATAGAAAATCAAAATTTTCGAAAAGAGTTCCATGTAAAGGGTATTTGGGGTGGGGGGATTTTTCTCAAAATCTTCGTGTCGCATCCCTGGAAGATACTAAACTTAAACCAAGTTTGGTATTTTACCGACTTTTCGTTTTTGAGTATCGTGTTCACGGACACACGGACACACACACATGGACCTTTTTCTGAAAATACTTTTTTTTTGGATACAGGGGATCCTAAAACATATATTTCCAGTGAAATCTCGGTATCAAATTTTTTGATGGAGTGCAATAGCTTCTCTATACAATATGTACATAGCACGTATAGAGAAAGTAAAAATCTGATGTGCTGCATTCATATGACCTTATGTACATCGCTGTAACAAATTATTGTTAAAACATATTCTTTTATCTACTTTATGATAATCGAGATCAAAATTACCAGGAATGGTTTTAATTACGTTTCCTTTTAATTAGAAACAAAATAAGTGAAAACACTGGTCTAAAACGATAGTAAAATCTTTTTAAAGCTGGCTGTCATGTGGATGAAATCAGTTTCTATGCAGGGCCAGGAGTTTACAACTTTCCGTCTGAGAAAAGTCCAAGTATTTTAAATGTGAAACAAATAGCAAGGAATATCTCAGAAACTGTTAATTGAACGAAAAAAACTTATATGACATAGATTGTGTGTTTTAACGTGATTTACGGTTTACCAGTTATGCAAAATTTTTGAAATTTGATTCACAATGAAGAAAGAGGTCTTCATAGGTCATTGCCATAAAATTCAAGATATACATTTTATTTGCCATTTAAATATCTTTAAAATGTGGTATTTCTATCTAAATCGTCGGACCATTTTTGAGAAAATAAACATTTTCGAAACTTTTTACATTTAACTTAAAATTCCTGTTATTGATTTAAATGTAATCGGTTTTCATACAGGAAGTCCATCCGTTTCATTTCTCTTTTGTTTTACTCCTGGGCATAGAAACATAACCGAGTTTCAATGTAAATCTCATAGCGACTGCTTTTAAAAGTCTTGACTATTGTTTAAACTGATTTTACTGTTGTTTCCCTTTCACTTATAATAACCTATAAGAGTATTGTTGTTAAGATTTATATTGATTACCATAAATAGATAGAACAATGTTGTTTTGTAAGAATGTTTGCTTGCAGAATGACAGAGAAATTTATCTAAATGAGAGAATAAGTAAAATATATCAATGTAATACACTGTAAATATATGTAATATAGGACACGTATAAATGTGTCACCGGTGCTCTTGCAAATACTGCAATTGCGTGTAGTTGTACCAGTTTTAAAACGTGAATCATTATTTTTCACCTTGAATACGTATTTTAAACTTGTCGAACTGGTTTGATAAAGTTCTAATCTCTTGTCACCAAGTATTGTCATATTTTAATGGTTTAATGTGCCTAGGCGGTTCTGGTTTGTTTTTAAATAAAAAAACTGCTACCAAAAAAGTGATATATTCCGGTCACATAACTTTATATATCTATTCTACATATTAACTATTCATACAAAAGCTTATTGTATCCACTAAATGCTAATCGAGGTTAATTGTAGCACAGATGTTCTTATTACTTAGTTCGTCATGAGTAGAAGGGATATAGGAAAATACACTGAGCTAAAGTGATACTAAAATATTTTAAACTGTGCCCTTAACGATGACGTAGATTTTCGATTCTCTTTGAATGGCCAGGAGTAAACCAAAAAAAAAAAAAAAAAAAAAAAAAAAAAAAAAAAAAAAAAAAAAAACATGAAAAAGAATGAAAAAAAGGCAGCCCAATTTTGAATAAATTTAAAAACGAAACAAAAAAACAAAACAAAAAAGAAGTTTCTCGGAAAAGGCTACTTCCGCAAAAAAATGTATCTAATATAAATTTTGTGCTTTAATGAGTTCAACAGTTTTGCATAGTAACATTTTGGCTATTCTGAGAAAAGCCAAGATATATATTTAATTTGTCATGAAAGTAATTTTAAGCCTATGTTGTTTATTAAAAATTCTAAATTCTTTTTCAATAAAATAGAGTTTTGGAAAACTGTTTCATGTAAAGGTGTGGGAGGATTTTCTTGAAAAATATTCGTGTCACAACCTTGGAAAATCCTCAACTTAATAATCAATTTTATGATTTAACAGACTTTTCGTTTTTGAGTTATGCTGCAGACACACATTCGGAACTTTTTCTAAAAAATATTTTTTGAACTTGGGGAACCTCAAAACATATCAATATTTCCTGTGAAATCCCGGTACCGAATTTTGGGTGGAATAAAATAACTTCTCTATTTCTACAGAGAAAGTAAAAATAATAAAATAAATACAAGAAGATACAAATATGAAACCGCTATATAAATATTTGTATTATTTTACCAGTTAGGTACTAGGGCTGTACCAGAAGTACCCGACCTGACGTATAGATAATAGTTGTTGTTTCAAACAACAACAATGGTAAAAGTTCCAATCTTAGAAAGCTTAACTTTTGAAGTTTGGCGATTTTACATTCTATAGCATTTGTTTGGCAGCCTTTATTAGTGAATACTCTCAGAGAATTTGTAAACATGGATAAAACCGTTCGTTTTGTGATGCAATACTTTCATTTGAAAGATCTTAGTCCAACTAATATTAAAGCTGAGCTAGGTTCTAATTTGGTGAAGTCTGCTCCTTCATTTACAACAGTGAAATATTGGGTGGTAGAGTTTAAGCGTGGCTGTATGAACTGCCAAGACGAACATCGCTGTGATCGACCAAATGAAGTTACTAGTCCAGAAATCTTAAAAGAAAATTAACAAAATGGTATTGGATGATAGTCGACTGAAGGTGCGCGAGCTAGTAGGCATGCTGATTTTTTGCATCGCTTTATAACAATGGGTGAAACCTGGGTCTATCACTTCACACCTGAGACGAAGGAACGATCAAAACAGTGGATTGGAAGGGAAGAATCGGCTCCAAAGAAGGCGAAGACAGTTCTATCTGCAGGCAAGGTCGTGGCGCCAGTTTTCTGGGACGCAGGCGGGATAATTTTCTTTGATTATCTCATAAAAGAAGAAGCAATCAAATGCGAATATTTTGCAAACTTGTTACGGCGTTTAAGTGATGAAATAGAGCAAAAACGGGGCGAAAACATTTTTTGTTTCATCAAGACAATGCATCAGTTCACATGTCCATTATCGCCATGTCCAAAATCAATGAGTTAAACTTCGAATTGCTTACTCATGCACCCTATTGGCCAGATTTAGCCCCCTCTGATTATTTTCGGTTTTCAAACTTAAAAAAAATGGCTTGGTGGTAGAAGATTTGCCAACAATGAAGACGTGGAGTCTGCAGTTGATGGCTATTTTGCAGATCTCAATAGTTCTCACTATAAACAGGGTATCGAAGCTATTAAACCTGGCTGGGAAAAGTGCATTAAGCTGAAAGGAGACTGTGTACAGAAATAAAGATTTTTTTCCCAAAACTTTTGTGCTTTCTTTGTTAGGTCGGGTACTTCTGAAACAGCCCTCGGACTCATAAACAATTGAGGATAAGAAAGTCGCATGAATGGAACACATCAACTTTTGCAGCAAGGTGTTGTATAGCATCTGTTTTACTGATACGGAAAGTTACATGGGAATGAAGAGGATTTCACAGTCTCTTTGAAAAAAAAAGAAAAAAAATAACAAACAAAAACTGTGTCAAATTTAAATTAATTTCTACGTTCTCTTCTACAAACTTGCCTTAGAAAACATATGCTTTTGTTTCGAGCTGGTTAAGCGAGACAGACTTTGAAGCAACTTTGCGTCCAAAGAGGAATAAAAAAGGCTTTAATGACAGTCTGACCTTGAATACACGAGACTCACTGTGATAGCTTTGAAAGTACACACCATTTGCGAATATCCCTGAATTAAAAGTCACAAAAAGAATATGATAAGCTCGATCTGACTCTCCTTATCTACTATGCAAAAAAATCATCTTACGAAAGCTTATTCAACCATAGACTTCATGTTACTTGATAATGGAGATGACCATTAACAGAAATTGTGCATTTTTTCCCTTGAAAGTTCAGTGGAAATAAGAGACTATTCTAGGCTGAAGCGATAGTCAATTCTTTTAAAAGAGGGTCGCTAAAGGGCAAGCAAGGACGTTATAATGGAGATAGTGTATTTAAAAATTATATAATTTTGAGCTATAAATTGAATTGCAATTCATTTGGGAAGGAATGATGAAATTCGGTCATCTTTATATAGTCAGGAATAAAAAATAAAAAAAAAACAAATAATGACTTCCTGGTTGTAAAAAGTGATAGAAAATTTAAACCAATAAACTCTAAATGGTTAACTAAAAAAAAAGTTTCTCACATAAAATCAGTGCTTTAATGAAATCTATATTCTCTATATTCTATATTTTTCCTAAGCTTTATAATAACTATTATTTTATTACTTATTTACTAATTTACTTATTTATTATTTGTGGATGCTCTTTGACTGCTATGGTTCTCAGCATTTAGTATTGGTCGGTTAGGTTTGTTCCGACATGCCTTTATCAGACTTGAGGTTCTTATATGTACCGTAAATCTAGACACGGGACCTTCGGTTTTACTTCACTTTCGAAGGAAGCCATGCTAAGGATTTTACGGTTGAAAAAATCCATCACTCCTCGTCGTGTTTGTAACGGGAGGAAAGCATGTTAACCCTAAAGCACATAAACATTATGGTTTACCAGTTATGAAAAAGTCATCCAAAATGAAAAGGACTTCAGAGGCTATTCCTAAGGAATTCATGATATACATTTTATTTTTTTACAAAAACATGCTAAGCATTTGACATGACATTTTTATAAACATCGTAAGAAAAAATTTTACCCAGACCAAAATTTTCGTAAAATGTTTCGTATAAAGAGTACTTTGGGGTTTGAGTATCGTTTTGAATGTCTTCGTGTTACATCTTTAGAAGATGTTTAATTTAAATGTGAAGTTTAATACTTAAACTTTCATTTTTGAGTTATGTTGCTCATACACACACATAGCTAATACGATTATTTTTATTCAGGGAATTTCAAAACAGTAAAATGTTTAAGTCGAATTTTTAGGTTGAATACAGCACTTCCACTACTTATTATACTAGTATAGCAACTAAGAATTGAATAGCAAGATGCATGCCATTAGGTTAAAGTTCATTAAAGCTCCTCATTTTTGTAATAAACACTAAAGGCGATTTTGAGAAAATATAAAGTAAGAAACAGTTTTCCTTTCGGTGCGCACCCTCGAAAAATGCTGAAATGAAACATCAAGCTATTGAACTTAGTGCTATTCACACACACACACGCACATACACTAAGTATGAGGTGTATGAGACTAAATTTACTTTAACTTTATTATTTTTACTTTTTTTTAAGCTATATCTACACATTTTAAAGTGCACAGTAAACAAACAAAAAGTGTGCGGATGCATGAGTATGTACAAAAGGAACCAAAAGCTATAATATGGATATATACCAACCTTAGTAATTAAATAATCACAACCATTAAGAATACTACTGGAAGATTTGTTTTTAATTGTCCTTTAGCATTTTAAACTTGATGTTTTTGCTATCTACCGTTACTTTAAAATCGCTTAGCAGTATTGTTTAAAGTCGAGTACATTTAAATAACTGATGTACATATTGAGTAAACTGCATACATTTAACTTTCTACAGTGAAGTATTTTTCATTAATAGTGCATTTTATGGAGTTTTAGTCTCTTGGAAGCTATATAATGGACAAACTCAAAACAGAAAGGTAAGTGGTATTTGTTAAAACATGCAGTTTTTTAACATGTGTTATCAAAAATAAAATCCAGCTTAATTAATTTGCTTTAAGTCCTTTAGTCTGATTTTCTCAAACTGTTATTAGGATTGTTTACTTATTTATTAAATTATGTTGGTAGAGTTAAGGTAGTTTGGCCTTCTCTTCCAACCAACCACATAGAAAATTCCTGAATATGATGATGGCCCACATAACATATACCTAAACATGCAACATATATACGAACTACTATAATTAATTGAAAATATTACCGAAACTAAGTAAACATAAAATGTTGAAAAACTGAGTTAAAAGCATTAAGCATAAAATATATGCACTCAACTATAAATAGAATATACAAGCATAATGGACATGAGGATATAGCATCTAAATTAAGTCATTAAAATTTTTCGTTTAAAATTGTGTGTATACATTTTGTGTAACTAATTAAAATATTACTATACAAGCAATTAGTAAAGCTCCAAGCATCGTATTTTCAATATCTTCACAAAGGGAGAAAATTTTTGATACCCACTGTAAAAACAAAATTTCTAAAATGGTTTCTGTTTCTTTACACGACAGTGTAAAGTAGGTAATAAATTCCAAGCAAGCTTTTTAAAAAAAGGTTTTGGAAAACGAAGTTTTCAGCTTTATACCATATATTTTGTGGATTGATAGAGATTTAAATTAGCTGAAACGTTATAAAAATTATATTTTAAAAGAAAGCATAACTACCGCCACCGTGGGGCATGTAAATAACGTGAGACCTTTAAATGTGATGAAAGTGGACTTGCAAATCGTCTCCTTAGCGCAGCTGCTTACCAAGCGGGAGACCTGGGTTCGATCCCCAGTACCGGCGTGGGGATTTTTCCCCCGCTGGGAGACCTGGCCCGGGGTGCACTCAGCCTCGTAAGGTCCCTGGGGGGAATTGAGGAGCTACTTGATGGAGAAGTAGCGGCTCCAGGTCATGAGGACCGCATTAACCGGCCGGGAGGGACGCGAGGCGCTGACCACGTCTCACCCTCCAATACTGCACCCCATCCATGACGTCTGTAGTGGACCGAGATGGGGGACGCAGCGGCCGGGCGGTAGGCCAAGGTTCCCCGTGAGCTCACATGCCATGGAGTTATAATTGGACTTGCAAACTATATATACGCGACAGGTAGCTGAAATTTGACTCGTCTCCTCCTTAAAATTTCACCTACAGTATACTCTCATACCTTCAGACTCTCTAGGAAGGCTGGACATAATCTTGGGTAATTTAGAAGCTTGCTTGCTAAGCACTTGGCTACTATATTGTATTTGTTGGTTACATTTCTCGCATGGGGCACTATTGTAACTGCAAGTGAAAACTGTAAATAATTACTAAGGTAATCAAATATAATAAATAGCTATAATATATAGAATGTATCACAAGACGTACGTTAGTTTAAGCTTAGTCTTAGAGATGAATCCGAAAAAGCTATGAAACTATAACGTGAAAGAAAAATCGTTCACAAAGTCTTTTGGGATATGGTTACGCGGTGGGGTACCAAAGCTGCCGGTCCCCAGGCCGCGCTCGCCAAGGCGTCTCGCTTTGGTGCTTCGTAGCGCAGGGGATCGTGGGTTCGAGTCCCGCCTTGGGCATGGGTGTTATATGCTTGTGTATGTGTGTGTGTTTAAAGAAGAAAACAAAGTGAAACAATTAGGTAAATAAAAATAGGGTGTACAGCGCCGGAGTCCCGACCAGACTCCGGAACTGTATTTAAAACAAAACAAAAAACTACATAAGAAAATCCTTGAACTAAAAAGACAGAAAGCAAGTTATTGAGGGTGGCATTCTCATAAGAATGTGAACGTTATATTTGTATTAGACCCTAAAAGAGATCCTAAAATTGTAGTGACTGACTCAAGAAAGTAGACGTCATTAAATGCATTAAGATAATCCAATCAGAGTTTAGTTTTAATTCTTCGGCAGAAACGGGGTGTTTGGTATATATTATAAACAGATGAGAGGCAAGCCACTTCTTCCCATTAGTTCTTCAGTTGTTCTTTACACTACATCATTAGTCCTTTTAATATTTTGTTCACAAATCACGAAAGATATTACTTACGTAACCAAGTGATCCGCAAATTCTTGAGCTTCACTTGTAAGCAAATGTGTAGGCCACTATATAGAAAAGTTTAAATAAATATTATAACTTATAATCCTAAGATGTTAACAACGAAAATAACCTCTTATACTGATCACCTGCCTAAGTGATATCTGCTCGAATAAGAACCCATCTAGCCAGAGAAAATACTGCCTTTTCATATTTATTTGGCCTTTAGCACCGGTGGGTTTAAATGCATGACGTCGTTATTAGTTCACCGAGCCCCTTCTTTCAAAGGTGAGGTGATGAGTTGAACCTTGAACTGCACGTATTGCCGACTTCGTAAACAGGTTTATGTATTGGTCAGTGCAGAGCTGTTTTTCACATGGATATTTTTTGCGTTCTTTGCACGTGAGATGGGAGTGACCACCGATCACATAATTTCCATGGTTGAGTGCTACTTCCGAACTGGAAGAATACGTTATCTGTCAGTATAAATGCTGCGATTGCGAGTTTACGAAACATAAGCGAGTGTTCCAAATGTAAATATTGGAAAGGCATAAAAGTCCCATTTCACTAATATGACTTCGAAACTGTTGACATCCACCTCTTCTATTCATCGTTCGCTAGTCCTCTTCAAAAGGCAATACGTGTTGAACTCTCTGCCTTGTATTGGCGTCATGCACAGACAAACGACTGGCGACAAAGGCCGAATAAATCTGAAGACTTTATACGTAAATAATTCATTTTAAATGATCATGGCGACGTAAGTATAGATATTTAGCGGTCGGAGCGAACCACATCACATATTTCTACCCATATATTTCTGAAATATTTTGTTCGTTTTTTGGAATTTAGTATATAGTTTCTGTGTAGCAATTTCAAAATATGTATGAAGTCTTTTAGTATCTTTCTCAAAATGTAGATAGAAAATTAATAAATATTAGTAGGAAAAATCTATGCCTAACAGCAAGTTTTTCAAATAAGTTACTGGATCTCTAAGATACATTCTCATATATAATTATTTGTGTGTAATGCTTTTTTTCTGTTGTCAAGGAAAAAGGAAAGTACAACTTCGACATAAACGTGTCTCAGTAAAGTATTTAAACATCCGTCTCTCTCAGCTATCGACCCCTTTTCTCCTGACCTGACCCACTTTCTAACTTGTGCTAAAGCACGCTCTGTTTAAAAGTTCTGAAAAAATATTTTTCAACACTTTTCTTCGTCTTTAGGGATGATACAGTATGCAACTATATCGTCAGTGAATAAGAGAAGTAAAGTGCCTTAATAGTTACTAATCGTGTTTAAAATTATTTCAATGCCTTGAGGTCGGGTCTCTAAGGAAGCGACATTTACACGAGGGGCTTTCTTGAAATTATGCCCATTTATGCGATTTCGGTCCTATATTACTTTCTTTACCCAAACTATATACATAGCGTATAGAGAAGGTATTGTGATGCACTCAAAAATTCGATACCAAAATTTCACCGCAAATACATGTTTGAGACGCCCTGAAAAAAAAAAAAGCATTTTTAGAAAAATGTTCCTGTGTCTGTGTATATTGCCTATGGGCAGTATAGCTACAAAAAGAAAAGGCCGTTAAAATCCAAACTTGTTATTTAGGTTTGGTATCTTCCTAGGATGCGACACGAAGATTTTCAAGAAAATCCCCCCGCCCCCAACTAACCTTTATATGGAACTTTTTTCAAAGTTTTGATTTTCTGAAAAATGACTCTCACGGTTTTGATTAAAACGTCATATATTAAATATACTTACACAACAAATAAATTGTATATCTTGACTTTTCTGGGAATAGCCCCTGAAGACTACTTTATTCTGGATGAATTTTACGGAATTTTCCATAACTGCTACACTGTAAGAGATGGACAAAATATTACCATACACAAAATGTAGAACACATTAAAACACACCATTTATGTTATATACATATTTTTCGTGGAGCTGATCGTTTTTAACATATTTCCTACTTTTAGTTTCAGCTTTGAAAACTTATACTTTTCTCAATGCAGAAATTTGTCAACTCCTGTCCTTACAAAGGAACTTCAGTCACAGAGCAACGAGCTTTTGACTATTACCTTAACCTATGGTACTTTCTAATTTCGCTTCTGCTTACAAGGAAGCAAATAATGAGACTATTTCTGCTATCTTTTTTTTCTCGATTAGTATGAAGTATATAGAAGCATTAGCCTTTTGACAATAATTTGTTGTAGAGATGTAGAGAAAGTGATGTGAATGGAACACATCAGCATTTTTTTTACTTTCTCTAGACCTATGTTCATACTATACATAGTGGCTAGAAAAGGTTGTATTCCATCCAAATACTCAATACTGGCATTTCACCGGAGACACTTTATTTTAGAGTCCCCTGGATCAAAAAATAAGCATTTGTAGAAAAATGATCCAAGTATGTGTCTGTAGACAACATAACTCAAAAACGTAAAGACTATCAAATCCTAAATTTGGTATTTAAGCATCTTCCAAGGATATGCCACGTAGATCTTCACGAAAGTCGCCCACCCCAAACTACACCTTATAGGGAACATTTTTTTTGAAAAATGAGTTATTCTCAGAAATGGCTCAAATGATTTTTATCAAAATACCATATATTTTAAGATATTTTCCTGAAAAACGAAATGTCTATCTTTAATTTTGTGGGAACAGCCTTCGTTCTGGATGAAATTTTGCCTAGCTGGGAAACTGTAAGTGATAGACAAAACCTGCTACACAAAAAATGTAGATCTAGTTAAAACACAAAATTATATCACGTACATTTTGGTGTAGTCAAAGGTTTCCAGTTATTCCTTAACACTGATGTTATTTTTAGAATACTTAAATGGGAGCTCACCATTCATCTCGTATCTATTTTGTTTCACTCCTGGAAATGCCATATAGCGACCAACTTTTAACGGACCTCACTATATTTAACTAATTTACACCCTTATTTCCCTTTACGTGTGAGTAACTAACTAGTAAACCCATTTCTCCTGTTGTTTATCTTCATTAGTATAAAGTACTATAAGAATAAGCTTTTGTAAGAACAGTTGCAATAAATGTAGAGAAACCCATATGAATGTAACACAATACTTTTTCTACATAATCTTCTGTCATAAGCGTGTCCCACGCTTAAGGTAATCGAAATGTTTACATGCGGAATTTAGAAGTTACTCCAACTTGTTGCTAAACAAAGGCATAACAATTTCTAATTATTATTGAAGCAAGTAAAGTTACCTGTTAAGTGCATCAAATAATACCCCCGAGCGGCACTAACGCACTTAACAAGGAAAGGGATAGGATCTATTATGTACAAGTGTTCAAGTGTACAGAATTCATCAACTTCCAGCAATTCCATGAACACAGGATTCCTGTTTACTTTCTATAGCACGTATGACCAGTATAATAGTGGAAAGAGAAGGTATTTTATCGCATCCAAAAATTGGATTCCGACATTTCACCGGATACACTTTTTTGAGAACAGCTGAATCTAAAGAAGCATTTTTTAAACATTCTGTGTGGGGGCAACTTAGCTCAAAAAGGAAGAATCGGTTAAACAACATACTTAATGTTTAAGTATAACATCTTCCAAATATACGAAACAATGATTGTCAGGAAAATCCTCCTACCCTTTATACACTTTACAAGAATCATTTTTTGAAAAGTCCCATTTTTACTTTCTCTGTACGTACTATGTACATATTGTACAGAGAAGGTATTCCACTCCACCTAAAATTCGATACCGAGATTTCACCGGAAATATATGTTTTAGACTCCACTGTATCCAAAAAAAGTATTTTCAAAAAAGGGCCTTGTGTGTATGTGTGTCAGTGTGACCGTGTGTATGTGAACACGATAACTCAAAAACAAAAAGTCGGTAAAATAGCAAACTTGGTATTTAAGTTTAGTATTTCCAGGGATGCGACATCAAGATTTCGAGAAAAATCCACCCACCCCAAACTACCCTTTACATAGAACTTTTTTCGAAAATTTTGATTTTCTAAAAAATAGCTAACGGTTTTGATTAAAATATCGTATATTAAAGATATTTACCTGACAAATAAAATGTATGTCTTGAATTTTCTGGGAATAGCCTCTGAAGACAACTTTAATCTAGGTAAATTTTACGGAATTTTACGAAAGTGCTAAACCGCAAGAGATGGAAAAAAAATTATCACACATAAATGTAGAAGCACTTTAAGACACACAATTTATCTTATATACATTTTTTTCGTGGGGTTGTTTGTTTTTAAGATATTCCTTGTTTTAGGTTTCAGCTATAAAAAACATACTTTTCTCATACAGGACTTTGTGAACTCGTGTCCATACAAACAAAGGAACTTCAGTCACTTAGCACCCAGCTTTTGACTATCACTTTAGCCTATGATACTTCCTTATTTCACTTCCACTTACAAGGAAGCGAGTAATACGACTATTTCTGCTAATTTTTTCTCGATTAGCAGGAAGTAAATCGAAGCATAAGCTTTTTAAAAATAATTGATTGTAGAGATTAGAGAAAGTCGTGTGAATGGAACACATCTGATTTTTTAATAAAATGTTTGTAGCGATTTTTATTAAAACCACACATTTTAATATATTTTCATGTAAAGGAATGCATATCTTAAATTTTCTGGGAATAATCGATGTGGACTTCTTCAATCTGGATGGCTTTTGTATAACCGGTAAACATAACAGATAGAGAAACACTTACTACTCAAAAAAATGTAGATTTCGTTAAAACATGCAATTTGTCATTGCAGTTTTTTATAGAGTTTTTATTAAAACCACACATTTTAATATATTTTCATGTAAAGGAATGCATATCTTAAATTTTCTGGGAATAATCGATGTGGACTTCTTCAATCTGGATGGCTTTTGTATAACCGGTAAACATAACAGATAGAGAAACACTTACTACTCAAAAAAATGTAGATTTCGTTAAAACATGCAATTTGTCATTGCAGTTTTTTATAGAGTTAGCAACTTCAGCGATATTCCTTGTTATTATTTTCTATTCTAAAATACTTGAACCTTTCTCATCTGTTTCATACCTCTTTTGTTTCATTCCCGGTCATGGAAAGAGAAGCGAATTTGAATTATAATTAAATAACGACATCTTTTAAAATATCTGATCGTGGCTTTATCCTTGAATTCCTGTATTCCCTTTCTAGTTATAGGGAACTATGCTGAGATCCGTGTCGGGTTGGGCAAAAACTGGCACTAGAGAGAGTTTAAAAAAGAGCAGCTAAATTTGTAGACAGAAGTAAACGATTAGAAAATCATACCAGCACTGTTACTTCCTGGGAAACACTAGAAAAACGTAGGAGACGAGCAAGGCTATGTGCAATTTTTGGAGCTTATATGTACATAGCCTATATGTACATAGGTACATTTTCCTTCGCAAATAGAACAATAAACGAATGGAACAAAATACCTGCAGATTTACTGGAGATTTTGCCACAAAGTGTAAATGGTTATAAAAAGAGACTAAAGAAGAGTGATTTATAGTCAGGATAGTAAATAAAAATATTGCGTTATTATTACTGTTGTTACAATTATGTATATATTAGTATACTATGATCTCATTGGCTTTTTAACAGGGTATTACTCACATTATTGTTTAACTCAATTGTATTGTACATTGTGTTATTACATTGACAGCGCTGCCACCGGGCCACGCCCTAAGCAGTGAAATAAAGTATCTATCTACATAATAAGGCCGTTTTTACTAACATTTTAATTTCATTAGTATTATGTAAATAATGCTTTGTTTATAGAATATAGAGAAAGTCATGCGAATGAAAGATCGTTTACTTTCTCTAGCACGTATGTGTAATTTACTTAGTAGATAGAGGAGGTAAACCCAAAAATTGGATAGGTACCGAGATTTCACCATAAATACATGTTGTGAGGACCCCTGAATTCAAAGGCGCATTATAAGCAAAAGGTCCGGAGTGTGTGTATGTGTGTGTGCGTGTGTATCAAAGCTTAAAATCGGTTACACACAAACTTTGTGTTTAAGTTTAGCATCTTCCAAGGATACGACACGAAGAATTTTAGAGAAAATTTCCCCTCCGCCAAAAACCGTTACGCAAAGCATTTTCGAAAATTTGTTTTTCTCAAAAATGACCCTAACGATTGGTATTAAATTACCATATGTTTAAAATATTAATCTCTTTTTTCATGCAATATCTTGAATCTTTTGGGAATTGCCTCAAAACACCTCTTCATTCGGAACGACTTTTGTATAACTGATAAACGTAAGAGATATACAAAAATAGATCCCGTTAAAAACAGCCTATACTTTTTATAGCGTTAACCATTTCCAGATATAGGTTTAAGTTTTAAACTATTAAAGCTTTTTTCAAACGGGAAGTCATCTTTGCTTTCCAATTACATATGTTTTACTCTTGCCCATGCGAAAAGAACTGAATTTAAATTATTTCACATTGAGACCAGCTTTTAAAGTATTTAACCTCACTTTGGCCTAATGTACCCCCACATTTCCCTTCTACTTCAAGGAAGTAAGTAACAAGACAATTTCTGCTAACGTTTGTCACGTTCAGCAAGTTACATGGGAGAATAATTTTTTACTTTCTCTATACGTACTATGTACATAGTGTATATAGAAGGTATTTTACTCCACCCAAAAATTCGATATCAGATTTCACCGGAAATATATGTTTTAGGGTCCCCTGTATCCAAAAAAAAAAAAATTCGGAAAAAGGTCCATGTGTATCTGTGAACACTATAAATCAAAAACGAAAAGTCGGTAAAATACCAAACTTTGTATTTAAGTTTAGTATCTTCCAGGGATGCGACACGAAGATTTTGAGAAGAATTCCCCCACCCCAAACTACCCTTCATATGGAATTTATTTCGAAAATTTTGATTTTCTTAAAAATGGCTCTATCGATTTTGATTAAAATATTGTATATTAAAGATATTTACCTGACACATAAAACTTATATCTTGAACTTTCTGGGAATAGCCTCTGAAGACTGCTTTATTCTGGATGAATTTTATGGAATTTTACATAACTGTTAAACCGCAAGAGATGGACAAAAACTTACTACACGAAAAATCTAGAGCACGTTAAAACACAAAATTGATGTTATATACATTTTTTTCGTGGAGTTCATCGCTTTTGAAACATTCCTTGTTTTTGGTTTTCTCTTTGAAAAACTTATACTTTTCTCACACAGGAATTTGTCAACGGCTGTCCATACAAAGGAACTTCAGTGACACAGCAACCAGCTTTTGACTATCATTTTAACCTATGTTACTCCCTTATTTCGCTTCTACTTACAGAACAGCAAGTAATAAGATTATTTCTGCTATTTCTTTCTGATTAACATGAAGTAAATAGAAGTATAAGCTTTTTAAGAATTGTTTGTTTGCAGAACAGGTAAAGAAAGTCATGTGAGTGGAAATCATCAGGAGTTTAAAATATAAGCTTTTACGAAATAAATGAACAATTTATTCATTAATAGTTCTGAATTCTAACAACGGGATAAAGATGAAATTGCACTAATCGTATCATAAACGGGATAGTCAAAAATATTAAATTTGAAACAAGAATAACAACTGCTTCCTTGCTACAGTGTTGAGTAAATGTATACATATACTTTTAGTAGCTATACAAAAATGTATAATACACAAAATATCTGTTTTAATGAGATATACATACTTGTGTAGTCAATGTTGTCTATACCTTGCGGTTTACCAGTTATGCAAAAGTGATACAGAATGAAGAAGGCTTCAAAGTCAGAACAGAATACTCAAGACATAGGGTTTGTCATGTATAATATACGATATTTTAATAAAAACCATTAGAACCATTTTTGAGAAAACTATAAATCTAAAACTTTTCTTTGTTGCGGATAGTTTAGGGTGGAGAAAATGTTCCTGTCATATGCTTAGAAATTGCTGAACGTAATTATCAAGTTTAGTATTTTACTGGTTTTTCGTTTTTGAGTTATGTTGTTCACACACACATCCACGCACATGGACTCCTTTCTAGAAATGTATAATGAAATACCCTCTCTGCCTATGTACCAAGTAGAAAAGTAAAACGTATTTCGAAGCATTAAAACTATAAAAAGAACCTAATTATTTATACAAAGTTGCATTTGGTTAAGAAAAGGTTGTGTAATACATCAGTTTTTATTTTCTCTACTTCGAGGTTTAACATATTTGAGACCTCCTGAACCCCTAAAAAAAAAAAAAAGGCGTCATAATTCATAAACGAAAAGTCAGCCAAATACCAAATTGGTACCTAAGACTAACATTTTCCAAAGATGCAAGATGAAGATTTTAAGAAAATAACTCGCCAAACAATCTCTTTACATGCAGGCTTTAGAATGCTATTACGATTTTGACGAACATATGGTATTTTAATGACATTTCCATTCTGAATTACTTTTTTATAACTGGCAAACTACAGGAAGGAGAAAACATCTTACTACATAAAAAATGAAACTCATTGAAATAAACAATTTATGTGAAATACTTTTATTTAGGTTAACCTTATCAGAGATATTCCTTATTGTGTTTTGAACTTTCCATTGGAATGGCGTCTTTTATTTTTTATTGAATTTTATACAGGAAGAGTGGAATTTCAGCGTTATCATATAGCGACCCGCTCTCAAAATATTCAGTATCAGTTAAACTTACTTTATGCCTTTACTTCAGTTGTGTCTACAATAAAATGTAATAAAACCATTTCTACAAATGTATATCTGGAATAGTATGAAGTAAATAGTCACTTTTGTAAGGACAGTGTCTTGAAAAGTAGTAAAGGAAAGCAATGTGAATGTAACAAGTTTGATATTTAATTTTCTAGGGTGTACTGAAAACAATCTAGAGTTTTCTCTCTTATTTTGTATATTTTTATAATTTAGCTGACATGATTATTACCTGACATGAGTTCATTTAGATATACTGTATTAGTCATGAATGTTATTTCATGTTTCCTAATCCAAATATCTGATGTGTTACATTCACATGACTTTCTCTACATCTCTGCAACAAATTATTCTACTTATTTCATCTAATCGGGAAAAAATTGGCAGAAATAGTCTTATTACTTGCTTCCTTGTTAGTAGAAAAGAAATAAGGGGTACCATAGGTTAAAGTAATATTCAAAAGCTGGTTGCTATATGACTGAAGTTCCTTTGTTTGTATGGACACGAGTTCACAAAGCCCTGTATGGGAAAAGTAAAAGCTGTTCATAGCTGAAACCAAAAACAAGAAATATCTCAAAAACAATCAACTCCACGAAAAAAATGTATATGACATAAATAGTGTGTTTTAAAGAGCTCTACATTTGCAGTGTGGTAAGCTTTTGTCCATCTCTTACGGCTTAGCAGTCATGCTAAATACCGTAATATTGACCCTGAATAAAGTAGTCTTCAGAGGCGGTTCCCAGAAAATTCAAAATATACATTTTATTTGTGAGGTAAATATCTTTAATGCACGATATTTTAATCAAAATCGTTAGAGCCATTTTTTAGAAAATCAAAATTTTCGAAATATTTTCCATGTAAAGGGTAGTTTGGGTTGAGGGGATTTTTCTCAAAATCTTTGTGTTGCATCCTTGGGAGATACTAAACATAATTACCAAGTTTGGTATTTTACCGAATTTTCGTTTTTGAGTTATCGTGTTCACAGACACTACGGACACACACGAAAACATATATTTCCGGTGAAATCTCGGTGTCGATTTTTTTTGGTGGAGTGTAACTTCTCTATACGCTATGTACATAGTACGTATAGAGAAAGTAAAAGGTATATAAATTAATGTAGTCTGTCTGGTGAGTAAGTTAAGGGACAAACTGCTCTAGGAATTCTCTGGTGCTATAAACCTTCCAAACCTGCTCCTACAGCGAAGCAGAAACGATTTATATATAGTAAACTGAACTACCGTATTTGGAGGCTTAGCGGATTGGTTTCTTACATAAAATACATTTAAAGCAAATTGTTTGGACAAAAACGGAAATGTCAAGGCAAGCAGTGATTCAAATAATTTATGCTGAATTAATTTCAGAGGAAGGTCACAAATCAAAATGCATTAGTCCTTTTGGAGAGAATTTGAAAGCGTGTGTCAAAGAATAACTTAACATTGTTCCATTTGTGCGTGTCTGTTAATTAAGGAACGAGGGTATCCGTTTAGGGTGTTGCATTTGTTAAAATTGCAAAATTCACACTATATATGATATCTAGGTGAACTTATGTCGTTCTAATACACAATAATGGTGATATTTTTGCCATGTATCAAAATTCTAGTTTTTATGTTATTAAAATAATGATTTTATTGTACAGATTCATTGTTCTAATAAAAATGAGCCACGTGATGATATTTTAAAAATATTCACGTACCAAAAACATTTTTACAGCAAATTAGTTTACAATCAGATCTATTAGGGATTTTTCTTAATATTTTAGTCCTAATCATGTAGAAAAAGTATTTCGTTTTGTACTCATGCTTTTTATGTGGAATACACCACCTTCTCTGTACACTATGCAAGGTGCTAATGAAAGTAACAAAGCGGTAAAACTGGTGCGAAGAGGAAGATTAGTATGAAATTATGTACATCCCACAAGTGAATAAATCATAGCGTTATCTGGCAGTAGCTTTTATGCCAATTCTGTAGTTTTTACTTTCTCTACACGTAATATGTACATAGTGTATAGAGAAGGTATGGATGGCACTCCACCACAAATTCGATACCGATATTTCACCGGAAATATATGTTTTAGAGTCCTCTGTATCCAAAAAAATGTATTTTCAGAAAAAGGTCCGTGTGTTTATGTGTCCGTGTGTCTCTGAACACGATAACTCAAAAATGAAAAGTCTGTAATATACCAAACTTGGTATTTAAGTTTAATATCTTCCAGGGATGCGACACAAATATTTTGAGAAAAATCCTCCCACCCTCAATTACCCTTTACATGGAACTTTTTTCGAAAATTTTGATTTTCTAAAAAATGGCTGCAACGATTTTGATAGAAAATATCGTATATTAAGTTATTTACCTGAAAAATAAAATGTATATTTTGAATTTTCTGGGAATAGCCTCTGAAGACTACTTTATTCTGGGTAAATTTTACGGAATTTTGCTAAACTGTAAGAGATGGACAAAAACTTACAACACAACAAATGTAGAGCACTTTAGATCACACAATTTATGTTATATACCTTTTTTGCGTGGAGTTGGTCGTTTTTGAGATATTCGTTTTTCTTGGTTTCAGCTTTGAAAAACTTATACTTTTCTCATACAGGAATTTGTCAACTCCTTTCCATACAAACAAAGGAACATCAGTCACATAGCAACCAGCTTTTGGCTTTCACTTTAACCTATGGTACTCCCATATTTCGCTTCTACTTACAATAAAGCAAGAAAGAAGACTATTTCTGCTAATTTTTCTCGATTAGCATGAAATAAATAAAAGATAAGCTTATTATCAATAATAATGTTCAGATATATAGAGAAAGTCATGTGAATGGAACACATCACATTTTTTTTATTGCAAATGAGTGAGGTTTGTTTGTTAAATACAGTCCCTAGGCACGGTTTCATGCGATAAATGGAGCTTACTGTATGTTTTATTTATTTATTCGCTAACAAACATCGGTTGCACTTTGGGAATTGTAAATGAATGACTCCCGAACAATTTAAAAACCCGAGGGTCCTCGTCATACATCATCGTCATTAATATAATAAATACCCTTGGTAGCTACATGAAGATTGTTTTAAATTTAGAGGAGCCATGTTTACTGATTTTACATCTTGCAATATTAATACCTCAACATTTTTAAATTTCAATTAATTGTAAATACCAGTTAAGAAAAAAAAATGACGAAATAGTAGCTTGGTATTTTTTTTTCTTTGTTGAAAATCTTTACATAATATTCTTCAAGGTATCTGCCAATAATTAAATTTGGTATTTATCTCATTTCTCTCAAGTTTCTTCACTGCTTACTTATAGTATGTGAATGAAAAATAATTCCATCCATCCAACAATTGGAAATACACGTTTTTCCTGAATCCAACAAAACATGTCAGAAAAGTCTGTAAAATATAACTATTCCGCCTTTTATTGTAACTTATAATTCACAATTTCTGTCTCAATGCTGCAATATTTTAATATTTTATACTTTTCTCACTTGTCCATAGAAACAAAGGAACTTTGTCACATAGCAACTAGCTTTTGACTATCACTTTAACCTATGATTCTTCCTTATTTCCCTTCTACTTACAAGGAAGCAAGTAATAAGACTGTTTCTGCAATTTTTTTCTGGATTGGCATGATGTCATGTGAATGGAGCACATCAAATTTTTAATAAAATGTCGTATATTAAAATTGTATGTTTACATATCTAATAAAATGTATATGTTGAATTTCTTGGAAACAACCCCTGAAGTCCTCCTCATTTCGAATGACTTTTGCCTAACTGGTAAACCGTAACACATAGCCGAAACGTAATACATACAAATGTACATCTCATTAAGACACATAATTTATGTTAAACACTGAGTTTTTTTAGAGTAGGCCATGTTGCGACATTCCCTGTTACGGTTTCAAGTTTCAATTTTAAAACAAGCTTCTTTTTCTGAAACGAGAAATCCGTATGTTTAATATCACATTTGTTTTACATCTGTCCATGGAAAGAGAACCAAATTTCAATGTGAATAGCGACTACTTTTAAAATAATTTAGTTGTTGGTTTAGCCTAGTATATTTGTTATTTTCCTTCTTCTTATATGGGAGTAAGCAGGTTATAAGTTAATTTCTGGTGATGTTTATTTTGATTAGCACTGTGTAGATAAAAGAATAATTTTAGTAGAAATAGTTTGTTACAGAAAAATGTATAAATATTTTTTTGTTCTTTAATGAGAAGTTCTCATACGTTTCATATCTGTTATTTTATTCCTGGCCATGTAAAGAGAACTAAATTTCAATGACAATCGCATAGCGACTTCTTTTAAAACATGTAATTGTCGGTTTAGCCAAGTGTATTTCTTATTTCCCTTCTACTTATAAATAAGTAACTAATAAGTAAATTTCTGGTAATGTTTATTTTAATTAGCACTGTGTAGATAAAATAATTTTGGTAAGAGTAGTTTGTTACAGAATAATTTATAAATAATTACTTTTTTCTCAAACAGGTTATCCTCATTCGTTTTAAATCTCTTTTATTTTACTCCTGGCCATGGAAAGCGAACCAAATTTCAATGACAATTGCATAGCGAGTACTTTTAAAATATTTAAATGTCGCTTTAGCCTGGTATTTTATTTATTTCCTTTCTATTTATAAAGAAGTAAGCAGGTTATAAGTAAATTATTTGGTGATGTTTATTTTGATGTAGATAAAAGATAATTTCAGTAAGAACAGTTTGTTACAAACAGGTCGAGAAGGTCATGAAAGGAAGACATCAGATTTTAGTTCCAAGATTCAATTGGCAGGTTGTATCATACGACAAAATGAAGTGCGAACATTGCTGTATGGACCTGTGGTATGTCTCAAGGATGCTCTCAACAGATGAATGTATAGTTTATGCCATAACAATGGATAAACGTGGACGCAGATGTTGCTGCGATGGCAGACTTTGAGAATCCGGTTAAATAGGCAGATTCAGTAACCGTAGCTCACTAATTTCGATTATAGCAAGAGACAGCAGCTGTCTACATACATCAGCATGTTGAGCAGCTGGTAAGGCGGTCACCCATTGCTGTTTGTCTCTGTCACACCATCTGATCGTATCCACTGAGTGTGTTCACCAATGAGAGTTGAACTTGTGGGATGTAATTACTACAGAGTGCATTTAGTATAAAGGCTTTTCACTGCACATTCACCTGTAGAGCAGGGGTTTAATCTTGCCCAGACTTCCCCCCACCATTATACCCCAGCTACTGTAGCCTCTCTGACATAACAAGCAATACCAGAACGAATGGTGTCAGAGGCGGTCACTGAATAGTATACAAGACTCGTAATAATGTTGATAAACAATGTGGTTAGTTTCGTTGTGTGACTGTAATACAATATTGCAACAGAAACGTCTGTTTGTATCTTCTGTCGATTATAAATAAACATGTTAGTCGCCCTTCGTGGTGTAGGGGCCACCATGGTAGCCTTTAATACTCAATGTCGCGGCTTCAAACCTGGCAGAGGGTGATGGGTTGCTTTTGGGCGTAAAACTCTCTTTCCTTCGGAAAGAAGCAAAACGGTTGTTGCGTGCTACAGATTTACGGCAAGCCTGAGCAAAATCAGTTCCCCCCCCCAAATAGGAGTAGAATGAGGCGCTGAGAACTACAGCAATTAAACAGTGTCCATAAATAAAATTCAATTTTTAAAAATCTATTCACTAATAGTTGTTCCTTCGATGCTGCTACAACAATTCTGCCGTATCATGTCCTTCCGACTTTCACTGCGGCTAACACTGCCTGCTAAGAATTTTCTGATGGAACCGACACAACTGTTGCTCCCAGTTGAAACAGTACTGTCTGCAAGCTTTGTTCCCCCTTTTGTATCCTTCAATCATGCGTCAGGAAACTTCCAGAAGCAGTCGCACGTGCAAACCTCAGCAGGTCACACAAACACACTCAGGTGTAACAATACCCGACTTCGATTTAAAGAAATTTCCAGAACAAAGGTATCCACTTTCACAGGTGTAATGATCACAGTTTCGATGTTAACAGAACTCGCCACTGACACACCTGTCGCTTAATGCACCTGTAACAATGAATGCCAATAATCAGCTATGACTTATGAAGCAAATCGTTCATTCAGTTTCGACGATTAAGACCGTAGGTTGCAGTCACAATATGGATACTGCAACAAATTATTCATATTCAGGGGCGTTTACTTTGGGCTAGCTGGGAAGCCCGGTTAATTTGAGAAGAAGGAATTTATATTAAACTTACAAATAACAAAGTATTTCCCTTTTAGCAGGGTATTTAAGTCTGTTAAGCCCGCCTGGGTAGTATGATGATTGCGTGTCTGTCTCGCATTCAACAGGTCGCGAGTTCGATCTCGCTTCGAGATAGTTATCCGAGTAAGGTTTTTTCCGTGGTTTCCCTTATCCTGAGAATACGAATGACGAATAACTTTAAGCTTCATGGACAGCAAGATCATTTGAGCATCATTTCATTTATCTCCGATATGACCAACCAGGTTAAACGACATTAAGCTACAAAATAAATAAATTCAAAACGCTGATAAAGAAATTGTTCAGTAAGGCAATCGCTATTGCTCATTTCGGGGATGGTAATATTGAGTTGCTTAAATAATCTACTTCTGCACGAATACTGTACAAGCGATGAAGCATAATAACCGTGCAGAACCAGTGAACTTGAGAGTATTTTTATTTTTGGTAGTGTTTAACGCCCGCTTTAACTACTTATGGCACCGCAGGCGGTGACAATGATACATGAATGAAAATTGAGCACCGGTGGAATGCGATGGCGGGGGAAACCGGAGAACCCGGAGAAAACCCGCCCCAGCGCCGCTTTGTCCACCACAAATCTCACATGCGGTCGCTTGGGGTCGAATCCGGGCCGTCTAGGTGAGAGGCGAGTGGTCTAATCACTCGGCCACGGCGCGGCCTTTGGAGTAGTAATAATCACAACATATTCCTTATAGATATTCTAGAAATTCTTGATGCCACAGTGAATTGGCCTTAAATTAACAGCTTTAACTGCTACTGACTTTACGTTTTCTCGAGTTGCCGATTTTACGCATAGTACTTCTCAACGAATAATATAATGTACGATTTTTATAGAATTTCCTGGAAATTCTATAACATGTGGATTCTTTCTTTTTAATGTATCCATCAAACCACGCATGTGATCCATCATACAAGAGCTTCAGTCCGTTGTTACCGATACCAATTTCTTCCACATTGAGTAATGCTTCAAAAAATTCTGCATCTAATATGCGTCCCTATATGGGTACTAGATCCAGTAACTCCGTAATTAAATTTAATTCAGTATCTACTCCTTTAAGCCTAATGAGGACCACGTAAGCCATTTTTTAGAAGTTAATGTCAGAGTTCATATCTCCAATTCTGAAAAACGTTGAGGTTATTTCTGTTGAGTCTAAGTGTTTCAAATGCATTTATTATACTCTCAAATCCCCCATCATCTTCAAATTCCCCATCTGAAAAAGATTTGATATTTTCCGCATTTAGTTTAGCACCTTTATGGATATCACGCAGAATATAGGAGGCTGATATTGCATGCTGCTACTGTAGGTCTACTTTAGTTCATAGAGTATTCTGTGAAGTTATATACCTGATAAAACAGCAACTTCCATATTGTTAAAAACGGCTATTTCTGAAATGTTCGTCGATATTGTAATATGATGGTATATTCAACGTTTTAGAACATAATTTATTAAACAATATGGAGTACCTAAGTGGATTCATTTTTGAGAAAAGTATATATTTTGAAAATGTTCCAGGTAAAGGGTAGTTGGGAGTAGGGGGATTATCTTTGAAATCTTCCTGCCCCATCCTTGGAAAATATTGAACTTAAATACCATGTTTAGTATTTAAATAATGTTCAATTTTAGCTGTCCTATGCAATACACACTCATAGTTTTTTTTTTTTTCTAAAAATGCTGGTTTTTTTTTATTCAGGGGGTCTAAAAACTTGTACTTTAGTGAATTTTTGGTATCGAATTTTGGGTGGAATGCATACTTCCTCTATATATCATGTACATCATACATACTTAAAGAGAAAAAAAATACGCTTAAATTACCATACCGATATTTCACCGGAAATACATGTTTTGGGACCCCTTGAATAAAAAAAAAGTATTTTTAGAAAAATGTCCGTATGTGTGTCTGTGGGCAACATAGCTCAAAAACGAAAACACCGTTAAATACCAAACTTGGTATTTAACGGTGCAATACGAAGATTTTCAAAAAAATCCCCCCAACTATCTTTTAAAATTTTGCGAAAAGTTTGATTTTCTCAAAAGTGGCTCATGAGCCATATTGATTAAAATTTCATATATTTTAGATGTTTACAAGACAAATAAAATTTAATCTTCTATTTTCTGGGAATAGCCTCTAAAGACTACTTTATTCTGGATTAACTTTACAAAATCTTGATAGCTGGTAAACCGTAAGAGATAGACAAAAATTACTACAAAATACTCTAGATCTCGTCAAGTCGCACAATTTATGTCCTTTACGTTTTTCTTGTGGAGGTAACCGTTTCCGATATATTCCTTGTTATTGGTTTCATTTGTGAAGTACTTATACTTTTCTCAGACAGGAGAAAAGTTCTACTCCTGGCCAAGCAAAGAAGCGATTTGCAGTGACAATTGCATAACGACAGTTTTTAAAACATTTGACTATCACTTTAGCCTAGTGCATTCCCTTAGTTCACTTCTACTTATAAGGAAATAAGAAATAAGAATATTCTGCTAATGTTTTCTCGATTAGCATTGTGTAGAAAGAAACATAATCTTTTGTAGGAAGTTTGTTGAGCAGCTAGAGAAAATCACAAGAGTGTAACAAATTAGATTTTTATGCAAAGGTTCGTGTGTGTGTGTGAGCAGCTTAGCTTAAAAAAGAAAAGTCCGTTAAATACCAAACTTTGTATTTAAGTTAGGTAGCTTCCAAGGATGCAAACGAAGATATTAAAAAAAATCCTCCACCCCCAACTACTATTTACATGGAACAATTTCGAAAAATTTGATTTTCTCATTAATGGCTCTAACGATTTTGATTAAAATATCGTATACTAAAGATGTTTATATGATACATAAAAGGAATGTCTCCAATTTTCTGGGAATAGCCTCTGCAGATGTGTTTATTCTGGATTAATTTCGTGAAATTTCGAATGAGCGGTAAACCGTCAGAGGCAGACGTAAACTTGCTTCTCAAAAAATGTAGCCCGTTAAATTGCCTTGTATAGGTTTCATCTTTAAAATACCTATAATGTTCTCATACAGGAATTTGTTAGCTGCTGTCCATACAAACAAAATAACTTCAGTCTCATAGCAACCTGCTTTTTACTCGATTATCAAGAAATAAAAAGAAGCATATCTTTTTAACAATAATTTGTTGCAGATATGTAAAAAAAAAAAAAAAAAAAGACGTGTGAAAGGAACACAACAGTTTTTTTTTATCCAAAAAATCTTTTATTAGATTCAGGGAGTCTCAAAACATGCATTTTCGAGAAATTTTGGTAACGAATTTTTGGTGGAATATAATACTTTGTCTATCCATTACATATTTAAAGTACCACATTTCTATATTGAGAACTATGAAGGCATCTTTAGCTAATAAAGATGTACGGAAATCTAGGAACACGCAGACGCATACCTAAGGTTTATTTTTCATACTGAAGTTAGGGGCTTCATTATAACCTGGCATTTGTGGGCGCTATGGAGAATTAATGCGCCAGGCCGCACAAGAACATTAACACAATGGCAGGAAATCCTGTTTGATCAAAAGAAACATCAATTATGTTCAGGACGGAAATAATCCGACTGTCTGTCTGCTGGAAATTGCAAAATGAAAACTACTGTGCGAGTGTGAGTGCGTGTAATCGCTGACACACTAACAGGGGAAGGGGGGGGTGAGGAAATAGCTTTGTTCCGAACCAAACAAATGTATTTTCATCGCAACTCACAGTTTCATGTTTTACGAAAACGCCTGTGTTGAAAACGCTCTGTGTTCACAGGTGAAACGAAACGTGTGGTTATTAAACGATCGAGTTCAGTGTTGTATGCCAAATAATTGAAATGAAATGGAGTTTTATTTATGGACGCTCTTTAACTGCTGTGGTTCTCAGCGTCCCATTCTACACTGGGCGTGAAAGACCGCTTAATTTTGCTCAGAGGCCTCTATATCAGGTTCGAGGTTCTTTTATGTGCCGTAAATCTACGACACGGGACCAACGGCTTTACTTCCCTTCCGAAGTAGGCCATGCAAAGGATGTTTACGCCCGAAAAAACGCCGAGTTTGACCCCACGACCTTGGGGATATGAAGTTAGCATGGTAACCATTACACCACGGAGGGTGACACCAAATAATACAAACAACCTTTGCCAAAACGGCATACACACAGTAATAATAAAATAGTATTCCTTTAAATGTGTTCACTAGTGTTAAAAATGTGGATTTGAGACGTTTTAACGTTTACCTCAATCGTCAATCGTAAAAGATAAACAAATAAAATAAATTAATAAAATCTGATTATGTTACCCCGGCATCGGAAGGAAATATTAAAACTTTAAATGTGTTTCCATAAACAAAAGTATTGTGTATTCAATTCACACTTCTCTACATCTCTGTAAATAACTACATAGACCAGACTTTGTGTGTTCAAACCCGGCGGGGGTCGATGGATTTTTTCAGGCGTAAAAATCCTTAGCATGACCTACTTCGAAATGAAAGTAAAGTCGTTGTTCCCGTGTCGTAGATTTACGGCACGTAAAAGAACCTCAATCCTGATAACAGAGGCCTCTGAGCAAAATTAAGTGGTCTTTCACGCTGAGAACCATTGCAATTAAAGAGCGTCCATAAATAAAAACCAATTACATTTCTGTAATAAATTATTTTTAAAAAGCTAATTCTTCTATTTCGTCTCATTGAGATAAGCATTAGCAGAAACAGTATTATTTTTGTTTGCTTGTGAGTAGAAGGGGGAAAAGGCAATATTTCTAAAATCTTTACAGGGAATATTTTTGAAATGTGGCTGCCATGTGGTTGCAATCCGTTTTTTGCATGGGCAAGAGTTGAAAAATTACCGTAAGAGAAAAATTTTAAGTATTTTAATACTGAAACGAATATCAAAAAATATCTAAAGAGATAGTCAACTCTAGGAAAAATATATTTGTCATAAATTCTTTGTGTGTTTTAACGAGATCTGCACTTTCTGTATGGTAAGGTATTTTTCTGCCCCTTATGGCTTACCAGTAAATTTCAGCAACATTCATCCACAATAAGGAGGTTTTCAGAGGCTAAACTCAGAAAATTCAAAATATAAATTTTATTTTTCATGTAAATATCTTTAATGTACAGTATTTTAACCACTATCGTAAGCGCTATTTTTGGGAAAATCAAAACTTTGAATTTTTTCTATGTAAAAGATAGTTTGGGAACAGGGATATTTCCTCGTAAACTTCTTGTCGTATTTTTCAAAGATATTAAAATTAAATACCAAGTTTGCTATTTTAACGAATTTTCCTTTTTGAGTTATCGTGTTCACGACATAACACAGATACACACATGGATCTTTTTCTATTTTTTTTTCATACAGGAAATCCTAAATTCTATATTTCCGGCGAAATATCGGCATCGAATTCCGGGTGGAGGGCAATAGCTTCTCTACCTGCTGTGTGTTATACAGAGAAAATAAATATTACCATGTTATCCATCATTTAATTTTTTAAATTCAGTAAATAAACTACACACTAAAATTTAAATCAGTAGATAAAGATGTGTATAAAACAAATCTGATGTGTTCCATTCATATAACTTTCTCTACATCTCTGCAACAGATTATTCTACTTGCTTCATCTAATCGAGAAACAATTAACAGAAATATTCTTGTTATTTGCTTCCTTGTTAGTAGAAGCGAAATAAGGGGGTACCGTAATTAAACTGATAGTCAAAAGCTGGTTGCTATGTGACTGAAGTTCCTTTGTTTGTACGGACGGGATTGACAAATTCCTGTATGAAAAAAACATGTTTTCGAAGCTGAACCCCCCCCCCCAAAAGGAATATCTAAAAAAAACGATAAAATTCACAAAACAAAAAAGGCATATGACTTAAATTGTGTGTTTTAACGTGCTGTACATTTTTGTGTCGTAAGTTTTTGTCCACCTCTTTTGGTTAAGCAGTTATGCAAAATTCCGTAAAATTCATCCAGAATAAAGTAGTCTTTAGAGGCTATCCCCAGAAAATTCAAGATATACAGTTTATTTGTCAGGTAAATATCTTTAATATACGATATTTTAATCAAAATCGTTAGAGCCATTTTTAAGAAAATAAAAATGTTCGAAAAAAGTTCCATGTAAAGTGTAGTTCGGGGTGGGGGAATTTTCCTCAAAATCTTCGTGTCGGATCCCGGGAAAATGATAAACCGAAATACCAAGTTTGATATTTTACCGACTTTCCGTTTTTGAGTTATCGTGTTCACATACACACACTCACACTCGCGCGCGCACACTCACACACACGGACCTTTTTCTGATTTTTTTTTTTTTTTGGATACAGAGTATCCTAAATCATATTTTCGTTGAAATCTTGGTATCGAATTTTTGGGTGCATTAAAATACCTTCTCTATACACTACGTACATAGTACGTGTAGAGAAAGTAAATATTAAGGTGAAAGACAATATGGAGGTAAATTGAATATCTGTGTCACTATCTAAAGCCTACCTATACATGTTGCCTTTAGCTACGTCTTTTTCTACTCTCCCAGTGTCCTCAGGTTGCTAATAAATGTGTAAATATCCAGTTGTTATAATTTTCAGTATTTTTCCCCACTATCATATGCAGAATATTTTTACTTTCTCTGGCACGTATGTACAATGTAAATAGTAATTCCAGAAGGTATTGTATTCCATCTATAAGTTTGATACAGAGATTTCCCCGCGAATACATATTTTGAAGTCACTGAATAAAACAGCATTTATGGAAAGATGCCTCTATCCGAGTGTGAGGTCTATTAAATACCAAATTTGGTGTTTAAGTTTAGTATCTTCCAAGTGATACCCTATCCCTGCCCAAAGCTACAGTTTATATTAAGGAATATTTTTCGAGATATGACGTAAATCAACTATGTTTACATAGTAAATCAAATGTATATCCTGAATTTCTTGGAAATAGCATATTAAGTCCGTTTCATTATGAATGAATTTTGCACAACTGATAAACCTTAAGAGATTTACAAAAACTTACTACCTACAAAAACTATAAATCTCGTTAAAACGCACACTTATATCATACTTTTTTTTAGCTAACTATTGCAGAGATATTCCCTGATATCGGTTACAATTTTAAAATAATTATACTTTTCTCAGATAGAAAGCTCTCATTAGTTCCATACCTCTTGTGATTTTCCTTGACATGAAAGGAGAAACTAATTACAATGATATTCACATAGCGATAGCTTTTGAAACGCTCTATTGTCGCTTTAGTCTAATGTATTCTCTTATTTCCCTTCTACTTATAAGGAACTAAGTAATAATGTATTTATTTTTACTATCACTATGTAGATAAAAGAATACTCTTTTGTGAGAGTAGTTTGTTTGCAGAATATATAGAGAAAGTTTGTGAATGAAACACATGAGATTTTTCTCTTGCAATACTTCTGTAACGGGGAATACATCGGAATGGTTAGCTCTACTACAAAAGGAAGATGTCTCTAAGTATGCCGCTAATATAAGAAAGAAAAGAAATGTTTAACAGAACTTTCGATTTTGAGCTATATTGTTCATTTACATGCAACACAGGGACATTTTCTAAAAATATAAGGGGCTTTAAAACGTTTATTTCCATGAAATCTTCGTAGCGAATTTTGCCGCCAGTATAAGAAAGAAAGAAGACAAAAAGAAAATATATGTTTAACTGAACTTTCGTTTTGAGATATGTAGTTCTCTCTCTCTCTCTCTCTCCTTCTCTCTCTCTCTCTCTCTCTCTCTCTCGCACTCACACACACAAGAACACACAGTGACTTCATCTAAAAATGCTTTTGAACTTTTTCTAAAAAATATAAGGGGCTCTAAAGACGTGAATTTCCAAGAAATCTCGGTAGCGAATTTTGGGTGGAATGTTATACATTCTATGCCGCCAATATCAGAAAGAAAAAAAAAAAGGTTTGTTTAACTGAAGTTTCGTTTTTGAACAATGTAGTTCTATCTCTCTCCCTCTCTCTCTCTCTCTCCCTCTCTCTCTCTCCCTCTCTCTCTCTCTTTCTCACACACACACACAAGCACACACAGCAACCTTTTTCTAAATTTTTGCACACAAGGGGCTTTAAAACGTGTATTTCCACGAAATTTCGGTAGCGAATTTTGGGTGGACCGTTATACCTTCGCTTCTAATCAGAAACAGTAATAAATGCCTTACAATAGCATTAATTAGGTGTCTCAAAACATGTATTTCCGTTGAAATCTCGTTATCAAATTTCTGGGTGGAATACAATAACTTACCTACTATGTGGATTGTACATTAGTGCTTGAGTAAGTAAAGAACGTTAATATTTGTAGGGCTTTCACGAAACCGAAGGCCATGAGCACTTTGGTTTATTTAATCTGCCGTGAGATTTTCTGGAAGCCTTCACTTTGCTCCATTGCTGGGGGAGTGTCGAAGACAATGGTTAAAACGGGAAATGAGATAAAGGCTTGTTAAACTGCGGTACACAGCTGAAATACTTGGAATACTGCAACAGACAGTTGACTGTCTTGGTTGTTTCCGAGAAGTTAACTGCCACGAAGAATTTCTCAACTTCATTCCGAATATATCGGAATGCAATATTCAACTCGAACTTTGTGTATTAACGTTGAACATATGGTAGACTTAAAGACAGTGCGGCCTTTCTTCACCGAAGGGCTTTAAAGAAATCAAGTAGTATTTGCCAAAAACTTGCTAATATTCATTGATATTTATAACAGACTAAATTAAATCGAAGCACAGAGATGCATTCATAACGTTTTACGACCATTTTCATGCATTAAATTGTATATGCCAATTGTATAAAAACAAATCTGGTGTGTTACACTCACGTGACTTTTTCTACATCTCGGTAACATATTATAGTTAAAACGTTTATTTTTCTATCTACTCCACGATAATCGAGATTAAACATTAGCAAAACTGTCGTATTACTTGCTTTCATGTAAGTAAAAGGGAAATAGTGGAATACACTAGGCAAAAGCGATAGTCAAATCTTTTAAGCGCCGATTGCCATGTGGTTGAAATCCGTTACCTTGCATTTCCAGGGGTTGAACGAGATTTACATATGCTATGTATTTATTAGATCTCTTTTAACGAGATATACCTATATTGTATAGTAAAGTTCCCCTCTGTACTTTAGGGTTTATCAGTTGTGCAAAATTGAGCAAAATTCATCCAGAATAAAGATTTCTTCAGATGCTATTCCCAGAAAACACAACATATGCGTCTTTAGTATACTATATTTTAATCAAATTTTAGAGCCATTTTTTAAAAAAATCAAAGTTGTCGATTTATTTTCCAAGTAAAGGGTAGTTTGGGGTGGAGGAATTTCCTCAAAATTGTGTTCACGGACACATATATGGACGTTTTTCCAAAAATGTTTTATATAGGGGACTCTAGAGCGTGTATTTCCTATGAAATCTCGGTATGGTATTTTTTGGTGGAGTACAATACTTTCTCCACCTATGTACCATGTATTATTTAGAGAAAGTAAAAACAAAAACATACCAGATAACTATCCACTAGAACAGGTTTCAAGTTTTAAATATTTAGGTTGTGAAATAAGCTCCCAAAAGAGAAGAGAGAAATTGACTAGTAAAATTAGCAAAATTGCAGCCAAAGTGGAGGGGGAAAAACTTAGTCCTGAGAAATAATGCAATTAAATTCTAAAAACAATAGCGATCCAATTTTATGTATGGATGTGAAAACGGGGTAACTACAAATATTTATCAGAGCAAAATATATGGTTGTGAAATGAATGTTTTTTTTAGAAAAGAATGCACAAGATTAGATCAAATAAATAATACTACTACAAGAACCAAGCTAAGTTAAATTCCAAAAGCAAAGATATACAACACTAAAAAGGTTATTCTTCTATCTTCTTCTTCTCTTCTGGCTCTACAGCCCTTGGTGAGCTTTGGCCTCCTGCACAATCCTCCTCCACATATCTCTATCTTCTGCTTTACTTTTCCACCCTCTGATTCCAATTTTTCTTAGGTCTTCCATCACATCATCTAACCATCTTGTTTTTGGTCTTCCTTTTTTTCTTCTAGCGTACAGTCTTCCTTTCAATATTCTTTTTGGCATTCTATCTATCTACTTAATGCTAATTGGGATAAATTAGCAGAAATAGTCTTATTACTTGCTTCTTTATAAGTAAATGAGAGGCTAAAGTGATTGTCAAATGTTTTAAAAGCTGGTTACTATGTAATTTAAATTCCTTTATTGTCTGGGCAGGAACTGAAAAATCAAATTTTGGGTGTAATACAGTACCTTTTCTACTTACTCTACAAATTTTACATACGTGTTAGAGAAAGTAACGATGCTTTTACTCACTCGCCCAAGCTCAGCAGAATCCTTGTGTAATCTACAGGAACTTAGTGACAGCATCCTGCAAGAAATCGGGAGGATTCTGGGCTTATGCGACTAAGGGAAACGTTTTAACTTTCTTTACACGTACTATGCACATAGTGTATAAAGAAGGTATTGCATTCCGCCCAAAAATTCAATACCGAGATTTAACCGAAAATAGACGTTTTAGGGTCCCCTGTAAAAAAAAAAATGTATTTTCAGAAAATGGTCCGTGTGTGTGTGTCCATGTGTCTGTGAACACGATAACTCAAAAACGAAAAGTCTAGAAAATATTAAACTTGGTATTTAAGTTTAGTATCTTCCAGGGATGCGACACGAACATTTTGAGAACCCCCCTCAAACTACCCTTGACATGGAAAATTTTTCGAAAATTTGATTTTCCCAAAGATGGTTCTAACGAGTTTGATTAAAATACCGTATATTAAAGATATTTATATGGCAAATAAAATATATATCTTAAATTTTGATTTAATCGTCGTGGGGCTATTTATGGACAATACTCAGAAATCTGTGATACCAACCACAGATTTATACCTATTGTAATTGAATCTACTTCTGCTAATGATTTTATCGACTGAAATTCTAATTTGTGTGCAGAATAAACATCAGATGACTAAAAAGCAAGTAATGGTCTTCTAAACCACATTGAAGAGTCTCAAAAGACCTCTTTATTTTGAATGAATTTTGCTTAATTTTGTGTAACTGGTAAACCATACGAGATAGGCAAAAACTTGATACATAAAAAAATGAAGATCGCGTTAAAACATACAATTTCTGTCATATACCTACGTTTTTTTTTTTTTTTTGTTGAGTTGGCTATTTCTGAGATATTTGTCGTTATTTGTTTCACATGGAAAGCTTTAAAATCCTGAGCCTGCATAGAAACGCATTTAAATAACATGGCAACTGGCTTTTGAAAGATTTGACTATCGTTTTTATCTAGTGTATTTCCTTATTTTCCTTCTATTTACAAGGAAGCAAGTAAATAAGACAATTTCTGCTAATATATATCTCGATTATCATAGAGTATATAGAAGAATATGCTTTTTAACAATAATTTGTTACAATCATTTGTTTTACATTTGTTTATAGAGAAAGTCATGTGAATGGAACAGAAAAGCTTTTTGTAAGATATGCTGCCTGTTTTTAGCAGGTCAAGATTTATGGTAAATATTTTAGTACGACTTTGCCGACACCGTGTTCCCGCCGACTCTTGGTTCTCCGGCGCAGTGAACACCTGTCGCGAGATGGGTTACTATATACTTTGACAACCTGTAGATGTAGAGAGAGAGTAATAAAAACATACACAGTCTGTCATGAATAGAATATGAACAACAGGAATGAGCTTCCTAAACATTTCTTACTTTCGCCATATCAACAACTGCCAGGGCTGCCAACAAAATAAGTTATGAGCTACAGAAGGGGTCTTGGAAACTGTCAACGCGAGAACATAAACTCTTCTTGATTCCTTCTGGTGCAGTTTCAATCCGTTGTTGTAGACAACACGGCAAACAATTGTAAAACGCTGATGTGTTCATTTCACACGACTTTCTCTACATCTCTATAACAAATTATTATTAAAAAGCTTATTATTCTATCTACTTTATGATAATTTCTGCTAATATTTATCTGGTTTATCTTAATTATTTGCTTCCTTGTAAATAGAAGGAAAACAAGGAAATACACTCTGCTAAAACGATAATCAAATCTCTTAATAGTCGGTTGCCATATGGTTGAAATCCGTTTCTATGCAGTGACAAGAGATTACAACTTTCCGTGTGAGAAAAGTTTATTTAAAATTTGAAACAAATAACAAGGAATATCTCAGAAATGCTCTATTCCACGAAATAATGTATATTACATAAATTGTGTGTTTTAACGTGATGTACATTTTCTTTCGGGTAAGTATTTGTCTATCTCCTTCACTTTACCAGTTATGCAAAATGCAGCAAAATTCATTCAGAATACGGTATTTTAATCAAAATCGTTTCAGCCATTTTTGAGAAAATCAAAATTTTCAAAATTTTTCCATGTAAAGGGTAGTTTGGAATTGGAGGACTTTTATCAACATTTTCGTGTCGCATCCTGGAAGATACTAAACTTAAATATGTAGTTTGTTTTTTACCGACTATTTGTTTTTAAGTTATCGTACTACATACGTAGTGTATAGAGAAGGTATTGCATTCCACACTAGAAATCGAAACCGAGATTTCACCGGAAATACATGTTTTGGGTCCTCTTTAATCTAAAAAAGCATTTAATGAATACGGTCCGTGTGTGTGCCTGTGCATGTTCGTGTGTGTGTGTGTGTGTGTGTGTGTGTGTATGTCTGTGGACAGCATAGCTCAAAAAAGAAAAGACCGTAAATACCAAACTTGGTATTTAAGTTTGGTATCTTCCAAGGATGTGCCACGAAGATTTTTAAGAAAATCCTCCACCCCCACTACCCTTTACATGGAACTGTTTTCGAACATTTTGATTTTCTCTGAAATGGCTAACAATTTTTGTTAAAATATAGTATATTAAAGATATTTACTTGATAAATAAAATGTATATTTTTAATTTTCTGGAGATACCCTCTGAAGATTATATGTATTTTGCATAACTGCTAAACCATAAGAGAAGGGCAAAAACTTACCACATAAAAATGTAGAGCACGTCAAAACACGCAAATTATGCTCTTTGCACTTTTTTCGTGAAGTTGATATTTTTTTGAGATATTCCTTGATATTCGAGTCAGCTTTAAAAACCGTATACTTTTCTCATACAGGAATTAGTCAACTCCTGTCCATACAAACAAAAAAAACTTTGAGTCACATGGCAACCAGCTTTTGACTGTTACCTTAACCTATGGTACTCTATTTCATTTCTACTTACAAGTAAGCAAGTAATAAGACTATTTCTGATAATTTTTCTCAATTAGCATGAAGTAAATAGAAGCATAAGCTTTTTAACAATATTTTGTTGCAGAGATTTAGAGATATTCATTGAAATGGAACACGTAAGATTTTTAGGAATATACAAAGAAGGAAGGAATAGATCTAAAATAGAAATGGCAACAACTGAAGATTCCTTCCCTCTGTGATTTGGGGTGAGGTAAGGATTAAACTAGATTTTGAATGACCCGAATCCTGCACCAAATCGCAAAAGGAAGTAAATCACGAGACAAAAAAGCAAAAGGAAGAAAATATTTGAAATAGCCTCAACTGCTAGAAATACGAGTGTATAACCTCTGTGTTTTTGTGATATATTAAACCAAGCGAACATTAATGAAGCATTTTAAACTACATGTAAAACAGGTTAAAAGAAAACCCCGGTGATAAACCTGCATCAAAAAATGTGTATAATCCCGCCGCTAAATCCGTCTGGAGTATTAAACCAACTATTTATCGTACTGCATGACGATTGCATTTTGTCAACATGACGTACACGCTTGCCTCTTCTAATGACAGGACTTCCTCCTGTGTTTTGTTTCACATTTCACGGATATTAATTAAAACATCATAACGAGGATTATCTCTTGCCATCTAGTTTACAGAATCCAATTAGTTTCACTTTTAGTCCCTCCAAACATTCAAAATGAACTGCTCTTACCTCTGCGAATAAAACAAATATGTTTAGTTAATATTTACTATCTTAATAAACTGTCCAACGTTACTAACTTTGCACTGGTTTAATTAATGTTTAATTAAACTTTGTTGATGTACCCTTCTGAGCAAACTCGATTAGTAAACGTTACATTTAAGAGATTCTCATTACTAATTTTTACTTCCCCACACATATTTTGTACATAGTATATAGAGGGAGTGTTTATTCCACCCGAAAATTCTATACCGACATTTCAATGTAAATATAACCAACCAAAACATTTTATTGTTGCTTATATGTGTTCATTATTACATTAATCTATATTTGAATTTATGAATTTTAATTAATTTTAAACTGTATATCTTGAAATTTCTGGGAATAGCCTCTGAAGACCTCTTTATTCTGAATGACTGTTGGTGAATTTTACTTAAATGCTAAACCGTAAGACATAGACAAAAACTTAGTATAAAAAATGTAGATTTCTTTAAAACACACAATTTATGTACTTTACGTTTATGTTATGGCGGTAACCGTTTCTGAGATATTCCTTATTATTGGTTTCAATTGTGAAGTACTTACACATTTCTCAGACAGGAAGCATCCGTTTTTCTTTTGTTGTACTCCTGGCAAAGCAAAGAAGCGACTTGCAATGACAATCGCATAGCGATAGCTTTTAAAACAATTGACTATCTCTTTAGCAGAGCGCTTTTCTTTAGTTCCCCTCTATTATAAGTAGTAGGCGGGGCACCATTTTGCATGACAAAATTCATTGGAAAACATTAATCCTTGAATAAAGTTGTCTTCTTCTACATCTTCTAACCAGCCAGTGTACAATTCGTATATTTTGTTGTCGTCAGGATTCAATGCTTGCAATAACTGCAGTTTGTATGTCTTCAGGTGCAGACGATGTTTTTGAACTCGCCATACCGTTGGTTGCTTGGCCGTGATGTGTATTTCTTTGGGTCCTTTCGTTGAACTGCAACAATGGACTTCAGCTTTGTTAATTGCAGCACACAAAATGATTTCTCTTGAGGTGTCGCCGCCATTTCACTACAGACATACAACAAACAACAGCGCCAATGCGGCCGTGATGGAACTTATACCTCCTGCGCTGTTTCAATTGTAAACTTTTCTCTCTCCATGAACGTTGGAATCATGCTTCTATCTTTTGTAGTTTGGAAGCAATAAAATTTTGAAATGTGTTCTTTCTTTTTGAATAACCCTGTACTTTTCTCATACAGGAATTTCTTAACAACTGCCCATACAAACAAAGGAACTTCAGTTACATAGCAACCAGCTTTTGGCTATCATTTTAACCCATGGAACTCCCTCATTTCGCTTCTACTTACAAGGAAGCAAGTAATAAGACTATTTCTGCTAATTAGCTTGAAGTAAATAGAAGCATAAACTTTTTAACTACAATTTGTTGCAGAGAAGTAGAGAAAGTCATGTGAATGGAACACATCAGATTTTTTATTCATAAAACTCAAACTAGTAGTTTTATCTGTATTTATTATTTATTAAATCAACAGGTCAAAGAAAACTTCTTAAAATCCGAGCAAGAAGCATATTATTATATTATTGTACTTACCAAGGTGCCATAATTATTTTCGGTACATAAATGGGAGACGATTGAAGAATTTCCTCACAAGAGTGTTGATAAGGACACATATGATATACAAGCCATATAAACTCCACACTATCATTTTTACTTGTTTTACATGTACTAAGTACATAGTGTACAGAGAAGGTATTGCATTCCACCCAAGAGTTCACTGTCGAGATTTCACCAGAAATACTCGTTTTAGGATCCCTGTATCCAAAAAAAAATTAGAAAAAAATCCATGCCGTATGCCCCTGTGAACACAACTCAAAAATGAAAAGTCAGTAAAATACTAAACTGAGTATTTGAGTTTAGTATCTTCCAAGGATGCGACACAAAGATTTTGAGATAAGTCTCCTTACTCCAAACTGCTCTTTACATGGAAAAATTTTAAAATTTTTAAATTTTCTTAAAAATGGCTAACATTTTGTTCACAATGCCGAATATAAAATAGCATATTTCCGCCAAATATAAAATACCGTATTTCCACCACAAATAAAATTTATTTGCTGAATTTTCTGAGAATAGCCTGTGAAGAAATTTTTATTCTGGGTGAATTTTGCGTAATCTAGCAAACCGTAAGAGATAAATCAAAATTTACTAAAATGTGTAGATCTCGCATACACATGTTTTTTTTCGTTGAGTTGATCTTTTTGGTGATATTTCTTGTTACGGGTTTCAGTTTTTAAATTACTTAAACTGTTCATATCCGGGACTTTGTCAACTCCTGGCAATACAAAGAAACTGACTTCATCCACATGGCAACTAGATTTTAAAATATTTTACTATCGGTTTAGCCGAGGTTATTTTTATTTCCTTTCTATTTTCAACAAAGCAAGTAATACGGCTATATCTGCTAATGTTCAACTAGATTAGCATGAACTAAATACGAGAAGAAACTTTTTAACAATTTGTTGCGAAGATGTAGAGAAAGTTATGTGAATGGAGCATATCAGGTTTTTCCAAAGACAGCAATACAGTATTAGTGCCGTGTTATCCATCTCACCGTCCGTCAGTGAGTAGGCATAAACGAATTAATTAAAGTTGAAATATTTATACGAAACATTATACAAGTATTGAATTAAAATAATTATTTCCATGTTTTAGAATTATCGATAGTAAAATTTACTATACAAACCCTTTTTTAGGAACATTAATTAGAGCCATTTCTATTAATTTCATTACGTTCCAGTTAATGAATATGAGATTGAAATATTTATACGAAATATTACACAAATATTGAATTAAAATAATTATTTCCATGTTTTAGAATTATCGATACTAAAATTTACTAAACAAACCCTTTTTAGGAACATTAATTAGAGCCATTTCTATTAATTTCATTACGTTCCAGTTAATGAATATGAGAATAAATACTAGTTTTATAAATTAATTTATGCATCAATGTAGTATAAAATTAAAAATGTTATACATATGAGTTTTAAAATCAGCTATGTATGGAACGGATTGATTAATGAACTAAAGGTAAGTTATAAGGAAATACCGCTAAAATGTTTTCAAATTACAAGCAAATAGCTACAGGAACCCATTTCATATACTGTAATTTTAAGAGTTGCTTAAAGTTAAATTAAAAGAACAGTAGACCAGTTGTTAGCGAGTCCGTCAAATTTTTTTTCACTTGAGGAAAAGAAAAAGGAATATATATACTACACATTAAAAGGTATCTTTGAACTTGTGGCACACGTAATGTACTATTGCTATATTACTGGAAGAATATCACATTTCACCACTATTATAGCTAAGAAATGAATAACCCTAAGTACCAGTCAAAGTATCATTTACTTTATTCCTTAACAATCGATCAATTGATAGGTTTTTATATTAACACTAGCTGCCCGCTCCGGCTTTGCATGGGTGGTGTAACCAATTAAAAAGCTCAGTCAAAATCTTCCGTTTACAGTAGGAATCTGCAATGGAGTAAAATTACAATTACATAATTTGACAATCCTTTATTGTAATGTACAATTTTGCTTCCGGAGAGAAGACAATTACCTTAACATTGGATGCGGAGTGAAAATACAACTATGGCCATCTAGTGGCAAATAAATAAGTACTTACTCTTGCTGTTAGTCGCCAGCAAAGTTTCTTTGCTGCTTTATTTTAAACAACAGGAGTAAGGAAAGGACAGTTAATATATGAAAATGTATTTGAATTTCACTGCTGCGTTGCGTCACTGTGTCCATAAACTGGTGCGTTGCCTTAACATTGAATGGTTTTATGAGATTTTAAACACTTTCCCGTACTATTTTTAAACATTTTTTTTTCCACAAATCATTTATTTATATATATATATATATATTACAACAAGGGAAAATAACGTGCATTCTCTTCCTCCAACAGTTATCAGTTTTCGATTTGTTGGATGCTACTCTGTCAATAAAACCAAATTTAAACTATAGTCGGTAAAATTTGCCATAGGTACGTCTGTGTCGAGAGTCAAAGCACTGTCCTTACTGATAATGTTAGCAGTTTTGACACTGATCCAGTTCCATATTACTCGTAAACCCTCAGTGTCAGATATCCACATCACTTACTGTGGTCAATGTGGCAAAGCTTCTTTTTACCCATACTCTATATGCGATGGTTTTCGCATCTGTGAAGATATTTGAACATCCTACGCACTGTCAAACAGTATTCCCTTCCATATTTGAAAATTTAGTTACGTGAAAGTGAATCAAGCTTGAATAAAAGTGTGTGTGTGTACTATACGGTATTTGAGGGGTTCGCCATACTGTAGCCGTGGGCTTATTGCATGTGTCAGACCTCTGAAGAATGAGATGAGAGTAATTTTAAAGGGCGGCCGACATCCCGAGGGAGATGTCATGAGGGGACCGTAACAGTTCCCAAGTAGATCTTTATCTCTACGTGGCGAGAGCCAGGAGCCCGCTAATCGGGTTCTAATAAACCACTTGAGTTTGCAGACAACCACCAGTGCCATCCCACCGCCGAGAGCTGTGTTTCCAGAGCGCAGTAACTCCCATTAAGCAGTCCTCGTCGAACCTACAACCCCGAAAGAGATTAATTGGAATGAAGGGACAGGAAGTTCGGAGAAATGAAGGATCCTCTAGAGCATTTGCCTAGCGACCCGAGAAAACCCTGGAAAAAGCCGCAGGTCAGAGAGTTGGCTGGCACGAACCGATCCCATAATCTCGCCGCCCACCCTGGTGACGATCCTCCGAAAGGGATTTACATCACCCACCCTACCGTGCACTAACTATTGCTAATGGACGGAAGTTGCCTTACGCAACCTGGGTAGGTGCACGATAGACGGCTGCCTACCAAGGGGTAGATAGACAGAGGTGGATCCAGTCACTTCACTTGGCATGTGGCCCAGAGAAGGTACCTGGTGTGTCAGCGGGTGTATCGTGCTCATGCTGATGGAAGTTCGGGTTTTTTGGTTCGTGCAGGGAAAGTGTTAATATTGTTCATGCGTACTTACGTGTGCTGATGAAGGAAGTCTGCTGTTCTGTTAGGGAACCTCAGGGAGGGTGCGTCATTGAAGGTGAAGTTCTTATAAATTGTCTTGCTCAAAGAATCTGTTCATGCCTGGGTCGTCATAGGAGGGGGGGATCCCGAATGCCAGTCCCAGACGAAACACCTGAGTTAACTCGCTCGGTTTGAAAGAATAGCGATAAATACCTTAGAAAGTATGATTTTGGCTTGAAAAGCAAATCAGATAAGATTGCTATCATTGTTGGAAGCGAGAAAATTCATTGATAGAATTTGGGCAAGAAGCGGTCCCTATCTCTTATTATTAAAGCTTTAATAAGTAACCTTTACATTTACCACCAACTGAAATTAGGATTATATTACTGCCATAATAGACAGGATCTTAGACTTTGACTCTCCACAAATTACGTAAACTAAGTAATAATTGATTGTTACCTAGAGCAAGGTCTTTTAGAAGTGGTATAAAACCCTGCGGAGGACAATGGATATCTGTGAGCCTAAAATCCTTAGCATGGCTTCTTTCGGAAGGGAAGTAAAGCCGTTGGTCCCGTGTTTTAGAGTTACGGCACGTAAAAAAACCTGATAAAAGAGGACTCTGAGCAAAATTAAGCGGTCTTTCATGCCCAATATAAAATGGGACGCTGAGAACCACAGCAATTAGAGAGAGCCCTTAAATAAACAAACTCAAACCTCAAACTCTAGATGTGGCATTACCAAATTGCCATATTTTGGATAAAACATAGTGGCTAGTGCGAAAGATACTGACATTTAGCTTAACAAGTTGACGGGCCAGTTGATAAGCCCGTATGACGTTAATTGTGTCATTTTTGTTTTTTACAGCTTAACGTCCTCTAATCTGGTCGGGCATATCGAATGGAATTGAATGACGCTAAATGAATTTGGTGAAATGATGCTCAAATGATCACGGGATACAGTTACTGAATATTCGTCTTCTCAGAATAAGGGAAGAAAAGAAACCTTATCCGGGTAACTCACCCTAAGCGAGATTCAAACCTGCTATATGTTGAATGTGAGGCAGACACGCTACGACCACACTATCCAGGGGGGAGGGGCATGTTCATCATTTTAGGTAGCTATTATAGGAGAAAACTTAATTCCGAACATTTATAAAATAATCATTAACTGGATTTTCGAATCAGCAGCCTAGACCACTGACCGTGAGCAGCAGATAATTTATGGCATATGATTGTGCAAAAGTTGGGTATAAAACACGGCTTGTATTAGAAAATAGCTGTGCATGGATAGAGAGCAAACCTGGGCGTATTGCAACGCATCATTTTTATTGTTAATTATGTTCTTAATACATCATTCATATTTACTCCAGCTATTTTACTTTCTCTATACGTACTATGTACATAGTGTATAGAGAAGATGTATTGCATCCAAACATTCGATACCGAGATACATGTTTTGGGTCCCCCTGAATCAAAAAAAAAAAAAAGCATTTTTGTAAAAAGGTTTGTGTGTGTGTGTGTGTCTGTGTGTCTGTGGACAGCACAGCTTAAAAACGAAAACACCGTTAAATACCAAACTTGATATTTAAGTTTGGTATGTTCTAAGGATATGACGCGAAGATTTTCAAGAAAATTACCAACTCCAAACTGCGCTTTAGGTACAAGGAAAAAATTTTGACCATTTTTATTTTCTCTAAAATGAATAACGATCTTCTATTATCTGGGAATAGTCTCTAAACACCTATTTATTTTGGATGATTTTTATTGAATATTGCATAACTGGTAAACCATAAGAGATAGACAAAAACGTACTTAACAAGCGATGTAGATCAGATAAAACACACAATTTTGTCATTTACATTTTTTTCGTAGAGTTGATAGTTTTCAAGATTATCCTTGTTGATTTCAGCTTTAACATACTTGTCTCACACAGGAATTTTTCAACTCCTGCCCATGCATAGCTACCAGCTTTTGACTATCACTTAAATCTATGGTACTGCTTTATTTCGCTTCTACTTACAAGGAAGCCAAAAATAAGACTGTTTCTGCTAATTTTTCTCGATCAGCATGAAGTAAATAGAAGCATAAGCTTTTTAACAATAATTTGTTGCAAAGATGATCGTAGAGAAAGTAATGTGAATAGAACACATCAGATTTTTACTTTCTCTACACGTACTATGTACATAGTGTTTAAAGAAAGTATTGTGTTGCACCCAAAAATTCAATACCGAGATTTCACTGAAAATACATGCTTTGAGTCCCCATGAATCAAATAAAATACAAAACAAAAAACATTTTTGGGAAAAGGTCTGTGTGTATGTGTGTGTGTGTGTGTGTGTGTGTGTGTACAGCATAGCTCAAAATAGTCGCATAGCAGCCAGCTTTTGACTAATCCCTTATTTCGCTTCTACTTGCATGGAAGCAAGTAATAAGACTATGTCTGCTATTTTTTTCTAGATTAGCATGAAGTAATAAAGAAACATAAGCTTTTTAACAATAATTTGTTGCAGAGATGTAGAGAAAGTCATGCGAATGGAACGCCCGCTTTTATTACAAATAGCATCCCAGGCGAACACTCCGAGGATTCATGGAATGAAGATTATGCATTAGTGGAATGCGATGGCGGGGGAAACCGGAGAACCCGGAGAAAAGCCGCCCTTCTGCCACTTTGTCCACCACAAAACCCACATACGGCCGCTTGAGATCGAACCCGGGTTGTCTAGTGAGTTGCGTGTGGTCTAACCACTCGGCCACAGCGCCTTTGATTCTTCGGTCGAGCAAGTATCTCTTATCAGGTTGTGAACTGTAAAAGAAAATGTTTCAGAGATGACACATTTGCAACTTTCGATTTGAGTAGTTTACTTAAGGGGACAAGATACTCTGAAATGGTGAAAAATAACACTTTTAGTCAATTTGAATATAATTGAAATGCATTTCTTTAAAGCTGTTAATCAATGCCCGTTTTAGAACATTCATATTCTTACATTCACTTTTCTCGAAACAGCATTTTTAAATACTTATGTACCCTTTTCTCACAAAGCATGAGAGCTGGAAAGCTGAAATTTTCAGCAAATATATACAACTCATAGTTAAACTTTCTGAACCACAGTCGCGATGTTATAGTATATATTGGTTATATTATGAAAGCAACAACATTGCAGATTTACACACCTTTAATTTTTTGAATTTGCTAATATATTTCTTTTTTAATTTCTACTGAATTTGTGTCATAGCTAATAATTGAGATTTAGAAGATAGGTTACTATACTAAAAACAATCGTGCAAAAGTGTGATGTTGTAAGCAGTAGGTGTCAGAGAAAAAGTTACATTAAGTAACACGTTTTATAACTATGTTTTATTACATTTCTACTGAATGAAATAATTTTTATAGACTCAACTATAAGCTATTCATGCAAACAATGACTTAATACAATTATCATGATTTATAGAATAATTCACACAAATTTCTGGAGAAACAATTAAGTACTTTAAGAGCAGTGGCAATTCAACTCCTTTAAGATGTAATTTCCGTTTTTCTCATTATCTTGTCCCCTTAAACTGTTATCAATAGTATTCACTATTTACGTACACTTTATAATTCTCCGAGATCCTAGCTGAAAACGCATTATACACGTTCACTCACAAATGAAAATTAGATGTCACGTGTCGCATTTCTTACGTTAATAATATGTAGGACCGTAGTAATGTGGAGAACAACTTACCTCACTTCTACCTGAACACGAACTGTGTTTATTCCTAGGCAAGCAAAGAGAATCGAATTGCAATTGTTTCATTTAGCGACCGGATTTTAAAAGATTTGACTATTGTTTTAGTCAATTGTATTCGCTTATTTCCATTCTAATTACAAGGAAGCAAGTATTAAGACCACTTCTGGCAATGTATATCTTGATTAGCATGACGTAAATAAAAGAATAATCGTTTGTAAGGAACGTTTGCTTAAAGAACAGCTAGAGAAATCGTGTGAATGGAACGCATCAGATTTTGTTGTCATGTTGTTGACAGAGACTAAGTGAAGCACGTCCATTTTATAAACATATATTTCAGTGGAGCTAAAACATGTATTTTTGGCGTACTCTCCACATATAATTTGTTTTGGGAATACACTACTTTCTCTGTTTGTTACAAGTAGTGCAGAAAGTAAAAATACTTCAATACCAAACACAAATTACTGCCTCTTTAACAGATAGGAGGTTTAACTTAAGTACTAAGTACCAGGGTCAATACATTGTTAACTACTCAAGATTACTGAACGTACCTGTTAATATGATCTCTGCTCTATTGTTTCATAGTTGGCGTATTGTTACAATGAGTAGGTATATATCCAAGACACAATAAGATTATAGCCCATAACCTGATAGCAGGAAACTAACGATTAAATAATTGCCTGTTAAAGCGATGACAAAATGGACGTCACTTCCTGTGCACTAAAATCAATCGATTGCGAGTAAACATTGAAATAGTACATATATCACAGAGCTAAAAGCTATATAAAAGAATTTGTAAATTATAGCCAATATAATGTATATTATACTAAGAGGGGACAAATGCACATTGAAAATGGCTAGGGAAGGACTATTGTAAAAGAAGACAAGGACAAACAGTTGTCACGAGCTCACAAGCGACCCAGGTAGGATAGTACCGTTAAGGGAGGGACATTGATCTGAAGGAGTGAGGTTACACTGTCCGAGGCTGGACGTAACAAGGTAATCAAACTGCTGGTCAAACGACACTTTCTGCACTTGGCATGGAACATCCGCGGAGCTAAGATGTGATATTTGGGTCCATGCTGGGCTGCCTTTGGTTATGATGGAAATCGTGTTCATTTAATAGGACCACAATACGGACGAAATTGCTGCACTAAAAGACTATCAAAAGCAATAGGTAATGATAGGCGCGGTCGAGTAAAGCGTAACTTAAGAGTAGAACATTTAGAAGAAATGCGCGTGTTTTACGGCAGAAAAGGCCGAACAAAATGAATAGACGAGTTCAATAATAATCTGCAACTCCAAGAATATCACTTGTGTCTTACCACACCTAAAAGGGATTCTATGCTAACAAAATCCTGAACTAGCGCACCCACATCTCATCATTCCCTATTAGCCTAAACCTGTACCCGGGATACAAAGCCGCAACATCCGATTTATTAAAAGCAGTTACTAAATCCTGTTTCTTATAACATTGACATGTTGAATGAATAAATAAATACATAAAATAAAAAATTTGATGTGTTTCATTCACATAACTTTTTCTACATCTTTTCAACAACTATTTTTGTTAGAAAGCTTACGAGTTTTTTACTTCATGCTAAACGAGACAAAAATAACAGAAATAGTCTTGTTACTTGCTTCCCTGCAAGTAAAACGGAAATAAAGGAGTAGCATAGGCCAAAGCATTAATCAAAAGCTGGTTGCTATGTGACTGAAGTTCGTTTGTTTGTATGGACAGGAGTTGACAAATTCCTTTATGAGAAAAGTATAAGTTTTTCATAGCTGAAACCAAAAACAATGAATATCTAAATACAATCCAATCATCTAAAAATAATATGCTCTACATTTTGTGTGTAGTAAGTTACGTCTATCTCTTACGGCTTAGCAGTTGTGCAAAATTCCGTAAAATTCATCCAGAATAAACTAGTCTTCAGAGGCTCATCCCAGAAAATTCAAGACATACATTTTATTTTTCAGGTAAATATATACAATATTTTAATCAAAATCGTTAGAATCATTTTTGAGAAAATAAAAATTAAAAAAAAAAATGAAAGGTCCATGTAAAGGGTAGTTGGGCGTGTGGGGATTTTCTTGAAAGTCTTTGTATCGCATCCTTGCCAGATACCAAACCTTAATACCAAGTTTAGTATTTAATGGTCTTTACGTTTTTGAGATATGTGCACACACACAGACCTTTTCTAGAAATGCCTTTTTATGTATTCATGGGTTCTCAAAACATGTATTTCCGGTATTGAACTTTTGGGTACATTACAATATCTTCTCCACACTATGTGCAGAGTAGATATAGAGCAAGTAAGAAACTAATATTTATAGTGGAACAACTGTTCTACTCATATAGACTTCCTCTACCTGTTCTGCAATAAACTACTCTTACAAAAGATTACTCCTCATCTATACATATAATGCTAATCGAGATAAATATTAGCAGAAACGGTCTTATTACCTAGTTCTTTATAAGTAGGCCGGAAATAAGGGAATACACTAGGATAAAGCGCAGTCAAATAATTTAAAACCTCTTGCCACTGAAATCCAGTTGTTTCTGTGGCAGGGAGTAAAACAGAAGAGAAATAAAAGAATGAGGTTCTCCATTTCGGAAAAAATTTAAGTAGTTTAAAATCGAAACGAATAACAGGAAATATCTCGGTAATGGTTAGTTATACAAAAAAAACTATATGACATAAATTATGAAATTCAACAAAATGCACATGTTTTGTGCAATAAGTTTTAGTCTATCTCTTACAGTTTACTAGTTGTGTAAAAATCATCCAAAATGAGTAGCTCTTCAGAGGCAATTTCCAGAAAATTCAAAATGCAAATGTTAATTTTCATATACTTATCTTTATTATATGGTATTTTATTAAAACATTAGAGTCACATCTAATAAAAAGAAATTTTTGAAAAATTTGGACTGAAATATTTTCTTGAAATGTCGTGTCTAATCCTTGAAAGATACTAATTTTAAATATAAATTTTGTTATTTTACCGCTTGTCGTTTTTAGCTATGCTGTCCCACAGACAAAAATGTGAATTTCATAAGCGTAGATGTGATTTTTGCTCTGTATCTAAAATTAAATTAAAAACCTCATTCTAGAGAGCCTTGATTTCATGGTCTTTTCGTTTTTGAGCTAGCTGTACATAACACGCACATACACATACCTAACTAACTTTTTTTTTGGATTTGGGGGTCTCAAAAAGTGTATTTATAATGACATTTCTGTATGACTTTTTTGGTTGAGTACAATACTTTTCTGTATACAATGTTCAAAGTACATGTAGAGAAAGGAAAAACAACTTAACACAACTGCACACGTCTGTACCCCTAAGAATATCAGGGAAATGTTGTTTAATTACGTGTACATAAATAATTTGCAGGTTCTATTTCATTATACCTTGCTATTTAAATGAGAAACAATGTCAAAAGAGAATAGAATGAGTCTTAAATACACATTGCTTCCTTCTCGCTTTTATTTTTTATTGCTAATGTTGACATTTGCTATGTTGAACAGACAAAGCATAATAGAGAAATTTTCCACTTTCCCGCAGAAGATGTGTGTCCAGATGGGGACGTTTATCTAAGACTTTCCAGTATTATGCTGCTTTTTAATTAACTTCAGCTAACGCAATAAAAGAGCTGGAAAGAATGCAGCAAAGCGACTGCCTTTTGTTTCTGGAAGAAGATAGGGGGGAAAGTAAATTCCCATATGTTGTTCGAAACATTTCATTACAAACAAAAAGGATATTCCAGCTGGGAGTATAACCACTGACCGGAAATGTGTATTAATTGGTGCGTAAACTTTTAAAAATCTGATGTGTTAAATTCACATAACTTTCTCTATACCTCAGCAACATATTATTCTTAAACATCTTATTCTTCTATTTACTTTATGCTAATCAGTATAAAATTAGCAGAAATAGCCATATTACTTGCTTCCTTATAAGTAGGAGCGAAATAGGGCGTACCATAGGTTAAAGTGATAATTAAAAGCCGGTTGCTACGTCACTGAAGTCCCTTTGTTTGTATAGACAGTAGTTGACAAATTCCTGTATGAGAAAAGTGTAAGTTTTTTATAGCAGAAACAAAAAACAAGGAATGTCTCAAAAACGATCAACTCCACGAAAAAAAGTATAAAACATAAATTGTGTGTTGTAACGTGCTCTACATTTTTTGTGTAGTAAGTTCATCTCTTATGGTTTAGCAGTTATTCAAAATTCCGTAAAATTCATCCAGAATAAACTACTCTTCAGAGGCTATTCCCAGAAAATTCAAGATATACGTTTTATTTTTCAGGTAAATGTCTTTAATATATGATATTTTAATCAAAATCGTTAGAGCTATTTTTGAGAAAATCGAAGTTTTGGAAAAAAGTTCCATGTAAAGGGTAGTTTGGGGTAGGGGTATTTTTCTCAAAACCTTCGTGTCGCATCCTTGAAAGAAATGACAAAGTCCATACAGTTCCAAGATTGAGACGCCAAGCCAACTAAAGAGGAATGCGTATATGTGCAACTATTTGGATAGTTAGAATCAGGCTGAAAAACTCAATACCATAGCCCGCATTTGAACCACGGATCTCCAGGCCTCTAGCCGGTTTCTCTACCTCTGAGCTAACATGGCAACATGCCGGCATAGCATTGAATTTCTCAGCTGACTCGGTGTTTCCCGGTAAACCACAAGGTTAGTAGCTCAGTGGAAGAGCAACCGGCTAGAGACCGGGAGATCCGTGGTTCAAATCCTGGCTATGGTATTGAATTTTTCAGTCTGACTCTACCTATCCAACTCCTGTCCTATACACGGCTTGTGTGAAAAACAATTAATCCAATGTGCAACCATTTCTTCGCCATTTATATAGTATATATAATACTCTAGATAGAAAAATATCTATTTTATTCCACCCAAAAATTCGATACCGAAATTTTTCCGGCAACACATGATTTGAGGACACCCGAAAACAATTTAGAAAATGGTATCTGTGTGTATCTGTAGGCAACATAAATAAAAAACAAAAAGTCGGCTAAATACCAAACTTGATATTTTAAATTTGGCATGCCCCCGCTCCAATTACGATTTAAATCGGACATTTTTTCGAAATATTTTATGTTCTTAGAAATGGCTCTGGTTTTATTAAAATACCATATATTAAAGCTATTTAGATGACTAATAAAATATATATATTAAAGTCGTTATTTACATTTTTCATCGTAGTCATGTAAACAAAATATCATATGACCAATTTTTAGGAGATTTAACTATTCATCTTTCTTAGTCCTTCATTTCCCTTCTACTCATTAGGAACAAAAGTAAAACCATTTATGCTAATGTTCATCCCGGTTAGCAGGAAGTAGAGAGAGGGATATGCATTTGGAAGAATAGTCTGTTGCAGAATTGTTTTTTTTTTTGTTATTGTTTAACTAATGCCTTTACTACATTGGCACCGCAAATACACGGAATGAAGATGGGTCACTTGTGGAATGTGATGGAGGAAGAAACCGGAGAACCCGAAGAAAACCCGCACCTGCACCGCTTTGCTCACCACAAATCCCACATGTGATCGCTTGGTATTGAACCTGGGTGATGTGGTGAGAGGCGATTGGTCTAACCACTCGACCACGGCGTTGCCTGCCCAGCAGGTAGAAACAGTCATAAGAAAGGAAAACATCTGATTTTGTTTCTCTTTTTAATTTCTCTAACCTAGTATATACATAGTGTATAGAGAAGGTATTGTATTGTACCCTAAAATTCGATACCGAGATTTCACCGGAAACACATGCTTTGGGTCCCCTTGAACCCTAAAGATGATGTTTTAGAAAAAGGTTTGTGTGTGTGTGTTTCTGTGGACAGCATAGCTCAAAAACGAAGACACCATTAAATATCAATCTTAGTATTCAAGCTTGATGTCTTCCAAGGAAGCAACACGAAGATTTTCAAGAAAATACCCACACCTCAAACTACCCTTTACATGGAAAAAATTTCGGAAAATATTATTTTCTCAAAAATGGGTATAACGACTTTGATTAAAATCTCTTACATTTAAGATATTTACATACCAAATAAAATGTATATCTTGAATTTTATGGGAATAGTTTCTAAAGACCTAAGCCAAGAGGTAAGCAAAAGCTTAGTACACAAAACATGTAGATCACGATAAAACACACACTCTATGTCATATAATTTTTTTTCATGGAGTTAGGCGTTTTCGACATATTCCTTGTCATTGATTTCAATTTTAAAATACTTAACCTTTCTCATTTGGGAAAAAGTCAACTAGCAATGTAAAGAAACTGATTTCATCCACATGACAACGCGCTTTTAATAGATTTGGCTGTGTTTTAGCCTAGTGTATTGCATTGTTTACCTTCTACTTACAAGGAAGTATTTCTCCTAATGTTATTTTGATTAGCATTAAGTACACAAAACAATAAGCTTTTAAACAATCATTTGTTACAGAAATATAGAGAAAGTCTTGTAAATGGAGCACATAATTATTTACTTTCTGTACACGTACTATGTATATAGTGTATAGAGAAGGTATTGTATTGCACCAAAAAATTCGATACCGAGATTTCAACGAAAATACATGTTTTGAGACCCCATGAATCCATAAAAAACATTTTTAGAAAAAGTCCGAATATTTTCAGGAAAATCCCCCCACCCCCAACTACCATTTACATGGAACTTTTTTAGAAAATTTATATTACAGATATTTACTTGACAAATAAAATATATAACCTGAATTTTCTGGGAATAGCCTCTGAAAACCACTTTATCCTGGATCAATTTTACGGAATTTTGCTTAACTGTTAAACCGTAAGAGATGGACAAAAACTTACCACACAAAAATGTAGAGCACGTAAAAACAAACAATTTATGTCGTATTCATTTTTTTCTTGGAGTTGATCGTTTTTGAGATATTCCTTGTTTTTGGTTTCAGCTTTGAAAAACTTATTCTTTTCTCATGTAGGAATTTGTCAACTCGTGTCCATACAAACAAAGGAACTTCAGTCGCATAGCAACCAGCTTTTGACTAATACCTTAACCTATGGTACTCCCTTATTTCGCTTCTAATTAAGCGGAAGCAGTTAATAAAAGGCTTTTTCTGCTAATTTTTTCTGATTAGCCTGAAGTGAATAGAAGCATAAGCATTTTAACAATAATTTGTTACAGAGATGTAGAGAAAGTCATGTGAATGGAGCACACATTTTTTATCAATGGTCTCGGAATAATTTTTTTTCCAAAACGGTCAACTTGTTGGCTTGTGTATGGGAACTACTTGATATTCACCAGCTTACTTTTGTTTCGTTGTATATGTTAAGTGTTTATGTATGTGTGAACATTGTGTAGAATAGGAAATAGGATTATTATGGATTGGGCTCTCTGTTACAGTGTAGAGCACCATGCATAGACTATTGTGATCCTGCACGATTTATATATGGGTGGAGGTGAATAAGTGCAAATAATTTGATATTTAGTAGAGTAGAGAACAATGCGTATAATACAATCTAATTTTATCCGCTTTCCAACAGCATTGTCATAAACAAAGCACAAATTTCAGATTTGTAATGTGTTTTGAAAAACCCTGAGCTGTATCTCTGCTGCCTTTGCTTCACCTATATTTAGGCAGAGCAAAGGTTAGAGGAGGATCAACCATGCGCTCTGTTACGTAAACAGCCGAACAACAGATATAGAGAATAATATCCATCCTAAAAACATTATTTTCCTCATAAACATAACTTCATAAAATAGTGGGGGGAAACCGCAAATACTGGAATACCACTTCGCCCCCAAACGCTGTATATCTTCTGAGATGGAGGAGGGATGATGATGGGAGCAAGCATGAATGGCGTCACTAACCTTTCTAGATTGAACGCTTCTGATGCTGACCGGGCTCCACCCACAAGCCTCTAGACATGGGGGTCCCCTGAAATTATGCCCGTCCGAAAACATGAATATTAAATAGCTTATGTGATATAGCTTAATTAATATGGTATCAAAGAGAAGGTAGGAGCTGGTTTTCTCCGGGTTCTCCGGTTTGCCCCATCATCACGTTCCACCGGTGTATTATCAGTGTCATCGCCTGCGGTGCCGTAGTAGTAAAAGCGGACTTTAAATACTAGCAAAAAATAATCTAATGTGTTCCATTTACATGACTTTCTCTACCTCTCTGCAAGAAATTCTTTTTAGAAAAGTTATGCTGTTATTTACTTCATACTAATCGAGAAAAAAATTAATAGAAATATACTTATTACTTGCTTCCATGAAAGCAGAAGTGAAATAAAGGAGTACCATAGGTATAAGTGATAGTCAAAACTGGTTCCTATATGACTGAAGGTCCCTTGTTTGTATGGACAGGAGTTGACAAATTCCTGTTTGAGAAAAGTATAATTTTTCAAGGCTGAAATCAAAACAAAGAATACTTCAAAAAGGATCATCTCCACGAGAAAATGCATATAACATAAGTTGTGTGTTATAACGCGCTCTACGGTTTTTGTCTATCTCTTACGGTTTAGCAGTTTTGCAAAATTCCGTAAAACTCGTCCAGAATAAAGTAATCTTCAGATGCTATTCCCAGAAAATTCAAGATACACATTTTATTTTTCAGGTAAATGTCTTTAATATACGATATTTTAATCAAAATTGTAAAGAGCCATTTTTGAGAAAATCAAAATTTTCGGTAAAAGCTACATGTAAAGGGTAGTTGGGAGTGGGGGGATTTTCTTGAAAATCTTCGAGTCGCATCCTTGGAAGATACCAAACTTCCAAGTTTGGTACTAAACGGTTCGTTTTTGAGCTATGCTGTCCTAAGACACACATACACACACGCGCGCGCGCGCGGATCTTTTCCTAAAAATACTCTGTTTTATTCAGGGGACCTAAAACATCATTTTAGGTGAAAACTCGGTATCGAATTTTTGTGTGCATTACATTACCTTCTTGATACACTATGTGAATAGTACGTAACTAAAAATATATATTAGTCCAAAAAATAATAGAAATAATCAACAAAATGGACCAGTTAAATTGTTCGGAATGTACATTGGTTATAAACCACATTTGTTTTATTTTCAAAATATCATCCAGGTAATATATTTATTTAGAAGTTTAATAAAATACATTTCTAAGTTTTATTCACGGCAAGTATATGTTGTGTTATTTCAGAATGTTGTCAATGGGCTTATTTTTAGTACACGTTTTAATAGTTTCCTCTTACTACAAAAGATTGGTTAAATGGTCAACTTAGGCTTCTGTATATACGCCTTACAAGCCATTATTTATTGAAGAACAAATATTATCGGCTTATAATTTGTATGTATTTAAAAAGTAATATAGACACATATCAGTTATTATAACAACAGAAGTTTAATATATTTGACTGTAACGTTTGTAAGACTGTTTTAGTGCGGCCGGTCATGGAATTTGGAGTAACTTGTTGGGACCCGTATAGAGTAAATCAAATTGATTCCTTAGAAAAGTTCCAGAAAAGGGTTATAAAATTCATAAAAAGGGGTAAATATTTTGGGCCTACAAACGCTGAGGAGATAAAATGGGAGCCGTTGAAAGTTAGGCGTGAGAAACAGAGGTTGTGCGCTTTATTTAAAGCTTACGCTGGCTTAAACGCATGGGAGGACGTTACTGACAAACTGGAAAACCCAACTTATTATGCACGAAACGATCATCCGTTCAAAATTAAGGGTAGAAGATACAAAACTGACGTGGGAAAGTTCTCCTATGTTAATAGAACCATAAAAGACTGGAATGAATTGCCTGGAGCAGCTTTTCGGGGTTGTCCTGTGTCTCTGAAGAAATTTAGGAAAAATCTTGATATTAATGTTGGATAATTTTTGTAAATATTCCTTAAATGAAATGCTTGTGATTTTATATTGTTGTAAATACAAATGTTAAATTGTTTGGTGATTCTAATTATGAAAACTGGCAGCTGAAATTTATTGTTTAAATATCTTGTATACATATATAACTCTGCCACCGGGTGATACCCACTTGCAGAGAAATAAATACATACATACATACTTTAGCTAGTAGGGCTATACTTAAGTGCCATTACTGGCAATAAGTTGATTGACTATGATAAATTACCAGATATAGATTGGTTTTAAAGGAAAGTAAAAGTTATTTCCTAAGAGCATCCCCTTTAGTTAGAATTTTGGTGGATGTATTTTAATCTTTTGTTAATGTAACATTGCGATTTATTCTTTGTAATAAAGGCTTATAAAAATCTGATGTGTTCCATTCACATGACTTTCTCTACATCTCTGCAACAAGCTTATATTTCTATTTATTCATGCTCAACCAGAAAAATGAGCAGAAATAGTCTTATTGCTTGCTTCCTAGTAAGTAGAAGCGAAACAAGAGAGTACCATAGGTTAAAGTAATAGTCAAAATCTGGTTGTTATGTGACTGAAGTTCCTTTGTTTCTATGGACAAGAGTTGCCAAATTCCTGTATGAGAAAAGTATAAATTTCTTATAGCTGAAACCAAAAACAAGGAATATCTCAAAAATGATTAACTCCACAAAAAATGTATATGACATAAATGATGTGTTTTGTCGTGATCTACATTTTTTGTATCGTAAGTTTTAGTCTATCTCTTACACTTTACCAGTTATGCAAAATTCAATCAAAATAATCCAGAACAAAGAGGTCTTTATCTTTAATATACATATTTTAATCAAAATCGTTGGAGCCATTTTTTAAAAAACTCAAAATATTCTAATAAAGTTCCAGGAAGGGTAGTTTGGGGTGGGGGGATTTTTCTCAAAACCTAGGTGTCGCATCCCTGGAAGATACTAAACTTTAATACCAAGTTTGATATTTTACCAACTTTTCATTTTTGAGGGTCACACGGACTTTTTTCTGAAAATGCTTTTTTCTGTATACAGGAGAAAGTTCCGGAGAAATCTTGGTATCGAATTTTTGGGAGGATTACAATACCTTTTCTATACTCTATGTACATAGTACGTTTAGAGAAAGTAAAAAGCTTTGGGAAGTCAGTAGTTATTAGAGAAATAATGAGCAATTCCTATTTTACGACAGTAATATATCATATAGTATTAAAATATGGCACATGATACATGCAATGATAATAATAGAAAAATCTGATGTGTTCCATTCACATGACTTTCTCTATATCATTGCAAAAAATTATTCTATTTACTTCATCTAATGGAGCAAAAATTAGCAGAAATAGTCTTATTATTTGCTTCCTTGTTAGCAGAAGCGAAATAAGGGGGTACCACATGTTAAATGATAGTCAAAAGCTGGTTGCTCTGCGACTGAATTTCCTTTGTTTGTATGGACACGAGTTCACAAAGCCCTGTATGAGAAAAATATAACTCTTTATAGCTGAAACTAAAAACAAGGATTATCTCAAAAACAATCAACTGCAGGAAAAAATGTATGTAACATAAATTGTGTGTTTTAAAGTGCTCTACATTTGTTGTGTGTTAAGTTTTTGTCCATCTCTTACGGTTTACCAGTTATGCAAAATTCTGTAAAATTGACCCAGAATAAAGTAGTCTTCAGAGGCTATTCCCAGAAAATTCAAAATATTAATTTTATTTGTCAGGTAAATATCTTTAATATATGATATTTTAATCAAAATCGTTAGAGCCATATTTTAGAAAGTCAAAATTTTCGAAAAAAGTTCCATGTAAAGGGTAGTTTGGGTGGAGGGAGTTTTCTCAAAATCTTCGTGTCGCATCCCTGGTAGGTACTAAACTTAAATACCAAGTTTGGTATTTTACCGACTTTTCGCTTTTGAGTTATGTTCACAGACACACGGACACACACACACACACGAACCTTTCTCTGGAAATACTTTTTAATTTGTCTATACGCACTATGTACATAGTGAATAGAGAAAGTATTGCACTCCACCAAAAAATTTGTTACCGAAATTTCACCGGAAATATATGTTTTAGGGTCCCTTTATCTAAAAAAAGCATTTTCACAAAAAGGTCCGCGCGCGCGCGCGTGTGTGTGTGTGTGTGTGTGTGTGAGAGAGAGAGTCCGTGTGTCTGTGAACACGATAACTCAAAAACGAAAAGTCGGTAAAATACCTAACATGGTATTTAAGTTAAGTATCTTCCAGGGTTGCGACACGAAGATTTAGAGAAAAATCCCCCCACCACAAACTACCCTTTACATGGAACTTTTTTCGAAAATTTTGATTTTCTAAAAAATGGCTCTAACAGTTTTGATTAAAATGTCATATATAAAGGTATTTACCTGGCAAATAAAATGTATATTTTGAATTTTCTGGGAATAGCCTCTGAAGACTGCTTTAGTCCGGATGAATTTTGCATAACTGCTAAACCGTAAGAGATGGACAAAAACTTAACACACAAAAAATGTAGAGCACGCGAAAACACACAATTTATGTTATAGGTATACATTTTTTTCGTGGAATTGATCGTTTTTGAGATATTTCTTTTTCAAGTTTTCAGCTTTGAAAAACTTATACTTTTCTCATATAGGGAATTTGTCAACTCCTGTCCACACAAACAAAGGAACATCAGTCACATAGCATCCAGCTTTTGGCTTTCACTTTAACCTATGGTACTCCCTTATTTTGCTTGTATTTACAATAAAGCAATAAATAAGACTATTTCTGCTAATTTTCCTCGATTAACATGAAATAAATAAAAGATGAGCTTATTAACAATAATTTGTTACAGAGAGATAGAGAAAGTCATGTCAATGGAACACATCAGATATTTTGCATACAGGGGACCCTAAGATATAATTTCCGGTCAAATCTCGGTATCGAAATTTTTGGTGGAGTGCAATACCTTCTGTATACACTATGTACATAGCACGTATAGAGAAAGTAAAAATATGATAATTCCCTAGGAGTTACAAGCTAAGGCCTAAGGGTCAGAGGCCTGTCGTAGAGCCTATGGCACGAAACCATAGAATGGAGAACCTGTTACTAGCGGTCTGCCCATAGCTAGCCATGAACACGAGGAAGTTGATGATGTGAAATGTAAGCAAAATTGATGATTGGGAAGGTGAAGATGGAGCAATTGATGGAATGATTGGCGGGGGAAACTGGAAGACCCGATGAAAACACGCCCAGAAGCCGCTTCGTCCACCACGAATCCCACATCGAGCGCTTGGGATCGAAAGATGGAAAGCGAGCGGTCCTACCACTCATTAAAGTGCTATATAATAATATTTGTGTGATAATGCAATTGAATAATATAGGAAATAATTATTTTTAAAAGTGTTAGTCACAGGCAAACGAATTTAAATCATTTATTCAAAACTTTGTAATTTTTATTTCCATATTAAAAGTATGAATGCATTAAAAACCTCTATAAAAACCTATGAATAAATGAGCAACGCTCGATGTGTTCTTATTGAATAATCTTCAGGACGCTAGTCATTGCTTTTATACGAAGAGAAAGATATCAGTAATAGAAATGCTGTAATTAAACTTACCTGATGCAGACTTTGATTTCAATTTGAATCTAGGAAATTCATTTAAATTTCTCTATGTATACCTCTGTAATTAAAACATATTACTGCGTCTAGCTAGAATATGTTTTAATTAGAATAAACAAAGACTTGCAATAGAAGTGTTTGGTTTGCGCTGATTAAATGACGTACCTTTTAATTAACGTGTCTGCAAGGTGCATTTAGTTGAACAGGAATATAATATCAAAGTAGTTCACAATGAATTTCTGTTCTTCTATCTCACGACTTATGTTTTTTTACTATTCCTTTGAGTCGGGAAGATTGAAAGATAGTTAAAGATACTAATTATTCTTTGATACAATGTGTGTGCAGGGCAGACTAGTCAAGCTAGCATCACAATGAAATATTCAATGTTGTAGTCCAGATATCAACCAAGGTTGTCACACAGTATTGTGTTCCATACAAAAATTTGATGTCGATATTTCACCGGAAATATATGTTTTGAAGTTCCTTAGTCCGTAAAAGCATTTTTAGAAACAGGACCTCGTGTGTGTGTGTGTGTGTGTGTGTGTGTGTGTCTATGGGCAGCATTGCTCAAAAACGAAAAGACTATTAAATACCAAACTTGTTATTTATATTTAGTATCTTCCAAGAATGCGACACGAAGATTTTTCAAGAAACCCTCCCCCCAACCCAATTACCCCTTAAAAGGAAACAAAATTGAAAACTTGATTTTATCAAAAATGGCTGTAACGACTTATATTAAAATACCGTATATTAAAGATATTTGCATCTCAAATGTATATCTTGAATTTTTTGGGAAGAGTCTCTGAAGACCTCTTGTTCTTGGATGGATTTTACCGAATTTTGCTTAACTACTAAACCGTAACGGATAGACAAAGACTCGTATGTAGTGGATAAAGAAGGTATTGTGTTCCACACAAAAATTCGATGTTGAGATTTCACCAGAAGTATGTTTTGAGGTCGAAAAAAGTATTTTTAAAACTGTGTCTGTGTCTGGTCAGCATATGTCAAAAACAAAAAGACAGCTAAATATCAAGATTGGTGTTTAGGTTAAGTATCTTCCAAGGATGCGACACGAAGATTTTCAAGAAAATCCCCCCACCACAAACTACCTATTACATAGAAAACTTTTCAAAAACGTTTATTTTCGCAAAAATGGCTCTAAGGATTTTGATAAAAATACTATATATTAAAGATATTTCCATCTGAATAAAATCTATATTGTAGATCTAACTACTTCAGAGATATTCCTTATTATAGATTTTAATTTTGAAATATTTAAATCTTTCAAACGGGAAGCCCTCGACCGCTTCATCTCTTTTCTTTTTTCTTTTCTTTTTACTCCTGGCCATGAAAAGAGACTTGAATTTTCTGGGAAGAACCGCTGAAGATTTCTTCAATCTGGATGAGTTTTGCCGAATTTTTCTTAACTGTTTTTCACACAGTTTTTGTTCTTTAAATGTTTGTTTTGGGGTAACAGTTTCCAAGATATTCCTTATTATTGACCTCATTTTAAAGTATCTTTCTGTACATTTCCCAGTCAGGAAGTGTCCGTTTTTCTTTTGTCCTATTCGTGGCCAAGTAAGAAGCGAATAACGGCAGCTTTTAAAACATTTATCTGTCGCTTTAGCCTAGGGTTTTCCCTTAGCTCCTTTATACTTACTATGGTTATCTCAATTAGCAAGGTGTAGAAAGAAGAATAATGTTTTGCTAGAAGTTTATACAGAACAGATGTAACACATCCGATTTTTTTTGGTAAATCTCAAGATCATTTCAAATTATTTTCAGATGATTTGCCCCGTTGGAGACTTAAAATACCGTAACTACTTTAAATCTTGGGCTTTCTAGTTTAACCAACTATTAGCTCAATTTTCTTCTTTCGCGTTCTATTCACCCTTCTGGCATGGAGGTCTTACACCCCGCAAAACTTGCAAGCTAGCGACGGGCATCAGATACCCGTTGATGTGCAGTCAAAGATGAGAAGTGAGGGAGGGAGATATATAAAATGACAGGAAATGGATGAAAGGAAGGATGATTATACAGCAGATGGTGGAATAAATAACGGAGAAAACTGGAAAAAATGGAGTAAAAAACTCCTCAGAGGCGGTTATATCTAGTAAAAGAAGCATCTTCCAGTAATGATAATTATGTCTAAACAAATGCTCAATATCAAGAATGAACTCAGAGTAAAAAAAGTAAATTTCATGTAAATACATGGAATTCTCAGAGGATAAATAGCAACAAGAGTAAAATACAGAGTCTTCTTCCCTGATTTTATATTTACATAATTTGTTCCTGGACTCGAAACATTAAGTACATATTTCTCGACAGTCACATTATTACAGAAAATAATTTCCACTGCTCTTGTTCGCGTATAGAAGATACTACCTGAAACACAATTTAAATAATTGCATTGTAGAATTTGCAAAACATTTTACAGAGTTTTTAATACATGATACAATAAGTAATTTCTGCAATCCATTCTCCACTTCCATGTAAAATTTTAAACATTCTTTGATTCGTTTAAATTATAAAACTATAACCCTAATTTGGAACATGTAAAATAGTATCTAATGAATGGGGCAAATAAAAAAAAAATATGCGAAGATCTCTAAAACAAACACAAAAGACAAGAAAAAAAAGTAAAATTCTGCAAAGTAATAGATATAGTAATTTTCATCTCTGAGAGTGAATTATGGACAATATGAAAAAGGGCAGCAAAGTATGCAGATTTTCAGATAACATTCTTAAGAAAACTAGAAGGTTTTATAATGTTGGATGAAATACGAAATGAAGAAACAATTATTTTCCACTAATGAACGTATAAAAGAAAACATACACATTAAAAGGCTTGGCAATGAAAAATGCAAAGCAAATAATAAAATAATAACCAAAAGGAAAACGAGAAATAGGACTACCAAGGAAGATATGACTGGAATAAAGATGGAAGAAACTGAAAGTCAGTTGTCTGATAGTGACGAAGAATAAGAAGAACCGGAGTGAATTTAGTACTTTTACTCTCGCTACTTAGTATATAGGTACAGCAGGTATTGCATTCCACCCAAAAATTCAATACCGATATTTCAAGGGAAATACATTTTCTAGAGTAAAATGTTCTCAAAAAAGCATTTTTAAAAAAAAGACCCGTATGTGTATGTGTCTGTGGACCAAATAACTCAAAAATGCAAAGCTATTTAAATGGATAATTTAACGATAAACTTCAGCATCTTCAAAGGACGTGACACAGGATTTTCAAAAGGATTATCCTTCAAAAGGAAACATTTTCCACATTTTGATTTTCTCAAATGTGGCTCTAGTGATTTTCATTAAAATACTGTACATATATTAAAATATTTTCATGACAAGTACAACGCAGTTCTTGAACTTTCTAGCCTCTGAGGACCTCTGCATTTTGCATAACTTGTAAACCGTAAAAGCTAGACAAAAACTTACTAAACAAAAAATATTTATGTTAAAACGCAGAATTTATGTCATATACAATTTTTGCGGAGATACCTTGGAGATATTCTTGTTACTATTTTTAATTTCAAGTACTTAAACTTTTTGCAAACAAGAAGTCGTCTTAACGTTTTCTTTTGTTTTACTCTTGGCCATGCAATATAAAACAGAATTTTAATCATATAATGACAGTTTTTAACAGATTTTACTATCGTTTTAGTCTAGTGTAACTAAACAATGAGGCATGTTTTTCTAATGTCAATATTCGTGAAGAAGATGGATAAACTTTTGTAAGGATAGTTTGTTGAATGAATGAATGAATGAATAAGTGTATTTATTAATATAGCAATATCATACATAGAATTTCAACAGTCGCACGGGTCCACAGACCGTACGTGCTTTTGTAATACACATTACAAGCAATATTAAAACAACAACCACAACAAAGAATTAAAAGAGTAAACACGAAAATAAAAAGACAAAGGAAATACACAGTCAAAAGCAATATTAAACAACAATAAAAATTAAGAGTGAATCCGAAAATAAAGATACAAAGATATTCAAATATACCAATTTAAATTTACAGCACAGAGTACACCTCCATAAATGCACCCTCTTATCATAGATAATTACACTTAAAAGACATATATACACATAATATATACAACCCTAGCACAACAGTGACCTAAGTCTGATATAATATACATGTATGTAGAACATTGTAGTCACTTTTGTTTAGTTGATCTTATCCCCCCCCCCTTCTCTATTGGCAGCCTCCTCAGATCTCAGCTGTCTTGCCTTAAGTATAAATTTACCTAGCCCGTCCATGTTTTCCGTGCCTGCCAGTAGCGTCCAACATGCTTCTATCCCTACATTCGCAGTGGTAAAAAATCGCGGCAAATATTTTTCCCGCCATTCCTCCGTACCCCTACATCTTGCCAAGATGTGAGTCCACGACTCTTCCTCCTCGCAAATGGGACAGATTCTTATACCATTCACGTCAGAAATTTTCGTGCTCCTCCATGCTCCTAGTCTAATCCACGCGAGCCCCTCTCTAATGAGTTTGGTACCTGTTTTGATGTATTGTTCCATACCCCACTCCGATTTCAGCCCAGACTGTACTTCTAATGACACCTTCTCTGTGCATTGCGCAATTATTTGCTGTCTGTCAATATCACAGAGACGTTTCTTAATTTTTCTCCAAATACTTCGCCTGTTTTCCTGCCCCGCCATCCAAATGTCTCCCATCCCAATGGTTTCCAACCCTTTCTTTAATTTTGATGCCCACGTCAAATTACCTTCCATTCGCAACTGTTCACGGTAGCAGACTGCCCTAATTAGAGATTGGTTTCCGTGAACGATTCTCATCCAATATTTAACTGCTCTGATTTTGCACTCTATCGTTTCACTATGTGCCCCGAATTCCCTCATTATCCCGTAGTTTGCCGTACCCCTCCCTACACCCAGAATTCCTTTCAAAAATTGGGTCCTCACTTGATCCAGATTCCCTGTTTGTTCCCACCCCCATATTTCTCCTCCGTATGTCATCGTGGATCTAACTGTCGCTCCGTATACAGTTTCCATTAAGGTCATGGAGATATTCGGAATTCTGCAGCGTATCCGGAGAGCTTCCGCCGCTTTCACCCTTGCCTTGTGTTTCGTAATGTCAATGTGTTTTGTCCATTTTCCGTTCATTGTAAATATGAGTCCTAAGTACACAAAGGATTTAACATTGTCCAGTATCTGTCCTGCATATGTCCAAGTCTCCTCCCTGCTATAAACACAACCCTTTTTGAAAGTCATTGCCTTAGTCTTATTCACATTAACTGTAAGTAGCCATTCATCGCAATAGTTCTTAAGTTTGTCCAGTCCTCGTTGCAATCCGTTTACTGTCGTAGAGCACAATACTAAATCGTCTGCGTATAAAAGTGTTGGGATCTGCAAATCCGCTACTACTGGTGCTTGAATATTCTCTGCTATCATTGTATCAGTAATATAATCCACAAAGAGATTAAATAGCAAGGGAGATAAAATACAGCCCTGCCTCACTCCCCTATAGCTTCGGCAACTCTCGGACACTCTGTTTCTGTCGTACTTCACACAGAATTGGACATTTTGATATATTGCCTGCAATGCTCTAACCATTTTACTTGATAACCCCTTTCTGCCTAGTTTGTACCATAATGCATTTCGATTGATAGAGTCAAATGCCTTCTTAAAGTCCACAAAAGCACAATGTAGCTTTCCCCGTTTAACTAACAGTTGCTGCGTCCTTAAAGTGTCTAATATAAAAGCGGCATCTATGGTACTGTGTCCTTCTCTGAAACCCATTTGAAATTTTGAAAGTTTGCCAAATTTAGATTCCCAGTCCTTTATCCGGTTATATAACACTCTACAATAAATTTTTTCCATAATTGGCAACAGAGTAACCCCCCTATAGTTATCCGGATTTCCAATAGTTCCCTTCCCTTTATAAATGGGATGAATAATGCCCTTTCCCCAGCAGGTAGGGTAATTCCCCTCAATAAACAATTTGTTGCATATCTGGAGCATACTCCTACCAAACTCATTAACATTGGCTGCGGCTTTAAAAACTTCCGGGGGCAGCCCATCCAACCCTGGAGCTTTGCCTACCTTCAGACTCCTTAGCGCCTGTGCTATTTCTCGTGCTGATATTTCCTCGTCCAGTATTGGGATCTCAAGATTTCCCAAAATTTGCACTTCCTTTATAAAAATTCCTTCCCTTTCACCTTTCCCGAATATTCCCATAAAATGCATTGCCCATTTTCTGGGAGAAATTTCGTTGGGCGCCTGACGGTTGCCTCTTAAATGTTTTACTACTTGCCACATCTCAGCGTTATCCCCCCGCGTTAAAATATTACTAATTTTCTGAGTAATTTTGTCTTGCCATGTAGTTCTCTTTTCCCGTAAGAGCTGTTTATACTCCCTTCGCTTTTTTGTAAACATTTTCCTAATGTCATCTCCCCCCTCCCTCCTGAATTTTGACAGAGCCTCCTCTGCTTGTTTCTTTACAGTTCTGCATTGCTGGTCATACCAACCATTGCATCGTTTTACCTTACCATGCATTTGGACTTTCATTGTCCCCGCAGCCGTTGCTATTATATGCGTTAGTTCCTCCGCTGTGTCTGCGTTCCTTTCCCCTAATCTTCTTTCTAATTTATCAACAAATACTTCTTTTTCTATCGGTTTCCATATAAATTTACTAATGAATCTCCCTTCGTCCCCCTGCCCCTCTTCAGGTGCATGCGCCACCATGGCCGTCTCTATATTCAGTTCCAGGACAACCGGACAGTGATGTGACTCGATACGATCCACCACCCAAAAATTTCTAATTCTGCCAATTAAACCCTGACTTACTAAAATAAAATCTATTACACTACCCCCATTTTCATTTATGAAAGTGAGTTCTCCCTCTCGATCCTCACCGTACTTGCCATTCATTATTTCTAAAGAGAAGGCATCACAGAAAGCAAGTAATTGTCTGCCCTCCCCATTAATAAAACTATCCTTGCTCTTTCGTTGACCTTCGCGGAATTCTTCACCCCATTGATGACCCCCCGTTAGAGAAATATTCTCCCCTCCTAACCTCGCATTAAAATCTCCTAAGAGAATTAATTCAGTTCCTGGAAACTTTTCCTGTAACTGCACTAACGTTTCCGTTAAGTCACTGAAGAAATTCCTGTTTGCATACTTGGACGTTGCTGGCTGGTTGTATAATCCTATAACTATTATTTGTACTCCCCCCTGTGCCAGAGATACAGCAATCACCCCTTCCAAACTGATTTCTAATTTAGTTATCTCAGCCTCCAGCTCAGACCTGAATGAAACTGATACCCCTCCTGGCCACCTTCCCCTCCTTCCCCGTGTCTCCCTTCCCCTACTAAAACTATGGAAATTAGCAAGTGTTACATTTTCTCCGTTTTTCAACCAAGTTTCTGTTAAACATACAACGTCAAAATCACTAAGGAAATACAAGAAATTCTCGCTACCCAACCTTTTTTTGAAGCCTTCGATGTTCCATGTGACAATCCTCAGAGAAGGGGTTGGGTCCTATTGTTTCCTTGCTGTTGGTCTTCCTACAACTTGGCTGACCCTTTGTCGAGCTGTTGTCAGCCTAAGGGCACGGAGGGGCGTTGTTGTTGGATTTTCCGGCGAAGACTGTCTCACCCTCCTCTCCTCTTTGCCCCTCCCTGTCGACATAACTTGAGGCACCTGATGTTCTGCTGAGGGACCTGCTACCTGCTGGGCTGATGCACTGGCTACCTGCTGGGCTGATGCACTGGCTACCTGCTCTAGCTGCCTTGTCCTGAGTTCGGTTTCCGCACTACTTCTATGCTGTTCCATGCGCTCCAGCTCCTGTCGGTTCCAGACTCGTCCGTTAATGAAGAGCTTGTCATAGCGCAATACGGCATGACAGCCCTGCCTCCTGGCCTCGAACATGTGCCCCTTTAAGAATTCTCTCTCTTCTCTTACACGCTGGCTAAAGTCCTCGCTAATGCTTATTCCCGTTCCCCGTAAATAACGAGCATCTCGAAGAATGGCCACCTTGAGTTTATAATGTGCCAGTTTGCACACAATAGGTCGCCTTACATTGCCACGTCGACCTACACGATGGGCTCTCTCCACATCAAACTCGCGGAGTTCGATTCCTATTTGTGAGATGACCCTTTTCACTATTTCCTCCGTCATCTCCCAACTCTCTCCCGCTTCTTCCGTCACACCATATATCACAATATTATTTCTACGAGATTGGTTCTCTAAATAATCCATTTTCTCTTCCAGAGCACGCATTCGAACTGTCACATTCTCCACGGCACTTTCCAGCGATTTTAGGCTGCACTTTTCAAATCCTACACGCATTTCTTGCCTCAACTGTTCAATGAGATCTCGTACGCTTTCCATTGTCGAACTTCTTCCAGGTAGCTGCGAGCAAGACACAAAACACGACCGTCCTCTTTCACACTCGGACTGCAACTCCCAGGATAGTTTGTTACAGAGCAGGCAGAGAGGGAGAGAGAGAATCGTGTGAATGTAGAATATCTGATTTTTTTTACCGTTTCTATCCTAGGTAAAATATATATTTTCCTTGGATAGGTAGAGTCAGACTGACAAAGTCAATGCCATAGCCTGGATTTGAACCACGGATCACCCGACCTCTAGCCGGTTGCTCTACCACTGAGCTACCATGGCAACATGCCCACATAACATTGCATTTCTCAGCTGACTCGCATGTTTCACGGTAAACCACAAGGTGATCGCAAATTATTTTGAGATGACAACCCTAAGTTGTAAGTACTTTAGACCCAGGATTCATAGCACAGATAGGATATCTGTCATACACACGGCTTGTGTGAAAAAATAATTATTCCAATATATTTCCTTTATTTGGGAGCTCTAGGTTTAGAATACATCGCTATGAAATAGATTTTAATCCTTTATCCAACAAACGTATAATAAACTGCAGGGTAAAATAAACTTCCAAAATAGATTCCGAATCTTGCCTGCGTGATTAAAGAATTAAAGGCATTTGCACACTCTGCAGGTTTTCCAGCCATAAACTTTTATTGCTCCCTTCTTTCGCAGACCGGCAAGAAACTTTAAAATCCTGAATAGCAAAGGAAAGTTTTATGATCTTTTAAGAGCGCTCTCGGAACTCAAACGTGAATATAGACAAAAGGAAACTTAAGTGCAGCATCTTCAGGCAATAGCCTTCCTTTATAATAAAATGCTATTATAATAATTGTAATTTAAGCATTCGTTAATACAAAGAACTTATTGATGCCTTCAATAGATATAACATTTTAATAACCCGCACCGTTTATAGTATTGTAATGCTTACATAGCTTTATATGCATTTCTTTATATAACTCGGCATCGAATTATTCAAAGAATACAAGCCAGCGAAGGCATGCCCTCCTCCGTGGTGTAATGCTTATCATGCTAACATCATATTTCCAAGGTCGCGGGTTCAAACTCTGCGTAAAAATCCTTAGCATGGCTTCCTTCGTAAGTGAGGTAAAGCCGTTGGTCCTGTGTCGTATATTTATGGCACGTAAAAGAGCCTCAAGCCTGATAGAGAGGCGGTCTTTCACGCTCAAAAAGAATGGAACACTGAGAATTACACCAGTTAAAGAGCGTCCATAAATAAAATAAAACTCCATTTCATTTCCAGCGAATTCAGAGATTCAAAACCGTAATGACCTAACAGCCTGAGAATGGCATGAATCTATAAAAATCTGATGTGTTCCATTCACATGACTTTCTCTATATTTCTGTAACAAATTATTGTTAATAAGCTTATCTTTTATTTATTTCATACTAATCGAGAAAAATTAGCAGAAATAGTCTTATTTCTTGCTTTATTGTAAGTAGAAGCGAAATAAGGGAGTACCATAGATTAAAGTGAAAGCGAAAAGCTGGTTGCTATGTGACTGATGTCAACTCCTGTCCATACAAACAAAGGAATAAATTCCTGTATGAGAAGAGCATAAGTTTTTCAAAGCTGAAACCAAGAAAAAGGAATATCTCAAAAACGATCAACTCCCCGAAAAAAATGTATATAACATAAATTGTGTCTTTTAACGTGCTCTTAATTTTTTGTGGGTTAAGTTTTTGTCCATCTCTTACGGTTTAGTAGTTATGCAAAATTCATCCAGAATAAAGTAGTCTTCAGAGGCTATTCCCAAAAAATTCAAAATATACATTTTATTTGTCAGATAAATATCTTTAATATACGATATTTTAATCAAAATCGTTAGCCATTTTTTTAGAAAATCAAAATTTTCGAAAAAAGTTCCATGTAAAGGGTAGCTTGCGGAGGGCGATTTTTCTCAATCTTCGTGTCGCAACCCTGGAAGATACTAAACTAAAATACCAAGTTTGGTATTTTATCGACTTTTCGCTTTTGAGTTATGTTCACGGACACACTGACACACTTGCATACGGACACACGGACCTTTTTCTGAAAATACTTTTTTTTATATACAGGAGACACTAAAACATATATTTCCGGTGAAATCTCGGTATCGAATTTTTTGGGTGGAGTGCAATACCTTCTCTATACATAGTGCATATAGAGAAAGTAAAAATGACAGCTAAAGTATCCGCCGTGCGTTCCATACCGGGCAGATCCCAAGAAAACAGCCTGTTTCTTTTGGATAGTGTTTAACGCCTGTTTTTACTATTTATGGCACCGCAGGCGATAACACTGGTGAAATATGGAATAAATATGGAGCATCTGTGGAATGAAATGGCGGGGGAAACCAGAGAACCCGGAGAATACCCGCTCCTGCGCCGTTTTGTTCACCAAAATCTCACATGCGGTTGCTTGGATAGAAACACTTACACACGCCCTGGGATCCTGTCCTCATGGAGAAGTATTACGCAACTCTCGCCATCACAAAATTCCCTCAATGATTGCCGACGAACTGCGAACGAACAATTACAAAGTCTTCGAAGAATTCCACGGTCTGGAAACTAACGGTAGCACAAGAAGAAATGACATAAATGCAGTTCGAGAAGATACAAAAATAGTATTTATCGCCGACCTTTCCTAGATTTAAAAAGTTCAACGGACAACCAGAAGACGTCGACAAAGAGAAAAGGGATATTTACACAGCCACAATCCCATAAACTAAATATTATAGAGGTAATTGGTTTGATGGTCAGAGCTCGGGGCACCATTCCTTTACATTTTTTCAAAACCCATAAAAAGTTTGGACTGAAGAAGAAGGAAAAAATAAAATAAATTGTCATATCTATAACAACAGGTTCCATTTCCCTTCTTCCAAATCACTTGTATAATACCCATTTTTAGAATTTTCAGGTCTATATGCCTTTGCAATAAATTCTTTATTTTAATTATGTTTCACAGTTATTTTGCCCCTTTTAGTTTCCTTTTGGTTTGCCATACGAACGATAAATGTTGATATTACATTATCTTTATGGAAGAGTTTCTATTTTATTACTATGTATAGAGGCAGTATTGTATTCCACCCAAAAATTCGACACCGAGATTTCACCGGAAATACATGTTTTAGAACCCCCTAAGTCCAAAAAAATCATTTTAAAAAAAAAGTGTGTGTATGTGGACAGCATAGCTCAAAAACGAGAAGACCGCTAATGCCCAAACTTGGTATTTAAGTTCGGTATCTTGCGGCACGAAGAAAGTAAATCCTCCTATCCCAAACTACCCTTTACAAGCAAAAAATTTCGAAAATTTTGATTTTCTTAAAAATGGCTCTAACGAGTTTGATTAAAATCTCGGATATTTAACCTATTTACCTGACAAATACAATGGATATCTTGAATTTTATGGGAATAGTATCTGAAGACTACTTTATTCTGGATGAATTTTACGGAATTTTGCATCACTGCTAAACCGTAAGAGATGGACAAAAACTTACCACACAGAAAATGTAGCTTACGACAATTTATGTCATATATATTTTTTTCGTGGAATTGATAAATTTTAAGATATTAATGGTTATTGTTTCAGCTTTGAAAATCATAATATTTTGAGAAAGCTCCCCCCACCCCTAACTTTTTTCGAAAGTTTTGATTTGCTCAAAAATGACTCTAATGATTTTGATCAAAATATCATGTATTCAAGATATTTATCTGACAAAATGTATATCTTGAATTTTCTGGGAATAACCTCTGAAGATTACTTTATTCTGGGTGAATTTGGCGGAATTTTGCATAACTGCCAAACCGTAAGGGATGGAAAAAACTTAAAACACAAAATATGTAAATCACTTAAAATACACAATTTAGATTATACAGGTTTACTACAAAAGAAATAGACAACTTCAACTGCCTGTAAAACAAAAACTATTAGAGATAGCAACCTAATTATTTTGGAGGTATGTTAAAAAACTCTCAAAGTTTCGTTTGTTACTATTGGTAACGCTGTAGTATTTTTGTTTGTTGTTGCAGAAGCTGAAATGGCGGAAAATCCTGTGGAAAAGGCATATTGCGTGTTGGAATTTGCTAGAACGCAATCGGCAACTGTTGTCCAACGACATTTTAGAACACGTTACCACAAAACGCCACCGACTAGACAGTCAATCTACGACTGGTATAGAAAATTCGAGACAACAGGATGTTTGTGCAAAGGGAAGAGCTCGGGAAGACCAAGAGTTTCGGAAGAAAACGTTGAACGTGTTCGTTCTGCCTACATAAGAAGCCCACAGAAATCGACATCTAGGGCAAGCATGCAATTACAAATTCCACAGCAAACTGTATGGAAAATCTTGCGGAAGCGATTGCATATGATGCCTTACAGATTACAGATGTTGCAGTTTCTGAGTGAAGAAGATAAGGTCATACGGCGTGACTTTTGCATCGACATGTTGCGACATGATGAAGACGATGCTGGGTTTTGTGAGCGCATCGTTTCATATTTGTGGTAACGTGTTCTAAAATGTCGTTGGACAACATCTTTTGATTGCGTTCTAGCAAATTCCAACACGCAATATGCCTTTTCCACAGGATTTACCGCCATTTCAGCTTCTGCAACAACAAACAAAACACTACAGCGTTACCAATAGTAACAAACAAAACTTTGAGAGTTTCTCAACATACCTCCAAAATAATTAGGTTGCTATCTCTAATAGTTTTTGTTTTACAGGCAGTTGAAGTTGTCTATTTCTTTTGTAGTAACCCTGTATACATTTTTCTTTCGTGGAGATGATTATTTTTGAGATATTCCTTGTTTTGGTTTCAGCTTTTGAAAACTTATTTTCTCATACAGGAATTTGTCAACTCTTGTCCATACAAAGGAACTTCAGTCAAATACCAACCAGCTTTTGACCATCACTTTAAGCTATGGTACTGCCTTATTTCACTCCTACTTACAAGGAAACAAGTATTAAGACTATTTCTGCTATTTTTTCTCCATTAGCATGAAGTTACTAGAAACATAACCTTTTAAAAATAATTAGTTGCAGAGATGTAGAGAAAGTCATGTGAATGGAACACATCAGATGTTTATTCCTTTATCCATTATTTAAACACATTTAAATAGTCTTGTATTTAATGTTTAAACATTAAGTACTTATATTACTTGTTTAATTACTAAAAACAATGATTAATTTTAAATGTCATTATTTGTTTACCTTTTGTAGTGGTTAGTAAATTTGATCTAAACATTACAGTATTTAACAATCTACATATTTACTGCATATGCGTATATAATATATTCCTTATTCCTTCTCTCTATTACATGAATGAATAAGTGTATTTATTGAGATAACAATATCATACGTTGAACTTCACCAATCACACGAGTCCACAGAGAGTACGTGCTTTTGTAATACACAAAATAATAAACAATGTTAAAACAACAACAACAACAAAGAATTAAAAGAGTAAAGACAAAAATAATTTTTTCTCGATTGGATGAAGTAAATATTAGCGTAAACTTTTTAACAATTTGTTGCAGAGATGTAGAGAAAGTCATGTGAATGGAAAACATCAAATTTTTATTTGAGGAAACAGTCAGTGGTGTCGACTATATGGATATTGTGCAGCAGTTTAAGGCTATGTTGGAAGAGGATGGATGTGACAGTTGGTTTCAATAAGATGGTGTTACTTGCCTTCCTGCTAACGAGTTCATGAAGATGTTGAAATGTTACGCAATTATATAACCTCCAAAAATGATGGCCTCTAAGATCCCCCGATCTGACTTGTCCAGATTTCTTTCTGTTAAGAAAACGAGAGTAAAATGGGAACCTACACTCTCTACAAGAACTTAAAGATGTAATTTCTAACTCTATAGTCGAAATAATATCAGCGACGTTAAAAAAGTGTCACAGAATATACGCAACCTGTGGAAATGTGTAGTCATTTTCAGCACTTGCTGTGAACCATTGACATGAAAAGTATTTTGGAACATGTAGTCTTTTGTTTGGAAGAAATTAGTGTCAATTTTCAGCAGTTGCTGAAAACTGGAACGTTGTAAAGTAATGTCAGTAAATCATTTTGCGTACATGCCGGTATATTTTTGCCGTCAGAGATTGGAAACCTTTTAAAAATGAGGTTAAAAGTGGTTCACATATGTAAAGGTATGTGCAATAAATTTGCAAATAAATGCAGTTTGTCTCTGCAATAAAATCTGAGAAAAATATTAATAAACTCTCAGTGCGGGATCTTTACGAACATCCAGGATAAAGTAGGAACCTGGTATAAGGGGTCAAAACTCAATTCTAAGCTCAAAGCTATGGTATGGCGGACTCTTCTAACCTCTAGAATCATTTTCAGAGAATGTGCCGCGGATAATGTTTTTAGGGCTCAGTTTGAATATAATGAAGCCTTGGGAGCTGTTTCTTTAAATGGGGTAAAACTGTGAACATTTGGCAGCACAAAGAAATCCTATCTCAGTAATTGCAGCGTCTATATTCTCCAGGAATTAGTCTCCTCCTGTCTTAATGTGTGTTTTATGCCATTTTATTCTGCCAGTTTCTGTAATGGTTAGTGCTGACGTTGTTTGGGTAGCATTTTCAAGTCAAATGTGAAATAAATTTCATTTACCTATTTCAATTTTTACTTTCTCTACACGTACTATGTAGAAGGTATTATTACATTGTACCCAAAAATTCGATACCGAGATTTCACCGAAAATATATGTTTTGAAACCACCTGAATCCAAAAAATGCAATTTTGTAAAATGCCCGTGTGTGTGTCGATCTGTGTGTATGTGTGTGTCTGTGGGCAGCATAGCTCAAAAACGAAAAGACCGTTAAATACCAAACTTGGTATTTAAGTTCCATACCTTCCAAGGATACGACACGAAGATTTTGAACAAAATCCCCCCACCCCCAACTACCCTTCACATGGAAAATTGTTTCGAAAATTTTGATTTTCTAGAAAATTTCTCTAACGATCTTGATCAAAATCCCGTATATTACTGACATTTACATACGAAATAAAATGAATATGTTGAATTTTCTGGGAATAGCCTTTGAAGACCTCTTTATTTTGAATGATTTTTACCGAATTTTGCTTAATTGCTAAACGGTAAGAGATAGACAAAAGCTTACGACACTGAAAATGTAGAGCACGTTAAAACACACAATTTATGTTATACACTTTTTTTTTTTTTTCGTGGAGTTGATCCTTTTTTAGTTATTCATTGCTTTTGATTTCACCTTTCAAAAACTTATATTTTCTCGTACAGGAATTGTCCATGCAAATAAAGGAACTTCCGTTACATAGCAACCAGCCTTTGACTATCACTTTAACCTATGGTGCTCCCTTATTTCGCTTCTACTTAAAAGGAAGCAAGTAATAAGACTATTTCTGACATTTTTTTCTTGATTAGCATGAAGTAAATAGAAACATAGGGTTTTTAACAATAATTTTTTGCAGAGATGTAGAGAAAGTCATGTGAATGGAACACATCAGATTTTTTATGAAATTATTGTACAATTATCTATACGAGTTTTATGTAGAATATTGATCTTGAACCCTTATTACTATTCTACTCGATATTGCAATGGTAGATTATATGAAGATGTAACTTATTCGTCGTACCCTCCATTTTGGGGGGACTTAAAGATGGGTGGCTATGGGTTAGAATGCTGTTGAGGAGCCAACGAATTATAGAATGAACCACCTGGAACCAGAGCTCAACCCATGAAAGTGAAGACGTAGATGATATGAAATGAAGGCGATATGGATGCATAGGAAAACTGATGATGATGATAAGGCATTAGGTGAAGGCAACTGGAGAGCCCGAAGAAAACTCCTCCAGACGCTTCTTTGTCCACCACAAATCTCGCATACGGTCCTCTGGTGAGAGTTTGAGCCACCCTTCAACGGCGTCGCCCCAAGCTTTATAAGTATGGGCTGAAAATAAAGTGAGATTTCGATGTCGTAAGTTGTCTGTAATTTTTACTTGTACCTCCAAACAGGGACAGGATTTGACGTCTTCACCTACCTTGGTTTGTGCATTGCGGAAGCCTATAACATGTGGCGTTTCTGACGTTAGTGGAAGTACGCTGGGCAGAACATTTGAACCCCTCTCGTCATAAAGTTTTTTCGGATTAGGTCTGGGAGATTAGGTACTATCTATTCAGCCTTAAGTTGATCCTCTCCAAACAAAATGCAGGCGACCAGTGTACTGTTATAATGTAGCCTTCCGCCATTCGCACCAGAAATGCTGTCATACTTTCTCGACCACGTGGCACGTACAGGGATATATCGTGATGTAAAACGAACAGAGCACTTATTTCCACAACTTAAACGGCGGCTAAAATATTCTATTAGGTATAATGATGACAATATTGATGGTCATAAGAAAATTTATGAGTGTACATGTAATAATTAACTGTAAAAACACGAGCGAAAAAAATAACATACATGCGATAACTTACATTTATTCGCTCTCTGCAAGCGCTCTATTCCCACCAGATCAGAATCGTTGTCTGAGCTGTTTGTGTTGATGCTTTTCACTCTAAGGTTGATCACTAGGCTACCAAAATGGCGTCAAACTAGCCATCTCCCAAAACAACGCCTCTTGTTTCGTTACATGTTAACACTTTGGCGGCTCATTTTTAAAAAAAGAAATTGTGCACTATTACGTGAATTGCATTCTTCACATTCATCACATTCTTGCATCACGTATTTCACACCTTTTTTTTTCCGTTTCAGATTTTTCTTTACGAGCACCGTTTATACTTTTAGCCGAAACACCGGTGAACTCAGATGTTAATTTCACTACTTCTTTTGCAAGAAGTGTTGGATAGTTCTTGCAAAACTTAAAATAAACAGTAGTTTTTCACCACTGGTCAATGGTTTACCAGCCTGTGCTTTATGTAACCCAACGAAGATGCAAGAGCAAATTCACGGTAACCGTCCTCCAAGATTCCAAACAGCAACAACCAGCAACCATTAGTGTGAATAATATTGCAGAAATCTGGTGGTTCACATGAATAGCATGTTAAGATTTAGTGGTACAAATCGACGTCAATTTAACCCTTAGATACTTATATAGAGTATTATACAGTTTAAGAAATAATTAGTTCTGTAATTTAGATATTAGTGTGAGATTACTTTCCTGCGTGCACTGCTGCTGTGCACGCGGTTCACTGACTGTTTTGGCGCGGATCAACCTTAGCGTGCTTAGAATGTAGGCGTATATGTGAGATTGTTAATGTTCTCCGGCGACTTATCTGCTGAGCCTAATATGGGGCTGGTAAGATAAACACCCACAGTGTTGAAATACTCTACCCCTACAAACGCCCCTTCCTTTTTCCTTCCATCTGGCAGAGAAGCGGAGAGGTTACATGGGCAATAGTGGTGGTTATTCTTGATGAACAAAAAGTACTTCTTCTCCCAGCCCCGATTAAACATTCGCCACTCACTCATATTGCACACGTAAGCCACAATTGCACTGAATGAACCGATTTTCTTTGGCTCTACGTGACTGTTGAAAAAGAGTAGTTTGGAAGAGAGGGAGGGTAAATTTAGTTCACGTCTCCCTCACTTTGCCTGCCAGGCCTGGTCTAGTAGATAGAAGCTAGTAGCTATCACCCTCTTCGAGGTTTCGGTAGACATTTTTTTATGGGTTGGATAGTTAAGAGTCAGACTGTAAAATTCAATGCCATAGCCGGGATTTAAACCACGGATATCCCGGTCTCTAGCCTGTTGTTTAACCACTGAGCCACCATGGCAACATGCTGGTAAGTTTCCCGGTAAACTACAAGGTTATCTCAAATTATTTTGAGATCACAACCCCAATGGCGAATGTTGGAAGTAACTTAAGTCCCGAGATTCATAGTAAAGCCAACTATTATGGACAATTAAAAATATCATCCTTTTGTGGGGTTCACGCTCATAGATCGTGATTCCACATCTGTCCTTGAGAAAGCAAAGTAGTTGGTATATAAAACAGGCACCACTCTAATGGAAAACCCCTGGGTGATATGAATGGTCAGCTCACTGCTTCCTGGTAAATGTACTTGTACCTAGAGCGTAGCTTCCAAATGTTGCAGCAGATGTAAAATATTGTTGTTGGTAGTCGGATTATCCTCCCATATGTACGACTAGCCCCCCATAGGACTTACAAGCGTATATCTAGGGAGTGTATACCTGACGGGGAGCCAGTAGCACTAAACCACAGAATGGAGAACCTCGAACGTAGCCCGTACCCACGCATGGACTTGAGGAAGTGGACGTTATGAAATGTAAGCGAAATGGATAATGGGGAAGGTGATGATGGAGCAATTGAAGGAATGAATGGTGGAGGAAACCGAAAGATCCGGAGAAAACCCGCTCAAACGCAGTTTCGTCCATCACAAATGGACATGCATGCGTTTGACATCGAACCCATGGGCCGACTAGATGGGAGGCGAGCCATTGTCAAATATTGACAATGTGTAAATAAGAGATTGGAAAAACATGAGTTTCAATTGCCTTATAAATTGTTAATTACTCCTTTTACAATAGTCATGTGTAGCATAGAACTTGGAGAGATAGAGTTGGACAGAAAAATTCATTGCCATAGCCGGGATTTCAACCACGGATCTCTTGGTTTCCGTCCAGTTGCTCTGACCACTGAGCTACCATGGGCAACTTGCCGTCACGGCGATAAATTCAACTGGCGCACGTTTTTCCCTGTAAACTTAAAGGAGACCTCAAATTATTTTCTGATAAATATCTCAATAGTGGCTTATAAATAGAGCCACACTGAAAAATTTCCTGCCGGAATTTTAGATTTATGGCATCCTATGCTTTTTTCTAATCCTATAGTTCTGTTTTTTACCTTTCCAGAAACAATACAATCTGATATGTTCCATTCACAAGACTTTTTCTACATCATAATATAACTTCATGGTACGACAGCTCACAATCTCTTTGTAAACTATTGTTAAAAAGTTTATTCTTCTGTCTACTTCACGTTAATCAACATGAAATGAGCTGAATTGTTGGTAAAAGTGAAATGAGGGAGTACCATAGCTAAAGCGATAATCAAATATTTTATAAGCTAGTTGCTACGCGACTAAAATTCCTTTGTTTGTTTGACCAGAAGTTGACAAACTCCCGTAAGAGAAAATTATAAGTATTTTAAAGCTGAAATCAATAACAACGAATATCTCAGAAATGGTCAGTTCTACAAAGAATACATTTTAATAAGATTTTCATGTTTTGTGTGGTAAGTTTTTAATTCTTACAGTTCACCAGTTCACCAGTTACTCAATTCAGAAAAATTCATCCAGAATAAAGAAATCCTCAGAGGCTGTTCCCTTAGAATTCATGATACATATAAATTTTATTTATAGTAAATATCCTTAATGTACACGTTAGACATTTTTGAGAAAATCAACATTTTCGAAAATATTTCCATGAAAAGTTTAGTTTGGGGTAGGGATATTTTCTCAAATAATCTTCGTGTTCCATCCTTGGGAGATATCAGGTTTGTTACTTAAGCATTTTTAGCTATGCTGTCCAAAGGCATGCACACACAGATGCGCACACACACACAGGCCTTTTGCTAAAAATGCCTTTTTAACACAGAGGGTTTCAAAACTTGTACTTACGGTCACATTTTGGTATCGAATTTTTGGACGCTCTTTAACTACTGTGGTCCTCAGCGCTTAATTTTGCTCAGACGCCTCTCTATCAGGCTTGAGGTTCTTTTTACGTGCCGTAAATCTACGACACGGGACCAACGGCTTTAATTCCCTTCCGAAGGAAGCCATGCTAAGGATTTTTACACCCGAAAAAATCCATCGTCCTCCGCCAGGTTTGAACGCGCGAACTTGGGTATATGAAGTTAGCATGGTAACCATTACACCACGGAGGGCGACTTGAGTACAATACAATACTTTCTCTATATACTATGTACATAGTACGTGCAGAGAAAGTAAAAAGTCTGATGTGATACACTCACATGACTTTCTCTAGCTGCTCCACAAACCTCCTGCAAAAGATTGTCCTTCTTTGTATACAATGCTAATCAAGATAAATATTAACAGAATGTTATTACTTAGTTCCTAATAAGTAGAAGAGAATAAGGGAATGCACTATGCTAACATGATTGTCAAATGTTTTAAAAACTATCGTTAGGCGATTGTCATTGCAAATCACTTCTTTGCTTGGCCAGGAGTGGAACAAAAGAAAAGCAGACACTTCCAGTCTAAGAAAAGTTTAAGTACTTCACAGTTGAAACTAATAACAAGGAATATCTCAGCAACCGTTACCTCCACAACAAAAACGTAAAGGACATAAATTGTGTGTTTTGTCATTGTGTACCTTTTTGTGCAGTAAGTTTTTTCTATATCTTACGGTTTAGCAGTTAAGCAAAATTCATCCAGAATAAAGAGGTCTTAAGAGGCTATTCCTCAAAAATTCGAGATATACATTTTATTTTGGACATAAATAGCTTTAATATGCAGGAGTGTACTCAATCGTTAGAGCCATTTTCAAGACTATCAACATTTTAAAATTTTGTTCCATGTAAAGGGTAGTTTGTGGGGTTTTTTTTTTTAATCTTCGTGTGCATCCTTGGAAAATAGTAAACCTAAATACCAAGTTTGGTATTTAACGGTATTTTCGTTTTTGGGGCTATGCTGTCCACAGACACACACACACAGACAGACTGATACACACACAAACACATACGGACCTTTTTTTAAAAATGCTTTTTTCGGACTCAGCGTACCCCAAAACATATATTTCCGGTGAAATCTCGGTATCGAATTTTTGGGTGCATTACAATGCCTTCTCTATCCCTGTGTACATTGTACATATGGGGCTAGAGAAAGTAAAAAATCTGATGTGTTGCATTCACATGACTTTCTCTACTTCTGTGTAACAAATTGTTGTTAATAAGCTTATTCTTCTATTTATTTCAAGATAATCGAGAAAAAAATAGCAGAAATAATCTTATTACTTGCTTCCTTGTAAGTAGAAGCGAAATATGGCAGTATCATATGTTAAAGTGAAGTCAAAAGCTGGTTAATAGGTGACTGAAGTTCCTTTGTTTGTATGGACACGAATTGACAAATTCCTGTATGAAACAAGGAATATCTAAAAAATGATCAACTCCTCGAAAAAAATCATTTAACATAAATTGTGTGTCTTAATGTGCTCTACATTTTTGTTTGGTAAGTTTTTGCCAATTTCTGACGGTTTACCAGTTATGCAAAATTCCTCCAGAATAAAGTAGTCTTCAGAGGCTATTCCAGAAAATTCAAGATATACATTATATTTGTCAGGTAAATATCTTTAGTATACCATATTTAAATCAAAATCGTTAGAGCCATTTTTGAGAAAATCAAAATTTTCGAAAAAATTTCTATGTAAAGGGTAGTTGGGGATGGGGGATTTTCTTGCAAATCTTCTTGTCGCATCCTTGGAAGATACCAAACTGAAATACCAAGTTTGGTATCTAACGGTCTTTTCGTTTTTCGGCTATACTGTCCATACACACACAAACACACACACACCCGAACCTTTTTCCAAAAATGCTTCTTTTGGATTCAGGGGGACCCAAAACGTGTATTTCGGGTGAAATCTCGGTATCGAATTTTTGGGTGGAATACAATACCTTCTCTATACACTATATACATAGTACGTGTAGAGAAAGTAAAAGGAAACCCTGTTGTGCAGACCATATTAGGATTGTGGTTTAACAGTAAATACTTACTAAACAGACTTTAACATTATAATGAAAGGTTATTATAAATGAAATGAAACCATCTATTTTACAATGTATTTTTTATAAAATAATCCCTTTTAAAATGATACTATAACATATTTTTAAAGATTTATCAGCCCATTATCTAACACTGAAGTTTACTTGGTTGTCAAGTATAGATCTTGATCTTCCAACAAAGAACACTAAAAAATCTTCTCTTTTACAGTTTGAGAGGATCTACTCAAGTACGAATAATCAAGTAGAACACTCAACTTAAATGACTCGAAATATGACTTAAATTTGCCATAGTTGGGTAGGAGTTGCGTAAGTACAAATTTTGGGACAAATATATATTCTTGTTTTTGTTTTTTTTTTTCCCTTTGTAATGTGTGATTTCAGGATTATGGTCCAAATGTTGTTCCATTTTAGAGCCGCGTGGTTAAGTTTTCTTTACAGGTGACACATAGCACAAACTGAAACTAAATTAATTTTTTTTTTGAAGGTTATATTTTAGAATAATCAACATTGTGATCATGCGATTTAAACAGCGGGGATATCTATACAAGTGTTTGAAAATGTGTTATTATTTTTTTAGAGTTTTAAAGTAATTTATAAACTTCACCGAGTGCTACGGTTTAAACTCAAAACATCTTTATTTACACAGGGTAAATAATGTTAATTTGGTTGACAGGAATTCAATATATGAATAACTTATCATTTGCAATTCCAGAATACTCAAAAATGTGTTGTTAGTTTTGTCAAAATCATACCAAACACTACTTACTTTCAGTGAAATGTGAAATACATATATGATTAAACAACATACAATACCCTAAATCCCTCAAAATATCTACATTTTAAATATTTTAAGCCCACCTATTTACTCATTTTGGTCAGAATGTAATAAAACGTCTTTAATATTCGCAATTGAGTGTCAAATGTGGCATCTGATTTTGATATTCAAAGAAACGGATTTTAAATTTGGTGACATGAATGAAAAAGATACCTCTAATCCCCCAGTATACAAAATTTTGGAAACGTTTATACCTGTGGTCATTTGAGAGAAAAGAGCTTTACAATTATAAAGCATTTATCAAAATCTTCCGCCTGCGTAGTGTGACGGTAGCGTCTCTGCCTCTCATTCAACAGGTTGGAAGCTCGAATCTTGCTTCAGGTTGGTTACTGGGATAAGGTTTTTTTCGAGGTCTCCCCTTATCCTGAGAAGATGAATATTGAGTAGTTTAAGCTCCATGGATCCCGACATTTGAGTATCATTTCACTAATTCTATTCATCGCCCAATATGGCCTACCAGGTTAAAGGACGTGAAGCTCTTAAAAAATCAAAATGTGTTGACTGAGTTTCAGTTTGCACAAAAATATACTCTTTTCTCTCTTTATAATATTTTATTCACAACGAGTTATAACATTTAGCTGCAAAAGAGGAAGCTAAGATGGACACTGCTGCCAAAGGAGTCATTTGCGAAACAGATGACTATCATCGGAGTCTCGGCAAATTAAAATCTCTCCAGAATAATGTTCAAAGCATTCAATTTCTGTTAACTTAGGCATTTCCCCTGTGAGCGGCATCACTTAGGAATGGCAGCAGTGACCTTGCGAATTTAACTGCCCTTCGTACATGTACAACGAAGCCACAATTACGGATGGAAGGAGCCGTTAAGTTTTACGAGCGCCTCGGTTCCAATGCAGGGCTCTAAGATAATGGTCTGTTTAATGAAGGGTGGAAACAAAGAAATCAATGAGTACTTCAGTCACATTTGCTGCTCCTTTTATTTGATTACTATTGCTGTTTGTTCCATCTAGTCAGCTTAACCCATGAGCGGCTGTTGGTCGTAAACTTCCCGTTTATTGCTGCGGCGGAAGTAGGGAGTCGTTCTGCTTGAATTTTCACAGATTGTTTTGTTGTGAGAACTTTCAAGACAGAGTATATTGCCTATTGTTAAAACACGGAACAACAGACATTGGACAGTAATGGTACATGGAATGATAATTATTGTAAAGGAAACATTCCGGTCCAAAATTTGGGGTTCCTCCCAGGGGTCCTTCCCCTTAAAGTGGAATGAGGTTGGTTGGTTAGTTCAGTACGGACGGGGTTCCTCAGCCACCAATGGATTTATTGTGCGTCATATCCCGGGAACATAGGATGATATGAGAGAATTATCGATGGGCGGTCGAAAACGGACCGCGAGGAAAGGGCGCTACCACCGCTGTCGTTACGATACTTACACCCAGAAGGAGATCGGTTAGGTTAAATGAAGGGACAAGAAATTTGGGGAAATGAAGAAACTACCACTCCATTCGCCTAGTGATCTATGAAAACCCCTAAAAAAAACGATTGAAGTGTAAAACACAGGAAGTAAGGTTAGTACCTTATGGTCAGGCGTTAGGTGTGTTTTATAAACAATAGTGGTCACTTTGAACAAGTACAGTTTCTTCATATTCCGGTTTACTGTGTGCTTTTTGTGTTGTTTTCGTTGTTTTATTTTCCGTAGTTCTTAATCATTATCATTAAGTTTAAAGTTCAGCGTAACAGATATAAAGTGAAGCATGGATTACAGTGTGTTACATAAGCACGTGTGATTTATTGAGTCTTAATATGTCAATTGATACAATTAAGTACTTTGCCTACAGCAAAAATGTATTGTAATGAACGTTTATTTCGATTAAGAAGTAGAATGAATAATAAGAATAATTTGTAATAGGTAGAGTACTGAAAATAATGAATACAACGCATGGCTTTAATTTACTTTAAGTCCCATGTTGCAAGCTTGGGTTTGACTACTTTAAATCTTGGCAGGAAAGGAATAAACATTTACTGATGCTTTGGCCCTTCTTTAACATAGTTTAAAATAAATTACAATAGAAATGGTAAGGAGCTAATCCTAGTTTATATTTCTAATTTGGATAAAATTAAATGTAGATTAAAATAAAGTGTTCTGATGCAGATTTTTAATTTTGGAATTTGAAATCCATCTACAAACTTCAGATGGTGATTCCTGACTGGAAATGGAGTACACATTTCGTATTACCGTTTGTCCGAAAATGCACAGATTCCACAGTAGATATCACTGAAGAAAGTCCACGAATACTGGTACACAGAAAATGACTGAAATCCATCCGTGTTATAATATGTTCAAAATGGCATCTATGGATTCGGTGCACCGTTTTACACGTGGCATCATGGATTGTCTCATACGTTCAAAAGTCCCGTGTTGTGTCCAAATGTCGACTCATGCCACGTGGATAAGTTCTTGAAGGGTCTCGACATCAGGAACGGGGACTGTTTTACAGCAAAAATGCAGGGGGTGCAATCCGGTGATCGGCAGGTAAAGCAACAGGGCCTACACATCTCATCTAACCTCCAAGGAAAATGTCGAGGAGTCGGTGAATAGTAATGGGGAAATGGTATGGCGCTCCATCGTGCTGCAAAGACTCCAGAAATAGGGATGGAGTGTTTTGCAGAAATGTTTCTCTGTTCCGGCTCTGTGGAAGAAGTACTGGTTGAAGTAGAGCGTCGCCCAATATTCCCTCCTCAGTTATTGGTCCCATAATGTTGCTGTGCTGTTGTATAATTCAGCGGAGGGAAATTCCGCTGGATACGTTGGAGGAAATAGGATTAGTAGCGGCTGTCATTTACGATGGAGATGACTACACTGTGTTGAGGGACCAAGCATGTAGCATGTATCAAGGTTGTTATCATGGAGAACATGGCTTCCACATCTGGTGTGCACACAGTCGGCGGTCGTCCTGAAGTTCTTCTGTCCCAGGGGACGCATGCTCACACAAACGCCGATAGTTGGCTCTATCTGTTGTATGTTGTAGTGGTACTGTTTGTTAAAATACCTGCCATTACATTAAAAATAGGCATGTTGCTGTGATTTTGCTGAAAATGTGAACGATTGGCGGGGATTCGGATCTTTGCACGATTTTCATTGGTGGCATTATGATATAACATCCTACATGAGGAAGAAAAGGCGAAATCGATTAGTCAATCTACCTGTCCCCCCCCCCCTATATCCCACACGATAGTCCCTCAGAACAAGTTGAATTTTATAAGCAGTGTGTTAATCTTGTCCACCACGTGCGCGAATTACTTACATTAGAACTTCAGTATGTAGCACAGAGAAAAGATTAGTCTACAACTGTTTCATCCGGCGAGAGTTGAGAGCACTGTCCAACCAGAGAGTTTGGGGATCATTGGTCCGCAACTCAGGACTTCATTTGTCACAAGTTACGTTTTATGTCAACCTCCTTTCCTTCGGTAACGTGGTCTGTCCAATACGCTTTTAAGAGCACAGCACACAGGTGAAAGACTCTGCTTGTAATAAGTATTTCCAGGCGTATTTTTAATGTCTTTGAGTGAACGTGGTTTGGTATATCTGTTGTGCTGACTCTTGACTGTTTCCAGCTGTTTGGTTCTCTAATATCTACAAGACAAAACACACATTTCAAGTTATGAGACAGTGTTGTCAGTGTCATCTACCGTAGAAGTTATGCATTTCCGGACACAAGATGCTATCAACTTTTGTGGTTCATTTCTAGTTGGGAGTTACCCCTTGAATTTACTTGATGGGCCTCAAGTTCACCGTGTATATTATTTAATATTTCAAATGCATAATACTGTAGAATAGCAAGTTATTCGCCTAATATTTTTACAATTAAAATATGTTGTGTAATTTTTATTTTATTCTTTCCTTTCTACACACAAGCTATCCGTTATCGCGAATGTCTCTCCTACTCTTTAGAATTCTCAAACTGGAAGCTCCGAAGAGAATCTCCACTTGTTTCTCCTTCTTTCTACAAGAGTTTTTTTTTTCTTATTTAACTTAGCAACTTTTCTGTTTCACTTTTTTCACTTCGTTTTCTTTATTTGCAGAAGTTTTTGAGGAGTTTCGTCCAGAATAAATTATTGTCGCTTTCTTCTTTCTACCCTTCTCCTTTAGTACCTCTAAAACTGCACATTCAAAATTTAAATGACTTCCATAGTCTTCATATAAGTAGTATAGATCCATCATGATCATTATTTGTGAATAATGTCATCGGTTTAATTTACTGATTTGTAATGAAAGAAAGCTCCATCCCACCAATGCACTCCCTCTCGGGTTGTAAGCAATTTCCCCTCAAGCGTACCTTCTTTCTAAACTCCTAGAGCCACCTGTCAACTTCTCTACTATGTACAATATATATAGTAGGCAGAAAAAATATTGTATTCCACCCAAATGTTCATATACAACTTTTATGGAAAGACATGTTTTGAGGTCTCCTAAATCCAGAAAAGTATGTTTAGAAAAGGCCTATATGTGTGTTGTGTCTGTGAGCAGTATAATTTAAAAACTAAAAGTCGGTTAAGTACCATATTTGATACTTAAGTACAGCAACTTTCAAGGATGAGGTACAAAGATTTTCAAAAAATCTACCGAAACTAACCTTTACATGGAACGTATTGAAAATGGCTAAAGATTTTAATAAAACATCTACAATATATTTAAGGGATGTGTGTGGCAAATGAAATGTTTATCCTGAATATTATGGATGTGTTAGCATAAGTAACTGGTAAACCATAGGTAATAGATGAAATCTTGCTACACAAAAAATGTAGACTTCATTAAAACACAGTTTATGTCAAATACATTTTTGTGAAAGCCCTTTCCGAGAGATTTCTTGTTATTGGTTTGATTTTTAAAATGCTTCAACTTCTCTCAAATAAGAAGTCGTGTTTCGTTTTTATTTTATTTTATTCCTAGACATGCAGAGAAAATAAAATTTTATCACTCCTAGCGACCAGCTTTTAAAAGATTTGACTATCTCTTTAACTTAATGCATTCCCTTATTTACCTAACTTACAAAGAAATAAGTACTAAAATAAATTCTGCTAATGCTTATCTCGATTAGCATGAAGCAGATAGAAGAAAAAGGTTTTGTAAGAATTGATTGGTAAAATACTTAGAGAAAGTCATGTGAATGAAGTACATCAGACTTTACCCACCGTTTACCTACCACTGAATAACTATTCCCTCGCAAGGGCTTCTTCAAGAACCTAGGATTCTATTACCTAGGGATGGAACCTCGACAACGTTAATACCTAGATACTCTAGATAGTCAATGATATCGAAATATGTTTTATACCCGTACTTTGAGATACACTTACGATACTGTTTCAATACTTCTTAATGTTAACTTCCAGATTAGATTAGAAAACATTCTGTAGCTTCGTTTAGGCCAGGAAGCCACTGAACATAGAACTTGTCAAGGCATACATATGTATACATATGTTTATCTATTATGGGAAAAAAAAACAATGTATAAAGCTCTAGTGCTAAAAGCATGGGTTAAAAAAACAACACAAAGACATATAATCACACCATTTGCTTCTGAGGCCTGTACGCCACTGGACTATAATATATGCTCTACAAAAGCATATGTACTTCCTGTTTTTGCGCATAAAAACAAACAGTATCATAAATTAGTGTTAAAATGTATAAATAAATATAATTTCATTATATGCAACACTGATGTAATGTCAAATGATAGTTTTATAATCATCGACATAATAGTTACTTACAGTAAGTAATACAAAACTAAAATATGATTATTGTATAATGTACTCTTCATAAATATCAACAAATTACAATACATATTTATAAATATGTTATAGAAATTACAATGCAAAAATTTACAATTATGTACTAGAGTGTAAAATATCAAAGAATCAGGCTTTACGGACCTTGTGTCATTGCTAAATACATGAGTTCAATTTTGTAATAAAACACACACACTAATATACACAAAATACAATATATTATAACACTTATAAATACAATGATACTCTCAGACAGAGTTGTCACTTATATTCATCTACAGAGTAAAATTATTTGTTGCATTGTACAACGTTGTACTTGTATGTCACCCAAAATTCGATATTGATATTTGTACCATTTCGCCCAGCTAAACGTAAAGCTTCAAGGAACTCTTCATGCAGGGCTCTGACGGCTGCACTCTAGTGGTACCTGTTTGAAGGAGCATGCGCGAAACAGATTGCGCAAGAGGATGCCGTCACCTGCGAGGATGAAACAACATGCTTTGGAAGGCACAGTGGGCCTTGGGACACCGACTTGCACCAAGAAATTGCTTGGGAAGTTTTTCATTTTATAGGAAGAATCCCGTTTTGGCTGAGCACCTTTTAAGCATGTTCTAAATTCTCTTCATTATTCTTCTGGTAAGTTCTAATTCCATTACAGGTTTAACGAAGGAGTGATAAAGACTTTGACCAAAAGGGAAAGAAGCAATGACATTCAAAACGGATAAAGCACATAGGTAACTCATGTTTTTAAGAAAAATAACACTTTCTAAGGAATATCTTATAATTTTTCATTTGTTATAAGTGATATAACGCACTATTGTTTCCACAGAACTTACGCTTACGGTCGTAGTCACACCGGAAGAACTTGTGTTCCATTCACTTGACTTTCTCTACATCTCTGTAACAAACTATTGTAAAATGCTCATTCTTCTATTTATTTCGTGCTAATCAAGATAAGCATTAGCAGAAACTGTCATATTATTTACTGATAAGTAGAAGAAACAAGAAAATACACCAGGTTAAACCGAAAGTCAAATGTTTTAAAATGAGGTTGCAATTTAACTGAAGTAGAATATTTGCGTGGCCAAGAGTTGACAAGTTCCTTTATGAGAAAGGTATAAGCATTTTAAAACTGAAACCAATAACAAGAAATATCTAAAAAAACTACCAACTCTACGAAAAAATATACAACATAAATTGTATGTTTTAACGAGATCTACATTTTGAGTGTAGTAAGCTTTTGTCTATGTCTTACGGTTATGCAAAATTCCGCAAAATTCACCCAGAATAAAGAGATCTTCAGAGCCTATTCGTAGACAATTCAAGATATTAATTTTATTTATGTAAATATCTTGAATATGCCTTATTTTAATCAAAATTCTGAGAGCAATTTTTGAAAAAATCAAAATGTTCGAAAAATTTTCCATTTAAAGGGTACTAGACTTTTCGTTTTTGAGGTATGCTGCCCACACACAAACCACTTGGACACATTTCTAAAAATGCTTAGTTTTAGTTTTAGGAGGTCTAAAAACGTGTATTTCCGGTGAAATCTCGGTATCAAATTTTTGGATGCAATACAATACCTTCTGCCTCATACTCAAAAGGTCGTGAGTTCGAATCTCGCTAAGGGCGAGTTACCCGGATAAGGTTTTTTTTCGGGGTTTTCCCTTATCCTGAAAAGACGAATGTTGAGTAGCTTTAAGTTCTATGGACCCCGAGATCATATGAGCATCATTTCATCAATTTCATTCCGATATAATACCTTCTGCATACATTACGTGCATAAGCAGTACGTGTAGAGAAAGTAAAAATAAATGATACAGTTACTTACAAATATAAATCTGGCTGCGAGAAACCGTAGGGGTACTTAGAGGAAATAATTTTTAAAATGTACACAAGGAATTATCTCACGATTACATTTTAACACATCATTTAAGTTTCAATAGGGGTTAATGAAAGAGAGTTACAACACAAATATCATATATAATAATAATAATAATATTAATAATAATAATAATAATAATAATAATAATAATAATAATAATAATAATAATATCATTAGCCGAATTATAATATCAACCGGAGCGTTTACAGGCTGATATTTTAAATGTTTTAATAAATGTTGCTTCGGCATACATATTAATGCACTACTTTTTTCTAACCATATCTATGAATGGCAAACAGACTAGCATTCATATACAGTCTTTAGTCTCCAAAACTGGGAAGGAAAAAGCAAAATATACCGCCGCGCGCAGTTGACTTATACACAAAACTGACACGAGACTTTTTAAAACCGGTAGATGTTTACCTTTCACGCAGTCACCATATTTCGCCAAAGTATGCATCAGCCTCTCAAGTCGGACAGTTTTTTTATGATATTTTCCTTTCTTCCTAAGGATATCTATATGCCTCTTTATCCCAATTCAGTTTTATTTCATTTGTTGCCTTAGGGGATTTTATAATCCTATTCAATTTCTTGTTGAATGCCTGTTAGGCGTCTTCTTTTAAGTTATATATGGTCTTTAGATTTATTCGGCCTTTGCCGTAAGTCTTTGTTGGTAAATGACGTCAATACTAGGTAGCGAGTTATCTTACATTGTCTCTTGCAAGAGGACTAGCGAACGAGAGGTAGAAAGGGTGGGTATTAGTAATTTCGAGTCACCTTAGTGAAATGGGACTTAAATCGTATCTTTCCAATATTTACATTTGGAATGGTCACTTACGTCTCTTAAACTCGCAGCATTTATACTGATAACGTATTCTTTCAGTTAAGATGTGGCACTCAATTATGTAAATTCTGTGATCGTGGTCACTTCCATCTCGCGTGCAAAAATAGCAAAATATGCCCAGGTGAAAAATAATTCTACTTCGGCCAGTACATCAACCTGTTTGAGAGGTCTGCAATGCATGCAGTCCAAGATTCAATTCCTCACCTCCCCCTTGAGATAAGGGGTTCGCTGAAGTAATAAGATTTCGTGCATTTAGCGTTAAGGGCGGAATAAATCTGAAGACCCCAGTATAACCTTTGTATGTACACAGAGCACAAATAGTAATAGACATCGACTTTCTGATTGTCTGTAGGGGCTTTATAGGGCATGCCTTCTGATATCTGCTGGCCCCTCCGTCACTCTAATTGGGGAAGGAGGAGGGGCTGTAGCTGGTCTGTTGTTGTAAATTGTAATTCCATACTTTTTCTGTTTTGCTTGGTTGCTGTCAGCAATGCCTTACACAAGCGATGTGACCCGTGGCCGTATTGTGGGCATATGGGAAGTAGGGCGCACGGTAAAACATATGCTGTGCAAATGAGTAGATCTGTTATGCAGTATTGGATTAAACGTTTCCAGAAGCGCGGTGAAGGTGGATTAAAGACGCGTCCAAAATCGGAAAAGCCAAGAAAAACAACGGCAGAAGTTGAAGCTAAGATTATAAATGCAAGCAGAGATGAACCACTTAAATCGTCTTCAAGATTGCGCTGCGATCTGTAACTATCTTGCTCACTTACTACGGTGAGAAGCCGCCTCCATGAAGCTGGCGTCCAACATAGAAATGCAGCTAAGAAAATAGACTTGATTGAACAGCACGGCAACAGTCAAATGGGGTTTACACTTGAATACTTGGTCAAACCTGACCGATTTTGGCAGCTAGTGATTTTCTCAGATGAAAAGATTTTTTGCTCTGATGAGGATGGGCGAATGTATTTGTGGCGAGCAGACAATATTCACCATGTTCCAGAACACGTAATTGCCAAGAAAAGAATGACCGCTTAAGTGTGGTATTTTGGCTTTGGAGGTTCACAACAATACTGCTTACTGCCTACTTTACGGTTCTATTCTCCATCAGATCAAACCCCATCCTCGCCGTAACTTTAGGCTTTATACCAAAAGCAAAATGTTCTACCTGACGCACATAGAACAATTCTGCAAACTCGAAAAACATCTCGAGAACCTGCTTATATTCATGTAAATTCCGAAACATGCATTTTCTCTGTATTCCTGATTAGCCATGCGAAAGATCGCCAAAAATCGGTTACCACCGTTTTGAAAGGAGATACTTTACCTAATCTCGCTTCCTGTTGAGGGAGTGGCTATACCTATTAGCGAATGAGTTGACAGACGCAGCATAGGTATGCTCTATTGGTTCGATATGGAACAATCACCTATAAAGCGACAGTATCAGCCAATAAAATGAAAACATGACGTAATAAGGTACCCTACAAACGGTAAGGAATGCTGTGTACGCAACAAGACAGTGCCGGTTTCTTTCTGTGCCTTCTGTACGGATGAGCATGTAAAATATGCCTTGACCTGCGGAGACAGAGCAGACGTTGAACCTAACGAGTGAATGGAGATAGACGATATTACAAAATAATGCATGGCGCAGGGCAGAAGTGAGCACAATAAAATCATCTTGAATGGTTATATGCGAGATAGGCAATCCGAAAAAGATTTGAAAGTCGCAGGTGCGTGTTATTTCTTGGATGTATATTGGATAGCATTTTAGCATAAGACTCTTCTGACATCAGCATTGGTAATACTGAATTCTTATTTCCCAGTTAAGGTTCGGAAACATTACATGGCCTCCTGTTTACATCATCTACGGTACCTTTTATTTTTTTTTGATAGTGTTTAATGCCCGCTTTTACTATGGCGATGGCAGTGAAGATGGAGCACCAGTGGAATGTGATGGCGGGGGAACCCGAAGAAAACCTGCCCCTGTGCCACTTTGTCCACCCCAAATCTTACATGCGGTTGCTTGGGATCGTACCCAAACCGTGTAGATGAGAGGCGGGTGGTCTAACCACTCGTCAACGGCGCGGCCTCCAAAGGTACCTTAGAGAGTGAATCTGCTGTTCATAAAAATATCACTAAAAGAATATTTTTGTATCCGTAACAGACGCAGTTACTTTTATTTTTACTTTCTTAGTAAGTATATACAATGTACATAATAGGTACAGAAAGTAATGTGTTCCATCCAAAAATTCTCTAACGAGCTTTCTGGGGAAAGCTTTTTTAGAGTGAACATTAAGAATTAAGACTTTTTAGGAAAAGCTTCGTGTGTACGTGTGTCTGAACACGAAAACGCGGAAATAAAACTCTGTAAATAATAAACTTTGTATTTAAGTTTAGTATCTTCCAAGAGCGCGAAACGATTTTGAGGAAAATACTCCCACTCAAAACTACCTTTTATGTGGTAAACATTTCGAGAATTTTGATTTTCTCAAAAAACGCTAACGACTTTATGAGACCGTTAATTTTTATCACTATTCTTATTAATTATTGCTTATTATTGAACTTAATTATGTAGAAAGCTAGCTTAAAGAAAGCACAGCTCAAAGTGGTTTACCACACTAGGTCGCTGCATAAAGGAAAGTTCTTTCGTGAGGTAGAATGTTATTGTAAGTTACGTACTCTCGTGCATGTGCGTGCAGCAGAGAAATAAGTGAAAGTGATTTTGGGGGGAGTCTTGAATATTTTTGCATTGTATTGAGGCAGTCACGTGGTGTTTATGATGGATTTTGGGTAAGGAGAAATGCATTATGGGACACATAGACGCCAAGTTCACGGTCTTTCTGAACAATGAAAATGAAGCCGCCGTTACACCAACTTTTACTATATAAGATTGGAGGCTATTGGGGCAGTCATTATCAAGTTTGGGGTCACCTACGCGCAATCACTGTCAAGTCCGGGGAACATTCATCGTCAAGTTTGAGAGGCACGTATACTCGTTGTCAAGTTGCTATACAATGTGAAGGTTGGTTGTTATATATGTCATTGGCGAACAACGTGATAAAAGTTATTAATTCTACGAAACAAGTAAAGTTTCAACAGTCGAAGATTGAAAGTTATAAGAAGTTATAGAAACTAGAGTAAAGTAGCATGTAAAGCAAAGTGAATCTGAATAAGTAAAAAATTCTAGTCACGAATATATTCATATACTTACTAAAGTGAAAATGTGTTAAATATGTCAACGGGCAACTCCCAACTACCCCTATTGTTTCTCCACCCGAGAGAGTCAATTTCATGCAGACTGAGCGACGTCGAGGTAGCGATCATAGCAGACGTCAAAAACAGGTACAAGGAGTGATCTGCTATATTGGTAGGGGAGTACGTCCAGACACACTTAATACACAGTGGGGAACGACGCGACAATAACACCACATACTTGGCACCCACAATGTGGACAAATAACGCTACATACTAGGCGCACAACCTGGGGCAACAGTATATAACGAGAATAACGCCACAATTAAAACACCATACATTCAAAATATTTACAAGGCAAATAAAATGCATATCTTAAACTTTCTGGGAATGACCTCTGAAGATCTCTTCATTCTGGATGACCTTTGCATAATTGGTAAGGAATTTAGTACACAAGAAATGCTGATCTGTCAAAACACGCAATACATGACATTTACATTTTTTTCGTGGAATTCACTACTTCCAAGATATTTCTTGTTATTGGTTGCAGTTTTAAAATATTTGAAAAAAAAACCGTATAACAATATTTCAACTCCTGGCCACATAAATAAAAACAATTGTTACATAGCAACCGGTTTTTTAAAGATCTGACTATTGCTTTAGCCTAGTGTATTCGCTTATTTTCTTTCTATTTGTAAGAAGCTTCCTTGTGTTTTTTATGTTATTGTATCATTTAAATAGCCCCATTTAACATCTAAGGTCATATCGGCGGCTTTGAATTCGAAACGAACTCGTTATCTCTAGGTTCTTTACTTTGGGATTAAATTATTTTATTTTCCTCAAACACACACACACACACACGCACGCACGCACACTCACATACACATTCACTCACATACATACTTCCAGACTCTATGGGGTATAGGGAATAATTCTGGTTAAAGAAATATTCCTGGCCCCAGCCGGAATTGAACCCGAGACTTCCGGGTCAGAAATCAGGTCGCTGACCACTCGAAGTCGGAGACAGTCTTCCTGTTTATCTCGATTAGCATGAAGTAGAGAGAAAATCAGCTTTTGCAGAATAGCTAAAAAAAATCCGGTAAATAGAACTCGCCAGATTTTTAAAATTAGAAAATAAATTTATGATCTTATTCTCTGTTACAGGTTAATCTAAGGTCAGTTGTGTAATTTAAATAAACATATAAATAAATACAATTCTAAATACACACGTCATTCATCACCAGCTATAAATGATCTGTGTTACAGATTAATCTAAAATCAGATATGTAATAACATCTGATGTGTACCATTCACATGACTTTTCTCTATATCCCTGCAACAAATTATTCTTAAAAAGTTTATACTTCTATTTAGTTTATGCTAATCAGAAAAATTAGCAACAATAGTCTTATTACTTGCTTCCTTATAAGTAGAAGCGAAATAAGGGACTACTATAGGTTAAAATGATAGTCAAAAGCTGGTTTCTATGTCAATGAAGTTCCTTTGTTTATATGTATAGGAGTTGACAAGTTCTATATGAGAAAAGTATAAGTTTTTCATAGCAGAAACCAAAAGTAAGGAATGTCTCAAAAACGATCAACTCACGAAAAAAAATGTATTTATCATAAATTGTGTGTGTTAACGTGCTCTGCATTTTTTGTGTAGTAAGTTTTTGTCCATCTATTACGGTTTAGCAGTTATTCAAAATTCAGTAAAATTCATCCAGAATAAACTACTCTTCAGAGGCTATTCCCAGAAAATTGAAGATATACATTTTATTTGTCAGGTAAATATCTTTAATATACGAAATTTTAATCAAAATCGTTAGAGCCATTTTTGAAAAAATCAATTTTTTTGAAAACAGTTCCATGTAAAGGGTATTTGGGGTGGGTTTTTTTTCTCAACATTTTCCAAATACCAAGTTTGGTATTTTGCCGACTTTTCGTTTTTGAATTATCGTGTTCACTGACACACGGACACACGGACACACGGACACACGGACACACGGACACACACACGGACCTTTTTGTGAAAATGCTTTTTTTTTTTTTGATATTGGGGAAACCTAAAACATATATTTCCTGTGAAATCTCGGTAGCGAATTTTTGGGTGGAGTGTAATACCTTCTCTATAGACTATGTACATAGTGCGTATAGAGAAAGTAATTAAAATGAATTATCTGTGTTGCAGATTAATCTAAGGCCACACATGTGATTAAAATTTAAATAAATAAACTTGTATATACACACTTCATTCATCAACAGCTATAAACGAGGGCGACTTCTCGCCGGAGAGGCACCGTGCTGCGATTCAAAATAAAATCACTAAGAGCTTTTGGGTGAATTGAAAGTCCTAAACTTCACTAATCGGCATAGTTATACTCTGCAAAATCAACCATTTAGCTCTCAGAATTTTGTATGAAAATAAAAAACTCATCAGTGTCTCAAGGTTTAGCAGAAAGTGGCACAAGAAATTATGAACAGAAAGGACTTCAATATGATGCCGTAGAGCTCGCTATTCCTAAAGAATATGCCTTAGTTTTTACTTACTAATTTTCACTCTAATGATTCCCAGATTTCTTTCTTTCTCTCTTCGCTCACGTTATTTGCACACTACCCTTTGTTCTCTTGTTTAAGTTTCACTGCAATTTTTGTTCCGTCTCTAACCCCATCTTCTTTTGTTCTACGGTTCGATATCTTTACTCCCTGTCTCGGCTCACATGATCTTGAATTCTTGCATACTTTCATTCGTTCCCTTTCTTTCACATTCATTGCACTTTTTTTTTTATAGTTTTTAGGTGACGTTCTATGCAACAATTTAATGACAGAGAAAAAGTGACTCGAGACGTCTCCTGACTGCAATATTAAAGTGTAGAGCTACTTGAAATATTTATTAACATCCCTTCTGTTGTATATGTGCAGAAAGTAACAGTTGACATTTGAAGCTATAAATTTCCTCGCAGAAATGACATGTCTTCTTTTCCCCTTAACAAGCTTTAGACCTTTATTGCAACAAGGGCTTAACCGTTAGTTGCCTGTCGGTATCTATAAGTTCCGCTTGTTTTAAGCGTAACTATACAAATAGGTTTGTACTCTAGTACTAATTTCATGTTATACTAACCTTCAACCATAAAGTAATCTAGACTGTTTTAAATTGTACAATATATACAATTTTGCCCTAAAATTGCAGTGATTTTTTAATAAATGAAAGAGTAAAACCCACATAACAACAGTCAAATGTAACCCCATTAGCTTTCCAGCATTACACCGATTATTTTACTTGGGCTCTACTCGTCCTTTACAACAGTCACTGAGATTTGAACTTGCAAAATTTGGTTTTGAATGGATGGCCAGTCCATTACCTATCCCTAAAACTCATGGCCATTTGAACCACTTTTTGATAGTGCCTTTGGCACGATTATGAAGACTGGTTTACAAGAATTTAAACGTTTAATTGGAAAGAAAAAGGTTAATAAGGGATCTATATATATTTTCACTCCTATTATTTTTTATATTACTTAATATAATAATTTTTTAGGTTTATTCCCATATAGTTTTACTAGAACTCACCTTTATACTTCAATTAAAGGAAAACGGCATATGTAGTATGCTAATTAGGCAACTAAGGATTAAGGTGAAAATTTAAAAGACCATTCTTGATTATAGATATATTATTAAGAATGAATCAGCTCTTCCATTATCTGTATTTGGTATCTATTACTGATCATTAGAAATACGTTTATACAAGTTTTAAATATTCCTGCCCATCCCTTCGGAATTTTAAAGTGATTTTTCTCGCTTTTCTGTTTTTCTTCTATATTTTTACTCGTTTAAAATGTTCCAAACGATACTATTTATTGAGTTTTATTCAATTTTTTCAGAAGTACACGCAACATTATAGGTATTCAAATGTCGGGAGTTTTATGGTTATCATCGAGGAATGTTTATTAGAAAATTTAAATAATACACTAAAATTAATGAAAAATAAATTTGCCATAAGTTTATAATGTTTGCACTAAAACTGAAACATCAGTAAACATTTATCCAAAATTTGTGCAAAATTATTTCTTACAAACAAAAGATATGCTTATATCAATAATAATATATTTTTTCTGCGTCAGGAATATCTTTTTAACATTAAAATAATCAATTGAACCATCAATAGTTTTAAAACCACTAGAAAACAACGAAAATGTGTGTATATGCTTTGATTTAGCACGTTACTTGCATTGTGAATATCAAAATTATAGGTTTATTAATATAGAATTTAGAAATTTTACTTATAGGTACGCTTAAAAGGACCATATTTTTGTTTAAATTGAACAATGGTATTTCAAACTATAGGCTTTGTTAAAAAAGGCAACATATCCTCTTTTCCCTTAAAGAAGGTTTATCTTTCTTTCAATATAGAGCGTAGAATTTAACTTACTACATTCATTCTAATGAATATATGTAATAGAAGTATTACAAAAAACAGCATTTTGTTCGTGATCGGATATTCTTTTAAAAATAGATAACGTATTTATTCCACGACATCGTACGGAATGATTATTACCTGTAATATGAGAACAATAATCTAATTCTTACCTAGATTCAGTAGTAACTGTGTACATATCTTCAAATAGGGGTTTGAAATTATAATTTTTGAACAACCTTTTACACATGGAATATGGTTGAAATTATAAGCTACGTTGCTGTCTCAAAAGTTCAGTATGTTAACCAGCTTTTGGACTATACAAAACACCATACTTAAACTGTGAGGTTGAGGGACTTTTGACTGAGTTTTTCGTACGACTCTTAGTTCAAAAACACGGCAAGAGAAAGTGAACCCTATTTACGCGATGACCTAATTTTGGTTTTGAAATGGAGAGCGCTATCCTCGTTTCCACTAACGGTTGGATGTGGCTACAAGGTTATCAGCATGTGCGTTTCATGTTCTCTAACACCTAAAATATATCCGCAGAAAATGGTCAAAAAGAAAAATGAGCGATACCTACAAATTAAGTTCCAAATGTTGAGATCTGCAACTGGTTTAAATTAATGTAATGGTTTCCCTTCCACGCGTTATATTATGTATAATAATGATAGGTGTACTTTTTGAATGTTGCGAATAGCTTAACATTTCTACTAAGATGTAAGGCTTAAAGTTTTATACAGATTCAATTTTGCCAATTTGTTCGTAAGAATTTGAAAATCTTGTTAAAATATGCTTAAGATAGCAGATAATTATCCCGTCATCCTATAATGCAAGTACACAAATTACTTTTTAAATGGTTATTAATTGGTCCAGCTTTATACATATGTGGTTTAAAACAGTGATACTCTAATGACACATTTTAATTCCTTTCATGAGCATCTTTTACGTACAAAAATATTGAGGTATATTTTCAATATGATGTGATATAAAACGCCATTGTTGCTATAATGTATGTATATATATTGAACATATTACTAATCAATACTTTTTAATTCAAGTACTGCAACATTTAACAGAAAGAAACATAACATATTACAACAGGATGTCTCAAATGCGGAAAATCACACGTGAGCAAACTGAGGTGTAGAGGTACTGTGCACCGTGCAACGCCACGCTTCGGTTTGGTTCGGACATGTCGCAGTGAGAGAAAACAGTATATGGTACAAAAAAAAGTTTATGCCAAAATGTAGTATTTATACGACCGGTAGCAGTACTTTAATGACCCTCATTAAAGTACACCTGTTCATTAAAGTATTGACATTCGACCAATCAGAAGTGGCCAGGTATCATTGTGAAAGTACAAGTATCGATTATTCTCGTTTCGATCGACAACGGTACTAGCGTGAGTTTTGAAAAAAGTCAAAATATCTAACTCTAGTAGCAGTGACATTCAACTTACACCCCAAGAAATTAGGACAAAATTTTACCTATAACTTGTTGCCACAAAAGTCAAGAAAGATGTACGAGAAATTCTATTCACAAGAGAATATCAAAAGATATAAATTCCTCCTCATAAAATGTATTGCTAGTTTATTTTGAAGAATTGTCTCTAAATATGAAATCATCGACCTTGTGGACTCAGTATTCAATTTGTTCTAGTTTTCATTGTCTATACTTTTTAGGTTAAAGTGTGTCACGTGTTAGCAGCTGTTTATAGGGAAGTAGTTAATATTTCTGCATCTGCGTAGTACGTCTCGCACCGCTAGCAACTTTGTTTGACTCAGGTGCTACAAGGTCATTGTATTGTAACCATAGATAAAGGAATAACGATTGTAACACGTCACTCAAACCAGAAACGAATATTTATGGACCTTTAATTTAGATACATAGTCGAGCATAAACAGCCGTATGAAACTTGATTATAATGTTAATTATCAATCTCGCTTCGCTCCGTTCGCTCGGTTTAATAATAATACTCGATTTTAATTACTACCATTATAGTCTCGTTGCATAATTAACTATTATGGTACTTAAATTATTACGGCTGTTAATGAGAGCTCCTTTTTTGTGCAATAAGATTTTATCTATCTCTTACGGTTTACTAGTTGTACAAAAGTGCTCCAGAATGAGCATATCTTCAGAATGTATTCTAAGACAATTTAAGGTATACCTTTCCTTTGGTATACAAATATCTTAAACACAAGATATTTTAATCAAAATCCTCAGAGACTTTTTACTCACTTTACTTGATACACAGTGAAAAATATCCTAGTGTGTCCATGTGAAACCCGATAACTCGAAGACGAAAAATGAGTAAAATGTCAAAATAATTTTGATAGCTTCCGATGATGGACACGAAGATTTTTAGGAAAATCCCTGAACCGAAAAATACACTTTAATCTTCATTACAATACTGCATATATTTTTATGTCAAATAAAATATGTCTTGAATTTCTGGAAATATCTTCAAAAGATCTCTCCATTCTGATTGACTTTTTCGTGGTAAATGTAAGAAATAGACAAAAACTTACTATAAAATACAAATCTCATTATAACATACAAAGTTGTTTCTGTAGTTGACTATTTCCGAGGTATTCCTTGTTATTGGCTTCAGTTTTAAACTACACCTACTCTTCTTGAGTAGGACATCAATTTCCTTTCATCTCTTTTGTTTTACTCCTGGGAATACAAAGGAGAATTTCAATCGTCTTTGAGCTTTTAAAAGATTTAATTCTGCTTTAGCTAGTTAATCCCTTATTTCTCTTCTACTTACATGGAAACAAATACTAGATCACTCGCCTCTCACTAAAGTGGCCCAAGTTCAGTGCCGAACCATCGCATGAGGGATTTGTGGTGGACAAAGTGGCGCAGGGCGGTTTTCTCCGGTTTCCCCCGCCATCGCTTTCCACCGGTGCTCCATTTTCGTTCCATGATCATCAGTATCATCGCCTGTGGTTCCATAGTAATTAAAGTGGGTGTTACACACTGAAAAAAAAGTAATAAGACCAAATCGGGTAAATTTTATCTCGATTAACCTGACATAGATAAAATAATACATTCTCCTTTATGGAGAAGGTTTATTTTATAGAACAGCTAGGGAAACTCGCGTGAATGGACGGCATAATATTTTTGTTAGCAAAATACCTTTTTTAAATTCAAAGCATTTCATAGTAATTATTTCAAATGAAATCTTTATATTGCATTTGTGGGTTCAATATAGTAAGTACTCTACTTATATACGTAGTAGAGAAAGTAAAAAAACATAGATGATGTACATTCGTTCCTATTGTAACACGTATTTCAATAAAACTTTATTTATTATCCCGTATTTTAATTTTAATGTCAAATATTACAAATATTTTTTCATGCTAAAATATGAGTTGAGGCAATATTTATATCCTAACCACAAAATCTGCCGATATTTTGTGAATTTCATGTCATTTTCGTAATAATTGATGTTCAAATATTTTTATTCTATGGCATTCCGAAGTTGAAATTGCTGGATGCAAATGTTTATTATTCCTTGTGCTTCCGTCGCGTATAAGTGTTTTGATCTTTTCTATGCGATTTTGTTTTCCAACAATAAGTATCATACTTACGTGTTGATTTTTACTTTCTCTATATGCACTATGAACATAGTGTATAGAGAAGGTATTGCACTCCACCAAAAAATTCGATATCGAAATTTCACCGGAAATGTATTTTTTAAGATCTCCTGAATCCAAAAAGAACAATTTCAGAAAAAGGTCCGTGTGTGTCTGAGGCCGTGTGTCAGTGTGTACATGTGTCTGTGAACACGATAACTGAAAAACGAAAAGTCGGTAAAATACCAAACTTTGTATTTAAGTTTAATATCATCCAGGGATGCGACACGAAGATTTTGAGAAAAATCCCCCCACCCCAAGCTACCCTTTACATGGAAGTTTTTTCAAAAATTTTTATTTTCTAAACAAAATGGCTCTAACGATTTTTATTAAGATTTCGTATATTAAAGATTTACCTGACAAATAAACCGTATATTTTGAATTTTCTGGGAATAACCTCTGAAGACTACTTTATTCTGGATGAATTTTGGATAACTACTAAACCGTAAGAGATGGACAAAAACTTAACCCACAAAAACGAAAGGACCATTAAATACCAAACTTGGTATTTAAGCCAGGTATCATCCTAGGATGCAACACGAAGATTTTCCAGAAAATCCCCCCACCTCCAACTACCCTTTACACCAAATGTTTTTCGAAAATTTTGATTTTCTCAAAAATAGTTCTAACGATTTTGATTAAAATATCGTATATTAAAGATATTTATCTGACAAATGATATATATATATATCTTTAATTATATGGGAATATACTTTATTCTTGAGGAATTTTGCATAACTGCTAAACCGTAAGAAATGGGCAAAAACTTGCCACACAAAAAATGTAGAGCGCATTAAAATACACAATGTATGTTATATACCTTTTTTTCGAGGAGTTGGTCGTTTTTGAGATATTCCTTGTTTTCGATTTCAGGTTTAAAAACTTGTACTTTTCTCATACAGGAATTTGTCAACTCGTGTCCATACAAACAAAGGACCTTCACTCACCAAGTAACCAGCATTTGACTTCACTTTAAACTTTGATATTCCCGTATTTCGCTTCTACTTACAAGGAAGCAAGTAATGAGACTATTTCTGCTAATTTTTTTCTCGATTAGCATGAAGTAAATAGAATAATAAGCTTATTGACAATAATTTGTTACACAGAAGTAGAGAAAGTCATGTGAATGGAACACATCATTTTTTTTTATAATCTACCCTCTTTCATTCTTTCTACACGTTCTTTCTACTGTTTCTTGTCTAATACACCCTTTTACTGGTCTTAGAAATGTAATCTCAGCTGCTTGGATATTTTTGTTTTTTGTTTGGTAGTAGTAATCCAAGATCCACTTCCATATAGAAGTTTATAAAGTTTTATAACCTTTTAATTATGTTTGTTTATAGGACTTTTTAATCAATATTCTATTCATCGTGCCACACATATCTTGGAACTAGTAAGTTTTATGTTCATAATCGTATCCGTAGCTGACATCTGATCCTAAATATTTAAAGTGGGATTCTTATTTATTAATAATCATCAAAAGTATTTATTCATGAAATTAGATTTTGTGAAATTTCGATTTTGTTGCTTTTATTTACAATTCCTTCTTCCAAAAGAAGTTGCTTCACTAGGAAATTTAGCTCTAAAGCTCCTTCAAACTTTAACGATTATGTAGCCAAGTTCCGCCTGGTGATTATGCGGCACACACTACATAAAGTTTCTACGAGAGGAGTTAGGTAGTGACAGGTGCTGCGGAAGGCTAACATTACCACTGACAGATGGGATTGTGACACTTGAAGAGAGAGATTCAAGCCACTTGAGCGCTAAAAGCTTTGTGCTTGCTTCCCAGTTCGTTATCACACCACCTGATACCAAACGTGCTCGCGAAAATGTCATTGCGATGATGAAGCTTCAAAGCTATTAAAACATGTTGTTCGGCGCTAAGTGCACCTGCAGGTAATTTACCTCTGTGGAAAAACTGTGGCAATTAACAAACACTTTCAGCTGTTTTAATTTAACACAGTACCTTTCCATTTTCTCTTCACGTAATATGTGTATATTGTATAGAGTAGGTATTGTATTGCACCCAAAAATTTGATACCGAGATTTCATCGGAGTTATATATTTTAAGCCCTCCTGATTCCAAAAAAAGACCATCATATTTAAAAAAGTGTACGTGTGCGCGCGTGTGTGGGCAATAAATCTCAAAAACAAAAAGAACGTTAAATACCAAACCTGATATTTAAGTTTTATATCTTTCAAAGATGGTGGCCTCCTTAGAGCGGCTGTTTGCCAAGCGGGAGACCTGGGTTTGATTCCGGGTAGCAGAGTGGGGAATTTTCCCCCGCTGGGAAACATGGTCCTCAGCCTCGTGAGGTCCTTAGGGGGCCAATTGAGGAGCTACTGGATTGAGAAGTAGTGGTTCCAGATTGAGAAGGCTGTAACAACCGGCCGGGAGGGACTCGAAGCACTGGTCACGTCTTACCCTCCAACACTATTTTGCATAACTGGTAAACCGTAAGAAATAGACAAAAACTTCCTTAACAAAAAATGCAGAGCTTATTAAAACACACCATTTATGTTATATACTAGGATCGGCTGATGAATCCCGGGCTCTCAATGAGTACAGCATTCTATTTTTACTTTCTCTATACGCACTATGTACATAGTGTATAGAGAAGGTATTGCACTCCACCCACATTTTCGATACCGAGATTTCACCGGAAATATATGTTTTTGGGTCCCCTTTATGTAAAAAGGGTATTTTAGGAAAAAGGTCCATGTGTGTGTATCTGTGAAAACAACTCAAAAACGAAAAGTCGGTAAAGTACCAAACTTGGTATTTAAGTTTAATATCTTCCAGGGATGCGACACGAAGATTTTGAGAAAAATTCCCCCGCCCCAAACTACCCATTACATGGAACTTTTTTCGAAAATTTTGATTTTCTCAAAAATGGCTCTTGATTAAAATGTCGTATATTAAAGATAATTACCTAACCAAATGTATATCTTGAATTTTCTATGAATAACATCTGAAGAACACTTTATTCTGGATGAATTTTACGGAATTTTGAATAATTGCTAGACCGTAAGAGATGGATATAAACTTAATACATGAAAAATGTAGAGCACGTTAAAAGATACAATTTATGTTATAACATTTTTTCTTGGATTTCATCGTTTTTGAGACATTTCTTGTTTTTGGTTTCGGCTTTGAAAAACATTCTTTCCTCATACAGGAATTTGCCAACTGCTGTCCATACAAACAAAGGAACTTCAGTGACATAGCAACCAGTGTTTGGCTATCACTTTAACCTATGGTACTCTCTTATTTCGATTCTACTTACAAGGAAGCAAGTAATAAGACTTATTTCTTTTAATTTTTTTTCTCATTAGCCTGAAGTAAATAGACGTATAAGCTTTTTAAGAATAATTTGTTTCAGAGATGAGAAACTATGTACATAGTGTATAGAGAAGGTATTGCACACCACCCAAAATTCAATATCGAGATTTCACCGGAAATATAGGTTTTAGGGTCTCCTGTATCCAAAAAAGGTATTTTCAGAAAAAGGTCCGTGTGTGTGAATCAGTGCGTCTGTGTGCCTGTGAACACAATAACTCAAAAACGAAAAGTTGGTAAAATACTTTTGTGATGAAATTGAAAATCGTATCTTTTCGCAAGGTTAGAAGTAAAATAAGACGACTTATCTTTTAAGTATTCGGAAATTTAAACCAATAACAAGGAGCACTTCGAAAATAGTAACTCCACAAAAAATATATTAATCTATTGTTTGTTTTAAGAAATCTACATTTTTACATATCTACATTAAGCTTTAGTATGTCTACCTGCCTCTCTTACATTTTACCAGTTATGCAAGTATTACAAAATGAACAGGACTTTAAAGGCTATTGCCAGAAAACTCAAGATTAAAATGTCGTTTGTCATGAAAACATCTTAAATATACTAGTTTAATTCAAATGTTATAGCAATTTCTTAAAAAATCAAATGTTTCGAAAAATGTAGAAGGAAGATTGTGATGAAGGAATTTTGTTTAAAATCTTCATGTTGCATCCTATGTATCAAGTTTACTAATGAACGGTCTATAGTTTTTAAGTTATGCTGTTCACAGACAAAACTGTTTTGGATTTAGGGAGTCTGATACATATTTCTGGTGAAATCTTTGTACCGAAGCTTTGGATGGAATACATCTTCTACTTACTAGGTTGCACACAGTGCAGAAAGTAAAAAAAAACAACAAAACAACTAAAATGTCATGCATTACAGAACAAAACAAGTGACAAATCCTAGGGTGCGCAACGGATGGGAGAAAAATTGTTTTATTTCACTAAACTGTGAAATAAGGACATTTTGTATTGATTTGTTTTTGTTTGTTTTTTCACACAAGCCGTGTGTAGACAAGAGTTGGATAGGTAGAGTCAGACTGAAAAATTCAATGCTATGTCCGGAATAAGAACCACAGATCTTTTGAGGCATGTCATCGCAAAACAATTTGAGATTACCTTGCGGTTTATTGGGAAATTTAATGGCATGCCGGCATGTTCCCATAGTATTTCATTGGTAGAACAACCGGCTAGAGACCTGGAGATCTGTGGTTCAAATCCCGGCTATGGCATTGAATTTTTCAGTCTGACGCTTTCTACCCAAGAACATTGTGTTTTCTACTCTTATGAGATCGATATTCAATGTATCATCTTTAGAATTATTCAATATTTACGATGTATATGCTGAAATACTTTCTTCACTAAGCTGTAATATTCCGGTCATCGCTTCATCCGCTTTTATGACCTATGATGGAACGTCGCAATGTAGGTTAAGAGGCGTCGGGCGGTATAACCCGCCTGGCCTTAGAATAGGTCGCCCACTACCAAATGCGTTTGAGTTATTGCCTGCCTCTTTCTCTAACGTTCGCTACAGACCTCGAGCCTGCCAAAATGGCACGTGTGGTTGTTCATATCCAGTCTATAAATAGAAGTAAATACTCTGCGTTTGTTTTACTGGGTGTGGCTCGATTACTAACCAAATGCTCACATCATAGCGCAAGGAATAGCTTCCGCAATGATATAAACTATAGCAACAATCGACTGCAGAAAAAAAAAAAATTGATGTGTTTCATTCATATGACTTTCTCTACATCTCTGCATCAAATTAGTTTTAAAAACCTCATGAATCTATTTACTTCATGCTAATCGTCAAAAAATTAGCAGAAATAGTCTTATTACTTGCTTCCTTGTAAGTAGAAGGGAAATAAGGGAGAAGTATAGGTTAAAGCAATAGTCAAAAGTTGGTTGCTATGTGACTGAAGTTCCTTTGTTTGTATGGACAGGAGATGACAAATTCCTGTATGAGAAAAGCAAAGTTTTTCGAACCTGGTAACAAAATCAAGGAATATCTAAAAAACAATCAACTGCACGAAAAAAATGTATGTATAACAAATTGTGTATTTTAATGTGCTCTACACTTTCTGTCCGGTAAGTTTTGTCTATCTCTTACGGTTTAACAGTTATGCAAAATTCCGTAAAATTCATCCAGAATAAAGTATTCTTCAGAGGCTATTCACAGAAAACTGAAATTATACATTTTATTTGTCAGGTAAACATTTTATTATACGATATTTTAATAAAAATCGTTAGAGCCATTTTTGAGAAAATAAAAATTTTCAAAAAAAGTTCCATGTAAAGGGTAGTTGGGGGGGGGAGATTTTCTTGAAAATCTTCGTGTCGCATCCTTGGAAGATACCAGACCTAAATCCAAGTTTGTTTTTTAATGGACTTTTCGTTTTTGAGCTATGCTGCACTCCCGCTCCCCCCTCCACACACATACGGACATTTTTGTAAAAATGATTTTTTTTTATTCAGGGAGTCTCAAAACATGTATTTCCGGTGAAATCTCGGTATCGAATTTTTGGGTGTGTTATAATACCTTATCTATATACTGAGTACATAGTAAGTGCAGAGAAACTAAACAGAGATGAAACGAATGAGAACTTCCTTTTGAAAATACCCCTAACTACCCTTTACATTGAAAATTGTTTCGAGAATTTCTATTGTTTCAAAAATGGCTTTAATGATTTTGATTAAAATATCATATCTTATTTTTATTACAAAGGAAATGTATATCTTCAATTTTCTAAGAGTAGAATAACTTTTGTGTAACTGGTAAACTGTAGGATATATATATATATATATATATATATATATATATATATTTATAAAACTTAATTTTCATAAATTATGTAACTCGTTAAAATACACAATTTAGTCATATACATTTTTATTGTAGAGTTAATGCTTTCCCAGATATTCTTGTTATTGCCTTCAATTTTAGACCACTGCACATTTCTCAAACACAAAGTTATCTTACATTTCATATCAATTTTGTTTTATTCGCCTATAAAGAGATCCAAATAGTGACATGTTTTAAAGATTTGATTATCGTTTTAGCCTAGGTATTCCCTTATTTCCCTTATACGTATAAGGAATCACTAATAAGATCATTTTAAATGTATTTCTATATTAGCATTATGTAGATAAAAGATTAACATTTTGTAGGAATTGTTTGTTTGCATAACAGATAAAGAAAGTCATGGAACATAGCAGTTTTTTCTTTGAGGTGATTATCTGTAAACTTTGACAAAGATTTGAAAAATTCAAAAATGTAATTTTTCAAAATAAAATGTGAAATCTAAACTTTCAGAAAATCTATTGTTTTTCCACTGGGCAACAATTAATTGCAGCTTTAAATGTGCATCCGCATGCTTATTAAGACACTCGGATTTTATAACCTTGTTTTCTTCAGCACTTTCTCATACCTAAACTGTTCCACAGATGCAGCTTTTACTTTCTCTACACGTACTATGCACAAAGTGTAGAGAAGGTATATCATTCCATCCTAAATCGATACCGATATTTCACCGAAAATACGTGTTTTAAGATCCCCTGTATTCCCCCAAAATTAGAAAAAGATCCGTGTGTGTATCCGTGTGTCTGAGAACATGATAATTCAAGAAGGAAAGGTCGGTAAAATACCAAACTTTAGCTTAGTATCTTCCGAGGATGTGTCACGAAGATTTTCTGAAAAATCCCCGCCCCCCCAAACTATTCATTACGCGGAAAAATATATTACTATTTTGATTTTCTCTAAAATTTTTATTTGATTTTGTTTAAAATATCGTATATTTAACTTATTTATATAGCAAATAAAATGTATATCTTAACGTCTTTATTCAGAATGAATGTTTTTGTTTTTTCCGTAACTGGCAAACCGTAAGATACGGACAAAAGCTTACCACATAAAAAATGTAGATCACGTTAAAACACACAATTTATGTCATATACGTTTTTTATTGAAAATTTCTAAGATATTCCTTGTTACTTCTTCAGATTTAAAATACTTGTCTCTCACAAAAAGTTGTAAACCCCTGACACCGCTTAGAAACGGAGCCTAGTATATTCGCTTATTTCCGTTCTACTTACAAGGAGGCAAGTAATTAAGACGTTTACTAATGTTTATCCCGATTCCCATAAAGTATACAGAAGAATGTTTTTAACAATAATTCGTTACAGTTGTGTAGAAAAAGTCATGTGAATGGAACACAACATGTCTAAATGACCCTCAAAAATACATTAAAGAAAGTGGTCATATTTTTTTCGAAATATATAAATTATTAAATTTGGAAAAATCAAGAATTTTGGAAACTACTAAAAATATAACATTTTTCTATCAGTAACTAGAGCTAATATAAAAATGTAACATGACACATATTTTGTAAACTCATTTACTCTAGAACGTCAATTTATTATTTGAATTGTTTTTAAAATCCATCACATGGCTCATTTTCAATAGTACAATAAATTTAATCAATAAAATTAATATTATATTAACCATGTAAGCTAGAGCTTTTATATAAGGCAAAAATATAACTGTGTATAATGATAGTGTAAACTTCAGTAAAATATCTTACATAACAAGGAATTTACAAATTTCAGAGATATATTATCTTAATATAACCCTATGTATAAAAGTGTACTTCAATAATTCCACTTCTTCTAATACAAATCATATACAGTTAAATTATTTCGCAATTTATTATTTGTCTTCAGAAATGTAAAATACATGTATAAGTATAAATTTAAAGTACATGTGTATATGTATTTTCAATTTCACATAAAGGGATGGAACGTGATAAATTAAATGTTTACGGTAATATGATGATATAAATATTATTATTATTAATAATAATAATAATAATAATAATATATATGAAAATAGCGGTGACGTTTAACCTCTGCCCAAAAGGAAGAATAAAAACCCCCACTGTCCAAGCTTCTGAAGCAGATTCACATAAATTTGTACCATTTTTAGAGTCCAGCTAAATTATCATACCACTAAACTTAATCTACAGGAATTAAAGTATATTTACGGTATTATCAAATTGAGAGAATATTACCGGAGGCTCCGTGTTCTTGTTTATAACTTTATTTGCTATTGGACAACTAAAATATTGCTTGGGGAAGAAAAGGCTGATAATTACAGACCAACAGAATAATTTAAAACTGTGTTATTAATTTACCGTGAACAAGATTAATTTAAAATCCTCGGACATGAACATGCTACATAGTGCAGTAACCAAATTAGTAGTTGTAGAACTGGTTCCAAGGTACCCTAGCGATAGCTTCAACAGAGTTCCAAAAGTGTAGCTAAAGTATTGGTGAAACTTTCTCTAGCTGTTCCACATACATTTTTTTTCTTACAAAAAGTAATTTTAGAATAAGGTTCAAGTGTCCTTGTGTCCGTGTGCCTGCCAAACGAAAAGTCTGTAAAATACCAAACTTGGTGTTTAAGTTTAGTACCTTACAGAGATGCAACTCGAAGCTTTTGAGAACCCCCCCAACACAAATTACCCTTTACGTGGAAAAAATCTTGAAAATTTTAATTTTCTGTAAAATGGTTCTAATGATTTTGATTAAAATACCGTATATTAAAGATATTTACACGTCAAAGGTATATCTTGAATTTTCTGGGAATAGCCTCTAGAGACCTGTTTATTTTGAATGAATTTTGCTGAATTTTGCGCAACTGGTAAGCCGTAAGAGATAGAAAACACAATTTATGTCATATACGTGCTTCTTAAAATAAGTGTTACAGTGTTGTAGAGAAAGCCATATAAATGGAACACAAGAGATTGTATATCTTACTACTCCATGTTAATCTAGATAATCATTAGTAGAATTGGCCTTATTAACTTGCTTTCTTGTAAGTAGAAGGGGAATAAGACAATAATCAGGCTAAAGTGATAGTCCAATATTTTAAAAGCTGGTCGTTATATGAAACAATTGAGGTCCGGTTCGCTTTGAAAGTTCCCTTTGAGAAGTTTATTAGTTTAAAATTGAAACTAACAATAATGAATATCCCGAAAACAGTCAGTTCTACAAGAAAAATGCATGTGACATAAATTATGTTTTTAACGAGATCTACATTTTTGTGTCGTAAGTTTTTATCTATCTCTTACGGTTTAACAGTAATGTAAAATTCTGCAAACCTTAACCAGAATAAAAAGCTCTTCAGAGACTATACTCAAAAAATTCAAAATATACATTTCATTTGACATGTAAATATCTTTAATATGCGGTATTTTAATAAAAATCGTTAGAGCCAATTTTGAGAAAATCAAAATTATCGAAAACTGCTCCATGTAAAGGCATTAACCTAATTTTCGTTTTTGAGCTATCTCTGTAACGAAGTATTGATAAATAGCTTATTCTTCTCTGTTCTTCCTGACAATCGAGATATATATTAGCTGAAATTATCCTAATTACTTAGTTGTTTGTAAGTAGAACGGGAAAACATCTAATGTGTTCCATTCACACGATGTCCTCTAGCTGGTAAACAAACCTTTACTCAAAACATCATTCTGTAATCCTCATCATGTTAATCAATATAAACATAAGCAGATTAAGTCTTGTTACTAGCTTCCTTATAAGTAGAAGGGAAATAAGAAAATGCACAGGCTAAAGCGATGGTCTCGTCCTTTAAAAGCCGGTCGCTATTTGAAACAATTTAAACTCCAAACTCATCTTACCAGGAGTAAACAAACGAAAAAAGAGTAGAAACATTTCTTCCCGTTTGAGAAAAAATTAAGTGGCTAAAATTGAAGCTGGTAATTCTGAATATCTCGAAAACTGGTAACTGTAAAAAAAAAAATTATATATATATATGACATAAATTGTGTATTTTAATGAGATCTACATTTGTTATACAGCTAGTTTTTGGCCATTTCTTACGGCTTACCAATTATGCAAAATTCAAAAAAATTAATCAATAATAAAGAACTCTTCAGAGGCTATTCCCAGAAAATTAAAGCTGTACATTTTATTTGCCATGTAAATATCTTAAATATAACAGACTTTAATCGAAATCTTTAGAGCCATTTTTGAGAAAATAAATATTTTCGAATTTTTGTGCCATGAAAAGTGTAGTTGGGTGCTTGCACTTGTTTGAAAATATTCTCGACGCATCCTTGGAATATATTAAACTTAAATAGCAAGTTTGATATTAAATGAACTTCTCGTTTTTGAGCTATGCTGCTCACAGACACATATACACACACATGGACATTTGTCTATTTATTTTATTCGGGGGTTCAAAGCATGTATTTCCGGCGAAAGCTCGTATCGAAATTTTAGATGGAATACAATACCTTCTCTATACATTATTACTAGTTCATGTAGAGAAATTAACATACCATATATCTATATTAAAAATACTCACAAGTATTTCTTTTCTAATTTGTTGCCATCAGAATTATTTTATAATTTTTGGAGCCTCTTTTTGAGATTGGTCATCACTGCCCCTACACTAGCGCCTATTTCTTTCTACATATACCAACCACACATTGTTGGCGTGATGAAATTAAACATTTTACTGCTACATTAAATTAAATGGACATTTTTAAATGCTATTTTGGTTTTATGGGGTTCAAAACATGTATTTGTTTTGAAATCTCGGTAATGGAATTTTTGGGTAGAATTTCTGTATTTACTATCTACATTGTGCATATACTACAGAAAGTAATAAATGGAGAGCACATTGATAGTGTGTCGAAAGAGAGCATCCGAAGCAAAGTATTGAAATGCAAGTTAAAGGAAGAAGACATATGTTAAGACAGACAAAACAATGGTTAGGTACGTTTTTAAGCAGGAACAAGAAGCATTGCCTAATCCCTGGAGTGCAAAAAAATAAAAAAAAAATGTGATGTGTTCCATTAACATGACTTTCTCTATATCACTGCAAGAAATTATTCTATTTACTTCATCTAATCGACAAAATATTAGCAGTAATAGTCTTATTACTTGCTCCCTTGTCAGTAGAAGCGAAATAAGGGAGTACCATAGGTTAAAGTGATAGTCGAAAGCTGGTTGCTATGTGACTGGTTCCTTTGTTTGTATGCACACGAGTTCACTAAGTCGCGCATTAGAAAATTGAAGTTTTTTATAGCTGAAACCAAAAACAAGAAGTATCTCATAAACAATCAACTCCACGAAAATAAAACGTGTTTTAAAGTGCTCTACATCTGTTGTGTGGTAAGTTTTTGTCCGTCTCTTACGGTTTAGCAGTTATGCAAAATTCAATAAAATTCATCCAGAATAAACTACTCTTCAGAGGCTATTCCCAGAAAATTCAAGATATACATTTTATTTGTCAGGAAAATATCTTTAATATACGAAATTTTAATCAAAATCGTTAGCCATTTTTGAGAAAAATCAAAATTTTCGAAAAAAGTTCCATGTAAAGGGTAGCTTGGGATGGGGGGATTTTTCTCAAAATCTTCGTGTCGCATTCCTGGAAGATACCAAACTTAAATACCAAGTATGGTATTTTACCGACTCTTCGTTTTTGAGTTATCGTGTTCACAGTCACACGGACACACGGACACACGGACACACAGACAGACACACACACACACACACCTTTTTGTGAAAATGCTTTTTTTGGATACAGGGGACCCTAAAACATATATTTCCGTTGAAATCTCGGAAACAATTTTTTGGGTGGAGTGCAATGTCTTCTCTATACTCTATGTACATAGCGCGTATAGAAAAAGTAAAAACAACGAAGAAGAATTCGGAAATAATGATGTTATAAATTCCCGTTTTAAACAAAAGGTATTAAATCTTTCTTGTGTTTTTCTTGGAAAAAAAGTCTGATGTGTTCTATTCACATGACTTACTCTACATCTCTGCAACAAATTATTGTTAAAAAGCTTATTGTTCTATTTCATTAATGCTAATCGAAAAAAAAAAATAGCAAAAATAGTCTTATTACTTTCTTTGTAAGTAGAAGTGAAACAAGAGAGTACCATAGGTTAAAGTGATAGTTAAAAGCTGGTTGGTACGTGACTAAAGTTCATTTATTTGTATGGACAGGAGTTGAAAATTCCTGTGTGAGAAAAGTATAAATCTTTAAAGCTGAAATCAAAAACAAGGAATACCTCAAAAATGATCAACTCCATGAATAAAATGAATATAATATAAACTGTGTGTTTTAAAGTGCTCTGCATTATGTGTGTGGTAAGAATTTTTCCATTTATTTTGGTTTAGCAGTAATGCAAAATTCAGTAAAAATTATCCAGAATAAAGAAGTTTTTTGAGACTATTCCCAGGAAATTCAAGATATACAATATCTTAAATATAAGAGATTTTAATCAAAATCGTTAGAGCCATTTTTAAGAAAATGAAAATGTTCGATTTTTTTTTTTGCATGTAAAGAGCAGTTAGGGGTGAGGGGATTATCTTGAAAATCTTCGTGTTGCATCCTTGGAAGATACCATACTTAAAAATCAAGTTTGGTATTTAACGGTCTTTTCGTTTTTGAGCTAGTAAAAAAAGTTTCGGAAATAATGATGGTTACAAATTCCTGTTTTAAGCACAATGAATTACATCTTTGGTGTTTACAGATCCCTGCAGTGAAACGTAGAATGATTTCTTGGAGAAAGTTTTGTTCTAGGAACGGAAACGTTTATATTACTTGCAGCAAATAGACCTAGATAGAGCGGAAACGCGGAATCATAAAAACGACATTATTGCTCAGTGTGCAGCGCCCAATCCAATTTTGCCAATTGAATAGAACGTAGTATACTCGGTGGTGGTCATTAGAAACAGCTGGCGCTCTCTTGTTTCTCTTCTGCGACATCTTTATAAGGCTGATACATTTTGTTTCGAGATTATTATGTTTGCTAAAGTTTGAGTTCTGCAGAGGCCTTGGTTAGACGAGATCTACCGGATGGCATTGGTTAGCACACTTTAATATTTATCGACTAAATTTTATGTAAGTACTTTTTTCTTTCTCTATACGTACTAAGTGTATAGAGACGGTATGGTCATGCACCCAAAAATTCCATACCAAGATTTCAGTGAAAATACATATTTTGGGTCCCTCTGAAACAAAAAAAAAAGCATTTTTACAAAAAGGTCCATGTGTGTGTGTATGTGTGTGTCTGTGGACAGCATAGGTCAAAAACACAAGGACCGTTAAATACCAAACTTGGTATTTAAGTTTGGTATCTTCCAAGGATGCGACACGAAGGTTTTCAAGAAAATCCCCTCACCCCCTGCTACCCTTTACATGGAACTTTTTCCGAAAATTTTGATTTTCTTAAAAATGGCTCTAATGATTTTGATTAAAATGCCAAATATTAAAGATATTTGCCTGACAAATAAAATGTATATCTTGAATTTTTTGGAAATAGCCTCTGAAGACTGCTTTATTCTGGAGGAATTTTGCATAGCTGATAAACCGTAAGAAATGGACAAAAACGTACCACACAAAAAATGTAGAGCACATTAAATCATACAATTTATGTTATATAATTTTTTTTCGAGGAGTTGATCGTTTTTGAGATATTCCTTGTTTTTGGGTTCAGCTTTGAAAAACTTATACTTTTTTCATACAGGAATTTGTCAATTCGTGTCCATACAAACAAAGGAGCTGCAGTCACCTAGTAACCAATTGTTGACTTCAATTTAACCTATGATACTCCCATATTTCGCTTCTACTTACAAGGAAGCAAGTAATAAGACTATTTCTGCTAATTTGTTCTCGATTAGCTGGAAATAAAAAGAAGAATAAGCTTATTAACAATAATTTGTTACACAGATGTAGAGAAGGTCATGTGAATGTAACATATCAGATTTTTAAAAAAAGGTCCGTGTGTGTGTCTGTGTATGTGTGTTTCTGTGGACAGCATAGCTCAAAAACGCAAGGACCGTTAAATACCAAACTTGGTATTTAAGTTTGATATTTTCCAAGGATGCGACACGAAGGTTTTCAAGAATGCCCCCACTCCCTGCTACCCTTTACATGGAACTTTTTCCGAAAATTTTGATTTTCTTAAAAATGGCTAACAATTTCGATTAAAATGCCAAATATTAAAGATATTTACCTGACAAATAAAATGTATATCTTGAATTTTTTGGAAATAACCTCTGAAGACTAATCTGGATGAATTCTACGGAGCTTTGCATAATTGCTAAACTGTAAGAGATAGACAAAAAATTAACACACAAAAATGTAGAGCTCATTAGAAAACCCAATTTATGCCATATATATATATATTTTTTTTTTTTTTTCGTGGAGTTGATCGTTTTTGACATATTCTTTTTTTTTTTTTTTTTCAGTTTGAAAAACTGATAATTTTCTCATACATATTCCTGTCCATACAAACAAAAGAACTTCAGTCACATAGCAACCACCTTATAGTTATCAGTTTAGCGTTTAGTACTCCCTTATTTCCCTTCTTCTTACAAGGAAGCAAGTAATAGGACTACTTCTGCTAATTTTTTTCTCGATTAAAATTAAGTAAATAGAGGCATAACCTTTTTAACAATAATTTGTTGCAGAGCTGTAGAGGAAATCATGTGAATGGAACACATCAGATTTTTTACTTTCTCTACACGCACTATGTAGACAGTATATAGATGCCAAAATTAGATGCCAAGATTTCACCGGAAATACTTATTTTGGGACCCACTGAATCCAAAAGAAGCAATTTTAGAAAAATATCCGTATGTGTGTGTGTGTGTGTGTCTTTGGGCAGCTTTTGTGAAAAATCTCCAAACCCCAAACTACATTTAACATGAAGAAAAAAATTCTAAAATTTCGATTTGCTCAAAACTGCCTCTAAAGATTTTGATTAAGATGCTGTGTATTAACAATATTTACATGACCATGAAAAAGCATATCTTGAATTTTCTGGGAACAGCCTCTGAAGACCACTTCGTTCTGGATGACTTTTAATTAACTGGTAAACCATAAAAGATGGGGGGAAAAAGCTACTATACAATAATGTAGATCTCGTTACAACACAAAATTGTCATATATACTTATCGTGAAGCTGACCATTTTTAGATTTTCCTTGTTATAATTTTGAGTTTTAAAATAATGTATAATTTGTGAGCTCCTGGACATGCAATCGTACAGCAACCAGCTTTAAGCCCGGTGTAGTCCCTTAATTTATTTCTGCTTAAAGGAAGCAAGTAATAACACAATTTCTATTAATGTATTGACCATTTCTAAATTCCATAAAGAGGAAGCTTTTTAAAAAAATAATACAGAGACGTAGAGAAGTCATGTGAATGGAACATATCATTTTTTTTTCTCAAACGGGAAGATATGGATTTTATCCGGATGACACGTAAAATTTAAAAATATTTGGTTATTGCTTTACCCTAGTGTGTTCCCTTATGTCCTTTCTATTTACATGAGAGGAAGTAATAAATGTCTACCTCGATTAGCATAAAGTAGGTTAAAGAACAGTTTTAAAATAATTGATACAAAGATGTAGAGGTAATCTTGTGAATAAGACACATCAGATTTATCTTTTACTAGAACTCTTGTACATAGTAGATGTGATATTATATTCTAGCTAAAAATTCAAATAAACAAAACTTGTTAGAAAAATGTAGATCTCGTTAAAGCACACAATTTATGATATTATATTTATATGTTTTTTGTGGAATTCACCATTTCCGAAATACCTGCTTGTTATTGGTTTCAATTTCAAACTACTTAGACTTTTCTCAAGCAGAGACTCATTTTCGTTTCAGATATCTTTTATTTTACTCCTGGGCATACAAAATGGGACCGAATTGTAATTGTTTCAGATAGCGACAAGCTTTTAAAATATTTGACTATCCTCTATCTCTTATTTTCCTACTACTCACAGGAAGCAGGTAAAATAAATTACTGTTAATGTTTGTCTCTTTTAACTGATGTAGATAAGAGATTGTAGAGAAAATAATATGAATCGATACATCCTATTTTATTTTACGTCACTTTAACTTATAGGTCATATCGCAATGGACCTTAATTTTGCTTCCTGCCAAGCAGATATTGATAAAGTGTCACAGTTTGCCTTCTTACGCTTTCATTAATATGGTGAATATAGGTAGACATCGCGGTCTCTAGTCTAACTGCCTACCGAAATGCAATTATCTTTGAATGCTTGCTGCTATTTTAGACTGAAGATGGAACTTTGGGTCGTGGTATTAAATATCCAACCACATCCTTAACTTGGCGACTAAGATAAATCATGAAAAAAAATACATTGGTTGGCTCATGGGTTTCAACACATCAATGGGCTGTTGTCTACACAAGGATATAATAAATTATATCACTAAAATAATATCTACATTAACTGAACTTATAAAATGTTTAAGATTTAACTTTCAAGTTTGGAACTTGACGGTAGGATCAGAAATAAATCTTTGTAAAAAGTATGATAAATCGATTATGTTTGTTAATAAAATAATAGTGCAGTATCAATAGTACATGGATTCTTACATTTTCATCTATTTTCCCTTGTCATTTAATAAATTATTTTCATGATTCCGTGGTCGCGACGTGAAGTTACCTACTGGCCGCCAATGTGAGCGCACACACACACACATGCTAACAGTAGTAAATTGTAACGCATTCCTCAACAATATAAAGACGTTCGTGGTGACTTCAACAATGATCGTAAGTGTTCATTTTCTTATTTATATTGTATATTAGATATAATAAATATATATACATATATAATTTATATATTTTATGTTATATATTTTATATATTCTTATATTTACCCTCAAGGCCTCAACAATATTTATTTTCGCACAATAAAATAATGGTTATAAATCCCTGTATACATCATCGTGCGCACTCGATAGTTTTCGTCGACGCTCGGCTTGGTATTTCAAAAGGTGGAATCGAAAGAAAAACAAACCCCAATACCTGATCACGATTCTTCAATTCTACGATTCTTTTTGAGCTACGATACCTTCTGTGGCTGACAAGGTTAATGCTATTCTTTTCGACTCATAGGATTCTTTTCAATTCATTCGATTCTTTTTGAACGATTCATTTTGAGACTAGCACGATTCTCGCAATTCTTTTTGAAAGACGATTCTTACTAAGATTGACATGAATCGTAAACGATTCTTTTCTTGTAGTCGTTCATATGAATGATTCGTTAATGAATCGCCCCAAGTCTACTAGTGCCCAACTAGAGCCCTCAAAAGTTAGGTGGGAGTCGAGGTTAGATATAATGACATACTCTAAACTAAAGCCATAGTCAAATATTTTAAAAGCTGTTGCGTTGCGATTGTTATTCAAATTCGGTTATCTTTCCAAGGCCAGAGGTGAAACAAGAAAGATATGTGACGCACTAGGTCTTTCCGTTTGAGAAAAGTTTAAGTATTCTCAGATTAATACCAGTAACAGGAAATGTTGAAATCTGATTAAAATACTATATACTCAAGATATTATCATCACAAATGAAATGTTTATCTTTCATTTTTTGGGGAATAGTCTATTAGGCTCTCTTCATTCTGAATGACTTTTGCATGACTGGTAAACTGTAAGCGATAGACAAAAACTTACTACACAAAAAATGTAGACTCCCACATAGTATCTTTTGTTTTACTACTGGTCACTCAAAGAGAACGGATTTCAATTTCATCACACAGCGACCAGCTTTAAAAAAAAAAGACTATCGCATTAGCCTACTGTATTAATTCATTTCTCTTCTACCTACAAGGAAATAAGTAATTAAATAATGTATGTTGCTGTTTATCATAATTAGTACGCAGTATGGCAGAATAGGATTTTGGAAAAAAAAAATATGTTTCAGAATAGATAGTGAAAACAGTGTGAATGTAGTGATTACTTTTTTTCAGGAAGCCTTAAATATAAATTGTTTAAAATATGGACATCGCATTTTTGGGCGATATACATTATTTCCCTTAACTTTCTCTAAGTAGTATAAGAAGTAAAAGAAATATGGTGTTTTGCATTCATATGACTTTCTGTATCTATTCTTCAAACAAAATATTCTTGCAACAGATGATTCTCTTATCTATATCATGCTAATTGGAATAAACATTGGCAGAAATTGTCATATTACTTGCTGACCGCTACGCAGAAGGAAAATAAAGGAGTACAATAGACTAAAGCGATAATCAAATCTTTTAAAAGCTTGTTATATGAACGATTGAAGTTCGATTTACTTTGCATGGCCAGCAGTAAAACAAAACAAATACAACGAAAGGTGATTTCCGATTTGAGAAAAGTTACGTAGTTTAAAATTGAAACCAGGAACATGGAATATCTCAGATAGTGTCAACTCTACTAAATATGTGTATGACATAAATTGTGTGTCTTAACGAGATCTACGTTTTTTACTTTCTCTATACATACTATGTACATAGTGTATAGAGAAAGTATTGCACTCCACCAAAAAATTAGATACCGAGATTTCACCGGAAATATATGTTTAAGGGTCCCCTGTATCCAAAAAAAGTATTTTCAGAAAAAGATCCTTGTGTCCGTGTGTCTGTGAACACGATATCTCAAAAACGAAAAGTCTGTAAAATACCAAACTTGGTATTTAAGTTAATGATTTGAAATCATTGGCGGCAACATTCTCTTAAGCGGGTATTGCAAAGCTTGTGCACAGGTACGATAAATGTTTCAGTCTTTTCGGTGACTACGTTGAAAGTGTTCAAAACTTTTAGTAATAATATAATTGTTTTCTATGAACTTGTTGCCTATCAGAGGTTGGAAAAAAAACGGCCCTCGTAAAATAAAAATACCACTCATTTTTCACAAACGTTTGTACTTTTGTTCTAAATATAAATTGTTGTATATAAAGAACAAAATGGTGTAGTAACATAAACTGTACGCAAAGTGTTCTCCTGAGTCTAACTCATATGTTGTAAGGTGTTGACGAAACTTCATTCAGTATTTAATGAGGCGCAACAAATATGCCTCACTGCTCAGAATTCATAAACTCAGACCATCTTCCTTTCTTTATATTTAACAGTGTAGAAACTTGTAAATAGTAGTAGTATGGCTTTAGGGCGCACAACTGCATAGGCTATTAGCGCCCTAGAAACTTGTAAATCCAGCTTAAAACGTTTCATTTTAGTTCCAATGTAACACCACAACTTTATTTGAAAAGGCTTAGTTATAATATAGTAATTTATTTTATTGGCTTATTTTAAGGTACAACCTTAGAGCTATTAGATGTATAAAGTAATATCTAACACATAGTTAAGTATAATATATTCTGACATATATTAAATTAGTTTACAATAATGTTAGAGCACTTGGGTTTGGTATTTTCCTTATTGCAATGCTAAAATTGTTTTTTCCTGCACAGAAATGAGTGTGTAAAGCAGATGTGGAAGATAGGAAGCACAACTACATAAAACGGTGGTCTTCTGAAATGAAATTCTTGTGTCCCGCAGGAAATAGCAGTAGAATATAAAATAAAAAGACTGTGTATAGATACAGGGAAAGAATCCTTGAACAGCAACTTCTGAAAACAGCACTAAGGAAAACTGCACTGTGCCATTTCTTTACAAATAAACAAACTGGCTTCACGGCACTTTTTCTTGTTTGAATGGCATTTGGAAAGCATATACAACAGCCTTCTACTATATTACAAAACAGTTTTTGTTAAACTTAAAATCAAATTTGCCTTAGGTAAAGCCAAGTTTTAGAAAAGGAAAATTGGAATTGGAGGATTGCAGTGTAATATCTACAAGCAGTTTATTTGAAACACTGGATATTTGATATGAATCACTTCTGAATTTTTATGTAGTCAAAGGAAATTGCGGCCCTGCATCTCAATTTATAAACAGATTTGGCATGGGTACAATTAATTCTAGGTGGCATCGCTCTTCTCCCATTTAGGCAGCCCGAGTGCGATACCAAGCGACCCCATGTGGGATTTGTGGTGGACGAAGCGGCGCCTGGGCGGGTTTTCTCCGGGTCCTCCTGTTTCCCCCGCCACTCATTCTACCAATTGTTCCATCTTCACCTTTCCAATCATCAATTTCACATCATTCACTTTCTCATGCTCATGCCTGCCTACGGGCCAACCCCTCGAAACAGGCTTTCCATTCTGTGGTTTCGTATCGTTGGCTCCCCTACAGGCTTCTGACCCCTAGGGATTGGCTTGTAAGTCCTAGGGAGGGTGCCAGTCCTACAAATAAGGGTAGAGTAGGCCAATTACAAAGCAAAACGAAACAACTAATTATCGTATCTGAAAATGCCACATAGCAGAATTTTAGAATGCAAGACAGGCAGATTATGAAAATCTTAACCCTCTACTTCTTCGAAATCGTGAACCAATTTAGATATTCCTATAACACGCTCCTTAAAATAAACAGCTTCTAAAGAACTTCCTTAGGGTGATAAACAATGAACTGGCCTCTCCATTCAAAGCCGAAGATAATGAGTTTCACTACAGTAAAATGTGCCTACGGTAAAGGTCGGGGAGGACCCATGTAAAATAATAGGTGTTGTGGTACGCGCGGATGATGACGGGTAGTGCTTGATGGCAGATATTTGTTCTTAAACACTACAATAATATTGATTGTGATATAAAATAATTGTATATATGTTACCTTATGGTTTAAATAATAGTATAATATGAAAACATCAATAAAACACATCTAATTATATTAAAGCTTTGACTAATTATTTTAATTGCGAAATGGAAACACCATTTTATAGAGGGTTATGATAAAAATGAACTAGAGTGCACTCAGAAAGTAAATAGAGGACTAATATAATTGTAATTTACCCATAAATCTGATACTGTTTTGAAACTGAACTAAAACACTTTTAGAGAAACGTGCGTGGGTGCGTGTGTGAAGCATAACTCAACCGAAAATGTTGACTCGATACGAAACTCACTGCTCCTATAGGCCATTCCAGCACCATATGACTCGATACGAAACTCACTGCTCCTATAGGCCATTCCAGCACCATATGACGTTGTTAACACGTATTAAACTGCCTCTCTTCCCCACGTCGCATACCATTTTGTGCTCCATTAACATTTTGACACAATAAAATATTTACCATGACTTGTGCTCTAACCCAAGATTGCCAGATTGGGCGAAAAGTCGTGGATTGGGTATTAAAATATCGCATTCCGACCGATTTTTAATTGAAGCGAATTGCAAATTGTTGTGTTACTACTAAAATCATAAAAATAATTTAAATTTCTTCCTTGAAAAGCATATTATATTGTTTTATAAGTTAAAATATATATTTATGAGGCTATTGATAACACGTGGGTTTATTCGTTGCTATGAAAAAGTGCGTGGTAAAATACCCGCAATCGGCATCCACAGAAGAGAAATTAGCTGCTATAGTGTTTTTCTTGCTTTTTTCTTTGTTACGTCTCACTGACTTCAAGAGAACTGTTTTAACTAAACGCACCAGTTTAGTGGAAATATATCTTCATACTTCATGTAGTGGTGTTAGTATTTGAATAATAAATTGTTACTGTAATTTCAGTTTAAATTCTGTGCATATATTGTAATTTGAGTAAATATCAGTATTAATAACGGTTACATAGGGAAATCTAATAAACGCTTTAACAAGAGTTGCTTTGAAAATGGTCCCGGATTTGATTCCTGGCTGGGGGTAGGAATTTGTCTATCATTTCCTACTTTCCCCAGAGTCTGGATGAGAATGTAAATATTGTGCAAGTAGTTTGATGAATAAAATCCAAAGAAAAACAGAAAAAAACTATAATTGCACACCCTTTTACACCATTGCCAATAGGCAGTATGTTCCAAAGGAAAATTCCGGCAGTAAAACCTTGCAGTTAAAGAGAAGTGGAGTTTAAATGGAGCTAATAAAACGAATTAATAAAAAAGGAGTTGGATTTGTGATCGTTAACTAAATAAATGGCTTTAGAAGGTTCCAAGTGATATCACTTTTTGATTTCCTTTCTTTATTCGTCAAGTTTTCATCTAAGAGCCTTATGGTTTGGCCTTACAACAGATGCAGTCTAAAAATACATACAAAATTCGGCAGTAGAAAAATATTTTAAGTATTCCATTCACATGACCTTCTCTAGCTGTTCCGCAAACAAACTTTCCTTACACCATGATAAATATTAGCAGAATTGACTTATTGCTCTCTTCTTTATAAGTAGAAGAGAAATAAGGAAATGCTCAGGCTAAAGCAATAGTCGCATTTTTTATAAGCCGCTTGCTATGTTAAACAATTTCTTATTCTCTTTGCTTGCTAGGATTAAACAAATGAGATACGAGAAAAAGATGATTGCCCGATTGTGAAAAGTTTAATTGGCTTAAAACTGAAACCAATAACTCGTAATACCTTGAAAACTACAAAAAAATTATATATGACATGGCATTGTATGTTTTAACAAGCTCTCCATTTTTATGTAGGTAGGTTTTGTCCATCTCTTATGGTTTACCAATTATACAAAAGTATACAGAAGTCTCCGGATTGAAGAGATCTTTAGAAGTTATTCCTAGAAAATTCAAGATGTACATTTCGTTTGTCATAAAAATAATTTAAATACAAGATATCTTAATAAAAATCGTTAGATATTCTTAAGAAAATAAACCCTTTTGAAACATTTTTCACGTAAAGGTTAGTTGTGGGTGGAGAGATTTTCTTCAAAGGTGCTGTCGCATCGTTGGGAGATGCTGAAATTAACTAAAGAGATAGGTATTTAACCGACTTTTAAAGTTTTATCTATGATGCTCATACATGAACTTACACACATCACACACACGGACATGTTTCTAACTTTTTTTGGATTCAGGGGTCTCAAAACATGTATTTTGGTGCAATTTTGGTACCGAAGTTTTGGGTGGAAAGAAATACATTTTCTATCCATTATGTACATTGTACATACATGCTAGAGAATGTAAAACACGTATAGAAAGGAGAAGTAGCGTTGAAAGGTAATACATGTGTTATTTAAACTTGTTTCTGGGCTTTTGAAATTGATAAATCGTAAAAATTATTGCCCATTTTCTTTCCCAAATGTGATAGTATATTTATATGATACCTATAGTTAAATAGATTAAAATTATCTCATTGTCTCCATAAATATTTAGTCCCTTTTCCTTTATCTCTTATATAATTTAATAGCATTTATTATTCTTGCACATGCTTTTAATTCAAGGAAATGAGTTATTTTTTTATTCAGCATGTTATTTTTATTATGAAAAAACTAATAACAGTGTTTTACTTTTTCTTTCCAGGTAAGTCGAAAAACACGAGAAACTCTTCAGTCTGTTACGGAGAGCCAGGATAACAGGTAAAAACTTCCTTTGATTATGAAAATTTGCATATGCATGCTTCTTACTGATGCAATTGTCTTTGAAAATAAGCAGCGAATTCATGCTGACGTCAGAGACAGCAATATTTTTGGTTCTAGATACCCTGGAAGGCAAAAAAGGTGTCTCTCTTCCCTATATGGCAGTGGTGTTTCTTTTGTTTCTTCTGTAAGTGTAAAAACATGCACATTCGGAAAATGAATTCTAATCCCCAAAACATTTACTATTTGCGTTCAATAAGTCCTTCGAAAAAGATAAAAAAAAACAAAAACAAATTGGTAGATTATTTTATTACTTTCTCTGCACGTACTATGTACATAGTGTATAGAGAAGGTATTGGAATGCACCCAAAAATTTGATACCGAGATTTCACCGAAAATATATGTTTTGAGATACCCTGAATCTAAAAAAAGTATTTTTAGAAAAACGTTAGTGTGTCTGTCTGTGTTTATGTATATGTATATCTGAGGGCAGCATAGCTCAAAAACGAAAAGTCCGTTAAAAACTAAACTTGGTATTTATGTTTAGTATCTTGCAATGATGCAACACGAAGATTTTCAAAAAAATCCCCTCGCCCCCAACTGCCCTTTACATGGACTTTTTTTTCCAAAAGTTTGATTTTCTCAAAAATGGCTCTAACGATTTTGAATAAAATATGGTATATTAAAGATATTTACATGATAAATAATATGTATATCTTGAATGTTCTGGGAATAGCCTCTGAAGAGTAGTTCATTCTGGATGAATTTTACGGAATTTTGCATAACTGCTAAACCATAAGCGATAGACAGAGCTCACCACACAAAAAATGTAGAACACATTAAAACACACAATTTATGTTAGAAAATGTTTTTTCGTGGAGTTGATCGTTTTTGAGATATTCCTTGGTTTTGATTTCAGCTTTAAAAAACTTACTGTTGTCATACAAGAATTTGTCAACTCTTCTGCATACAAACAAAGGAACTTCAGTGACATAGCAACCAGCTTTTAACTATCACTTTAACCTATGGTACACAGAGCACACATAGTATTAGACATCGAATTTCTGATTATCAGTAAGGAATTTAAAGGGCGTGTCTTCTGATATCCGCTGGCCCCTCCGTCAGTCTAATTGGGGCAGGAGGAGAGGTTGTAGCTTACTGTTGTAGTGCAGGTTACCTAATATGGCTTCCAATTGTGTAAGGTGGCTCTACCTTTTAGCGAATGAGTTGACAAACCCAGCATAGGGTATGCTCTCTTTGTTCGATATAAAACTTTCACCTGCAAGGTGACAGTATCAGCCAATAAAATAAAAACATGACGTCATAAAGTACCCTACAAACGGTAAGGAATGCGGTGTACGGAACAAAACAGTCCGGTTTCTTTCTGTGCCTTGTGTACTCCCTTATTTCGCTTCTAATTACAAGGAAGCAAGTAATAAGAGTCTTTCTGTTAATTTTTTCTGGATTAGCAAGAAGTAAATAGAAGCATAACCTTTTTAACAATAGTTTGTTGTAGAGATATATGTAGAGAAAGCCATGTGAATGAAACACATCAGATTTTTTTTCGACATAATCTTCTTTTAGCTCAATACACTTTTCCCAACGTATCTCTGTATTAAGCCTTCCAAAAAGTAGGAGTTCGGAAGATCCTCAAAATAGTCATCTGTGTGGGAGATGCCCTTTTCGTTAGACGATGGCATCGTGGATGTACGGTCACGTTTAAATTCGTTAATCCAATTGTAAATTGTTTCAAACGCAGGAGCAGATGTGCCAAGAACTTCATCCAACTAGGCTTTTATCTCTTTCGGTGTTAAGCCTTTTAAATAGACGTGTTTAAACACCGCACGAAACCTATTTTCTCCATCTCTCTAAAGAAGTACAATATTGTTGATTCAATCGCCTATTACAACGATGTATATAAATGAAACTTTAACTGCCATCTAGTAAGAGACGACGGTTACTTAATACAAACTTTTTTCGATGATACTAATGGATTTTCTAATGACTGATTTTCTACTATGCACACATAGTAGATTAAGAATAATTTAATTATGATGATCATGGTGGTGAAAATAAGAAATATACATTTACTCGCCCAGTACGCTGATGACACCATCTACTGGTGCTCAGCAGGGTAGCTTGAAGCGGCCAAAGCAAAAATACAAAAATAGCTCCAAGAATTTAATAAATGGGCTACCAAATAGTCACCATAAACCCAGAAAAAACACAGGCGATCATATTTCGTAGAAGCCACAAGATTAAACATAAACTAACCATAAAATACGCATATAAAATACTTAGGTATAACCTTAAGCAACAAACTGAACACCAGAAAACACTACATCACAAAAATCCGCCAAGCGAAAGCAGGACTATCCACATTGTATTTTCTATCCAAAGCAGGTCAAGAAGCACTAGATACGCAAATACTAACCCAACTGGAGTATTAGGGCAAAGTTTGCTATATTTATTGCATGACAAATAAGGGATGTCTCAAAAGTGTCTCCGCAGTTCATTCGGACGCTTGGGCTAAGGTTAAATTGGGAACGGAGCTATGTAGGAGCATTTATGTTTAAATAATACTGCGAGAACTGTTTGTTTCAAGTCAATACTATCTGTTAATATTCGAAGGCTTTCACGGCCGGTGTTAGAATCGCTTATAGAAAACAAAGCCGGGCTTGTTGGCCGTGGTCCACTGGGCTTCTCCCCTTGTTCCCCAGACGTTTTGCCTGCGTCTGCGGCAAGCATCTTCATCTCGCTACTAAGAGGCCACGGAGATGTATACACCATTGAAGATGCTTGCCGCAGATGCAGGCGAAACGTCTGGGTAACAAGGGGAAAGGCCCAGTGGACCACGTGCTACAAGCCCGGTTTTGTTTTCTATACGTGATTCAAAACTATCTGGTTGTACTTGTGAAGTGAAGTCAACATGTTAACCATTGAAAACAGATCGTTTTAGTTTAGGCCATATTCTTTAATGGTGATAAAACTTCAGAAAATATAAATCGTAAATTTCTCCAACATTTTGTGTACTCTATATATCTTCATCTTGAATCTGTGTGAGATTTAATTAAATTCCAAATTCCCTGAAACAGAATGATGCTCTAAAAAGTGGTAGGTCTAAACTTTTAACGGGCTAAACTGGACGAATTCTCGGATATAATGTTAAGGAGCCCCACCAAATGAACTCATAAATTAACACAGAAGACAACTGCAGTTGTTGTCCCAAAATAAAAATGATGAACTAAAAGAAATCACAAATTTACGCGGGAAAATCTACACAAAGTGCGTGAAATAAGAGCAAAACAGTCGAACAGGAGTGAGGACAACATTTCCAACATCTTCTCTGACAGTGTTAAGTAAGCAATCTGTTTAAGTTCACCTTCACTTCCAATAAAAACTAACAAGATCCGTTACCAACCGAACTGCGATGAGTGAGCGAGCTAGTGCATTCACCTCACTGCGGAGACACATTTGAGACACCCGTTGTATGCACTTGACCCTGAAATCAAAAAGGTTACAAAATAAGCGGTTTGTGTAAAATATTAATAATAAATTATTTCATGATTGTTATTAACTTTGTGCTACTTAACAATAGAGAACATAAGGAGAGTTGGATAGGTAGAGTCAGACTGAAAAAATGCAATGCCATAGATGGGATTTGAACCACGGATCTCCCGGTCTCTAGCCGGTTGCTCTTCCACTGAACTATGATGGCAACATGCCGACACAGCATTTTTCCGGTAAACCACAAGGTGATCTCAAATTATTTTGGCAACCTATTATGTTGAAAGTATTTAAGACCCAGGATTCTTAGTATACCCAACTATTATGGTCAATTAGTGTTGGTTTAATCATTGTTTTTTTACTTTCTCTATACTCATTATGTACATAGTGTATAGAGAATATATTGCACTCCACCAAAAGATTCGATACCGAATACCGGAAATATATGTTTTAGGGTCACCTGTATCCAAAAAATGTATTTTCAGAAAACGGTCCGTGTGTGTGTGTCCGTGTGTCCGTGAACACGATAACTCAAAAATGAAAAAGTCGGTAAAATACCAAACTTAGTATTTAAGTTTAGTATCTTCCAGGGATGCGACACGAAGATTTTGAGAAAAATACCCCCCACCCCAAACTACCCTTTACATGGAATTTTTTTCGAAAATTTTGATTTTCTAAAAAATGGCTCTAACGATTTTGATTAAAATATCGTATATTAAAGTTATTTTCCTGATAAATAAAATGTATATTTTGAATTTCCTGCGAATAGCCTCTGAAGACTACTTTATTCTGGATGAATTTTTCATAACTACTAAACCGTAAGAGACGGACAAGAACTTAACAGACAAAAATTGTAGAGCACGTTAAAACACACAATTTATGTTACATACATTTTTTTCGTGGAGTTGATCGTTTTTGAGATATTCCTTTTTCTTGGTTTCAGCTTTGAAAAATTTATACTTTTCTCATACAGAAATTTGTCAACTCCTGTCCATACAAACAAAGGAACATCAGTCACATAGCAACCAGCTTTTGGCTTTCACTTTAACCTATGTACTCCCTTATTTCGCTTCTACATACAATAAAGCAAGAAATAAGACTATTTCTGCTAATTTTTCTCGATTAGCATGAAATAAATAAAAGATAAGCTTATTAACAATAATAATTTACTGAGATATAGAGAAAGTCATGTGAATGGAACACATCAGATTTTTTCACAATTGTTCTCAGTCTGACTCTACCTATCCAACTCCTGTCCTACACACTGCTTGTGTGAAAACAAAAACCAAAAAAAGAACGATTAAACCAATAAGGAAAGTTACTAGGTAAATGCATTTAAATCGTCACCGCTATCACTCTGTTAATACTTTGGATACTTCAAATGTAAACACTTAATAAGTCAAGTATTGGAAAGAGACCAATCAATGTATTAATAGAGACAAAGGTGACTGGATTCCTGACCAATATTTTTTATCTGTTTCTTTAAATATTTTGAAAAATTATTCATTCAGTCAGTATTTGATATATAAAGCAAATATTTATTTAATATTTTTCTTCTAAATAAGTATTTTCAACTATTATGCTTGTATTAATATCAGAATGCTATGCTTGACTTAGATTAGCCTTAAAAACAATTAAGAAACAACACTGTCTCGTTTTACGCGATTACTAAAAATAGTTGCATATTTTCATCTCAGATAATGTTAAGCATTAATATGCAACTAAACTATCTCTATAACTATTAGATGCTTTTTGCAAGGCAATAAAATATATCTTAAAACGCGAATTTGAGAGTATATGCACCTGCTCAGCGCTTGAGAAAACAATTCGCATGCCAGCGGTGGACATATTTTGAGCTCCAGAGCAAAATCAAATGAGCATTATTGCTTTTTAAGTAGTTAATAACATTTTTGATATAATAATTTAAATAATTTGTGGTGAAATTTATATTATTTTGAGGTATTTATATAAATGTTATGGTATGATTGTTATGAAATTAAAAATATAAACTAGGATTAGATATACCGTACTATTTTTATTGTAAGGTTTAATGCTAGAGTAATCGATTCTACTTAAAAACAGGAATTACTCTGAAGTTGCATTTCATACGTATATATTATCTCCTATTATACATGATCTTCGAAATTGGGGTTTAGAATTCATCTTATGCATGTAGTGAAACATAAAATGTACTACTATGAAACTTCCGACTAAGTGTACGTTCAACATAATTTTCTTTCTTTAGGGTGTTAGGGTACAGGTAGAGATATTTTGTAAAATGTATCTTAATGTTTATCCACTTTGGTGTGTTGTTTTTCTCTTCTCTAACAGTTTTCACACAAATCAATCATGTAATTTACTAACTGCTTTGTTTTGTATGGTCTCAACTGCGCGGCGAAATGAACAACGCCGACTAGTATAGACCATCCGCTTTGCCTCCAAGTTTTCATATCTCAATACGTGACCTACTGGTTTGGGTAGTGTAGGATCATTCTCCTTGCAGATAACATTCAAACTCAGTTCCGATACAACATTAGTTATGAGTTCTGCGGTATCTCAAACTACATTCGCGGAGTGTCTCGCGATATTGAACTAAATTAGTATCGATGGAAACGTCAGGTGTAACTGTTAATTGCTGAAATCATTTATGCTGCTCTTATCAGTAATTATACATGTTGGTAAGCATTATAGATGAACCCTTGACACAGCTCACTAAGAGCCTTGGCCTACCGCCCGGCCGCTGCGTCCCCCATCTCGATCCATGTACGTCATGGATGGAGTGCAGTATTGAGGAGTGAGACGTAGTCAGCGCCTCGATCCCCCCGGCCAGTTAATGCGGTCTTCACGACCTGGAGCCGCTACTTCTCAATCAAATAGCTCCTCAATTGCCCCCACCCCAGGGACCTCACGAGACTGAGTGCACCCCGGTCAAGCATTATAGATGATGGTCTAATAATGAATAGGACAGAAACACAGGTATAACATAATGAGTATTCTACTCCATTTAGCTATACGTACCTATTATTAAACATGTTTTTGGTTCTTGGTGTAGATATCTTTAAAAACAAATGTAAACGACAATATGCGCATTGAATGAATGATGCAGTGGTGCCGTTTTGTGTTCAGCAACTTCAATTATCCGTATTCCAGTTCAAAATTGAGGAATTTTCTATCGTTTCATAGTAATTGAGTTTATAAATAGATTTGTCCTACCATAGTTTTATATTAACAATAACTATTGTTGAAGGAGTTTTACTTTTCATACTTTCCCTAAATCTTGATTTTTCAAAATATGATTATTCATTTACGTAAATTGATAAACTATTTCAAAAAACTAAATGGAATTTTGATAGGCAGTATAAGAGTTTTCAAACAAAGTAGTAAAAAATTACATCGTGTAAGTATAGAAAAACTTTGAGAAAAAGTTTGCGAGAAAAAAAGTTTCCAATGCCTGCCTTTCAAAAGCTTCAAAAAATTGGTAGTTAAATTACTCCTAATGGGAAAACTGTATATTTTCTTAAAGCTTAGAATTCATGTTATTTTAATTATGAAAAAAATCTGATGTGTTTCATTTACATGACCTTCTATAGCTGTTCCAAAAACAAGCTTTTCTTACAAAAGACTATTGCTTTATGTGCATCATGCTAATCAAGAAACATTATCAGAATTTATGTTATTACTTGTATATGATTTGCTACATTGTATATACGTGCTAGAGAAAATACAAATGTATTTATTTCCCTGCACGTACTATACATAGTGTATAGAGAAGGTATTGTATTACACTCAACATTTCTATACCAAGATTTCGCCGGAAATAAATGTTTAGAGTGTATGTACGTTGTGCTTTGGTCTCCCGCGTATGACGGTCTAGTTAATGACGTCATCAGTTTTGACTGTAAGAGGGAGTACCTATAGTATAAAGTTCTATGCCACCTTCCATGCTAATTGCATTTTGGTGTGAGTTAGTTGCTTCATTGCTCCGAAAGCTGGCTTAGAATATGATATTACTCGTTTTGCAGTTTCTGTGATAGTTTAGTTAATATTAATAAGCTCTCATTTCAGCAACATGCTATCTATAATTCATGATGCTGAGCATCTCGCAAAGGATTGGACTTCAGGAACACGTATGTCTACGTTTGTTCCAGCTCGTTTACTCATCTTTACCTCCAACGCCTAGTTCGCCATGGACGTTAAAAATTGGCTAATCATAACTGGATGTGGTCATATATCAAGTTAATGGGTCACGGTTCCGTTACAACGACACCGGTAAACATGTGGCAAGACCAATTAGTCATGAAGTCGGAATTTGTAATAAAACGTAAATGGGAGACTACATAATAAACAAGCCAATGATACCAACACACGCATGCCTCTCATTTCTGCGGTAAGGTGTGAACCTGTTGCCGGAGGATACGCAATGTTTAACTAGCTTGGTTTTAGGCTAAAAGTATGTGTTTTGTTCAGAAATGAAGTAATAGCAATTAAATATATTGCAATTGCATATAAAATATAAATGTATGTAAGGGTTTTTATACTTCCTCCAGCTAGGACTAAGTGCATGCATAGCAGTAGAGAAGATATGTTATTTCTTACTTTCTCTAGCCCCATATGTATAATGTACATAGGGACAGAGAAGGTATTGTAATGCACCCAAAAATTCGATACCGAGATTTCACAGGAAATATATGTTTTAGGGTCCTCCAAGTCCGAAAAAAGCATTTTTAAAAAAAGGTCCGTGTGTGTGTCTCTGTCTGTGTGAGACTGTGGACAGCATAGCCCCCAAACAAAAAGACCGTTAAATACCAAACTTGGTATTTAGGTTTAGTATCTTCCAAGAATGCGACACGAAGATTTAAAAAAAAAATACCCCCACTACAAACTACCCTTTACATGGAAAAAATGTCGAAAATTATGATTTTCTTAAAAATGGCTCTAACGATTTTGATTAAAACCCCGAATATTAAACCTATTTATGTCCGAAATAAAATGTATATCTCGAAATTTTTGGGAATAGTTTCTGAAGACCTCCTTATTCTGGATGAATTTTGCTTAACTGCTAAACCGTAAGAAATAAAAAAAAAAAAAAAAAAAAACGTGCTACACAAAAATGTACCTCACGACAAAACACACAATGTTTGTCCTTTACGTTTTTGTTGTGGAGGTAATCGTTTTCGAGATATTCCTTGTTATTGGTTTCAATTGTGAAGTACTTTTTTCACACAGGAAGTGTCTGTTTTTCTTTTGTTTTACTCCTGGCCAAGCAAAGAAGTATTTGCAATGACAATCGAATAACGATAGCTTTTAAAACATTTGACAATCACTTTAGCAAAGTGCATTCCCTTATTCCCTTCTACTTATAAGGAACTGAGTAATAACATTCTGCTAACATTTATCTTGATTAGCATTGTCATATGCAACCGCTCGCTATGACACTGAAGATAAATGAAATGAAAATGGATCACCGGTGAGTTGCGATGGCGGGGGAAACAAAGAGAACTCTTAGAAAACCCGCCCCTGCGCCGCTTTGTCCACATGCATTTTCTGTGATCGAACCCATTGTGAGAGATGGTATTTTGTTCCCTCCAAAAATTCGATCCCGAGATTTCGTGGCAAATATATGTTTTAAGGACCTTGAATTTAAAAAATCTATGTTAGAAAACGTTCAAGTATATGTATGTCTGCGCGTAACATAACTTAAAACTAAAAGTCCGTTAATTACCAAACTTGGTATGTAAATTTATTAGGTATACTTCAGGGATGCTGCAGGAAGATTTTCAGGAAAGTTCTCTCAAACCAAACTACTCTTTAAATGGAAGATTTTTCGAATATAATTTTATGTAGATCCCGCCAAAACACGCATTTTTGGTAGAGTTAACCCTTTCCAAGATATTCCTTGTTATTAGTTTCAATTTTAAGCTACTTAATATTTTCTCAATCGGGAGGTCATCTTTTGTTTCATCTCTTGTTTTACTCTTGGCTGTGCAAAGAGATTTTCAATTGTTTCACATAGCGATCGGCATTTTAAAATATTTTGCTATCGCTTTAGCCTGGTGTATTACCTTATTCTCCTTCTGATTAGAGGGAATCAAATAATAAGAGAATTGCTGCTATTAAGCATCTCAGTATTATATAGATAAAATATTGATATTTTGTAAGAATAGCTTAATGGTCAACAGGTAGAAAAAGTAATATGAATTGAATATATCAAGAGTTTTTTCTTTATCAATGGGTATATCTTATGGAAATCTTTACCTGAAAAAAATCTCTTGGCAGCTTTGACAATACGTTAGCTTTTGAACAATGCTGTTAGTTTTAGAGATATTTTCCTTTGTTATACTTTATTCAGCGAGAACCCTAATCAGATGTTTTGATAAAATGCAGTTAGTGTTATAAAAAATAAAAATACTTCTCTCACAAAAGATTTAAAGTTTCATTTTCTTGATTAAATTCCTCTTTTTTTAATACTACTTTACTTACATAAATTAAAAAACGACCAGCAATAAATCATGATTTTTTCTACTCCCTAATATTTTTAAGAGTAATTTATTACCCAGATTTTAATACCGCTCTGTCTCTCTGCTAAGAGCAGTAAATTTTATTGATGCGCGCTGAAATTATAAAACGCCGTATTTCTAAAATTAAATTAATAACATAAAAAGCGAAACTGGGGCGCTCTGCTCTCGTGAAACGTAAAATACAGATCTGAGATATATAGATTTCAGATATTATATATTCCCAACAGACTCCATCAGATTGGAAAGTTTATTGCTACAATTTAGTGCTGCATATGATACGTCGATACATATCTCGCAAATGAGGCGAAAAGCCATCGACAGCGCTGTTTATATGGCATTTGTTCATCAAAAATAATATTCCATATTAATCGTTATACCCTCTGGAGACAATCTTATAACCACAGTGACTTTGAATTTCCTGTATCCTAAATTGCAATATTCCATCTGATCATGGCTGAAAGCAACCGACAATGTACTCATCTATGTTTGCAAAGCGCTGACAATAGTCTAACAGTAAAATACAGATAGAAATTGTGTAATTGTGGGTACTGTGTGCCAAACGAACTGATTTTTCAATGTAATTATCGTTTTACATTTCCACTTGGATTCTGTTGCGGGAGGATAGATTAAATGCTTTAGGAAAGATACAATTACTGCTCAAACTACAAGCCGATTCTGTTTTAATTTATTTATTACCAATACAAAGGGAAAGGGTCTGCATTAAAGCCCCTCAGGCATGCTGTAAACATTCCACCGTTAATGCCGTCACAACGGAAGTAGTGTATGCGTGCGCCTACGTGATCTATGACTCTGTAGATAGAGCTGCCCAAGGTCGGTCCCTGTGGTCTATCTTTGATGCTTCGTGGCGCAGGGGATTGTGGTTCGAGTCTCCTTTGGCATGTGTGTTTGTGTTTGTAAATGTGTATATATCTATGTGTATATAAGCAAAAGGAAAAAAAATGAAAGGGTAAACAAATAGGGGAACAAAGGAAATGTAGTTTAGAGTTTACAAGTTCCCGTTTGTGAAAAGTACCAAGTATTTTAAAATTTTAAACGGAATATACATAAGTAAGTTTTTGTGTATCTCCTACGGTTTACCATTCACACAAAATTCAATACAATTCACTCAGAATAAACGTGTCTTCAGAGATAATTCCCAGAAAGTTGAAGATACACACTTTATTTGTCCATTAACACTCTCCTCTACATAACTTAAGAATTCCCCGAAAAAATCAGTTATTTTATCTGTCAAGAGGTGTCGATATTTCACAAAAGAGTTGGTAGGTCCTTCCCTAATACCAAGGATTTTGATATTTTCCCTCACATAGTATGTAAGAGATAGCAAGTTAGACCAGAAAAGTTCAGAAGACTGCCTCCGTGGTTGAGTGGTCGGCGAACTGACGACTTCTTACCCTGGGTCATGGGTTAGATTCCCAGCTGGGGTAGGAATTTTTCTTCAACCTCAATCATTCCTTATTCCCCGTACTGTCTGGATGCATATAAACGTGAATTTAAATGTGTTAAGATAGAAATGATTGACGTATATTTTTAGAAATGAGTTAATCTGTTATTTCACTGTCAACACTGTCATATGACCTTAGACGGTAAAGCGGGGTATTTGTATGAAGAAGAAAATGCAACACCACAGCCCAAACGTGACTATGCCAATGTTCTACCAGTAAACAAATGTAAAGAGGCAGCAATTTTTATCTCTCATCTAACTTGTGTTAGGTGTTATTCTGAAAATTTGATTCATCTCTGAAGTAATTTTAAAAATAAAATATTGTTTATTAATTCCTCATAATAACATTCTCAAATATAAACAGCTTTGTGTGAATTTTGCAGCTATTAAAAGTAAAACGTTGGCGCTAGTAGAGTTTACATTAGTGTTGGCGAATGTTCACTTGCGACCCCATGATAAAAATTGTTATATTAAACTAAAGAAGTATTTTTACTTGTTTAGCCCGTGTGTACAATGTACATACTGCATAAAGAAAGTATTGTATTCCACTAAAAAATTCGATATCGATTTTCTAGTGGCATGCATGTTTGAAACCTCTGAATAAAAACACTTTTGGAAGCAAGTCCGTTGAATGTCTCTGGTCTGTGTGTGCGTGTATGTGTGTGTGTTTGTTTTGGTAGTCTTTAGCGCCCGCTTTTACTGCTCTGGCACCGAAGGATATAACACTGATGATACATGAAGATGGAGCTCCGGTGGAACGTGATGGCGGGGGAAACCGGAGAACCCGGAGAAAACTCGCTCCTGTGCCACTTTGTCCACCCAAATCTCACATTTGGTCGTTTGGGATCGAACCCGGCCGATCTAGTTGAGAGGCGAGTGGTGTGTGGGGAGCAGCATTGCTCAAAAACGAAAAGTCTATTAAATGCCAAATTGGTATATTTTCAGGGTATATTCCGAATATTTTCAAAAAATTTCCCCACCCCAACTATATTTACATGGAATATTTTCCCAAAAATAGCTCTTAAGAGTTTTTGTAATGTGACGTATGTTTAAGATATTTTCGTTGCACACAAAATGTATATCTTGAATTTTCTGTAAATATCCCCTGAAGACCTGTTTATTATGAATGACTTCTGTATATCTGGTAAACGGTAAGAGATAGACAGAAACTTACTACACAAAAAATGTAAATCTCAATAAAACACACAATATTTTCATATATATATTTTGTAGAGTTAATCGTTCTTGAGATATTCCGAGCTATTGATTTCAGTTATAAGGCATTTTAGTTTTTCTCAAACGAGAGACATCTCTCTTATCCTCTCTCCTTTGTATATTCTTAGAGAGGACCAAATTTCAATTGTTTCACTTAGTGCCCGGCTTTTAAAACATCTGACTATCGTTTTAGCCTAGCGTATTCCCTTATAACTTCTACTTACAAAGAAGGAAATAATAAAATCAATTCTGGTAACGTTTTCTTGATTCGCATGGCGTAGATAAAAGAATAATTCATTTTTGTAAGGACAGTTTGTTTGTGGAAAAGCTAAAGAAAGTCATATGAAGATATTGGTTTTTTGAAGATATTGGTTTTTTACTCTCTCTACACTACTATCTTCATAGTACATAAAGAAGGTATTGTATTGCACCCAAGATTTCTATACTGAGATTTCACGGGAAATTTGTGTTTTGAGACACCCTGAACCCAAAGAAAAAAAATTTAGAAAATGTACATGAGTGTGTAATATATGTATGTATGTGTGTGTGCAACATAGCTCAAAAATGAAAAGTCCGTTAAATACCAAACATTATATTTAAGTTCAGCATCTTCCAAGGATGCGACACGAAGATTTTATAGGAAAATCCCCCCCACCCAAAACTACACTTTACATGGAAAAAGTTTCGAACATTTTGATTTTCTTAATAATGGCTAACGATTATGATTAAAATATTTTACGTTTAAGATATTTATGTGAAAAAAGACTTCTTTATTGCGGATGATTTTTTTTAATTTTGAATAACTGGTAAATAATAGGAGATAAACAAAAACTTGATACACAAAGGTAAAGCGCCTTAAAATACACAATTTATATCATATACATCTTTTACCTGGAGCTGATCGTTTTTTAGAATTTCTTTATTATTGGTTTCAGGTTTAAAATAATTCAAATTTCTCATACAGGAACTAGTCAACCCTTGGCCACGCAAAGAAGAGGATTTCACCCCATAGCAACCACATTTTAAAACATTTTACTGTCAGTTTATCCTAGTGTACTCCCTTATTTCCCTTCTACTTATGAGGATCTAAGTAATAAGACTCTTTCTGGTAGAGTTTATCTCGGTTATCAGGAAGTGGATAGAAGAATAACGTATTAACAATACTTTTTACAGAGATGTAGAGAAAGTAATGTGAATGGAAGAATACGATTTTTTAATTTTTTTTTAATTATTTCTGAGTTATATATCAAAGCAACATATAACACACTAAAATAACCTTGATGGCTCAAAGCCATATTAAAAGTAAAGCAAAACTATTGAAATAGGTGTTAATGCGATAGTGTTCATAAACTTATGGAATGAACGCCTTCCTCAGAATTTTACTAACGCTTCATTCGACTACATATTAAGAGTAAACTGCACTGAGTAATTATTCAAGCTGTTGAAAGAAATCGTTTTAAATAAGCCCCTAATGAGATATTGCCTCTTTTCTCTCACGTTTTAACATCGAATCTGTGGCAGGAACTCTACTGCACTTTGCTAATGTTCAACGTTAGAACTTGCCATTTAAAATTCATATTTGGGTTTTCTACATTCACTGATTAATATTTCTTATATTTCTTTTCCCCCTGCTCTAATTAGTGCAAATAACCTTGTCTGATATTTTTCGTATTTCATAATGAACTGTAAAATCAACCCTACGTTTAAGACTAAAAATTCTACGTATACTACAAAGCTATTTTGCGAGGATTAGCTGAGGATTACAGAATGTTACATGAGACTGAAACAATTTGTATTATTGTGGAGCAATAATTATATTTATCCATGTTTGTTTACGTATTATTGATAGCCTTCTTAGTAAGAGCTAGTGCTTTTACTTTCTCTACACGTACTATGTACATAGTGTATAGAGAAAGTATTGCATTCCACCCAAAAATCCGATATCGAGATTTCACCGGAATCGAATAAAAGTATTTTTGGAAAAAGATCCGTGAGTATGTGTGTGTGTGGACAGCATAGCTCAAAAACGAAAATACCGTTATATACAAATCTTGGTATTTAAGTTTGGTATCTTGCAAGGATGCGACACGTAGGTTTCCAAGAAAGTCCCCCCACCACAAACTTCCATTTACATGGAAAAGTTTTTGAAAATTATGATTATCTCAAATATGGCTAATGATTTTGATTAAAGTCTCGTTTATTAAAGCTATCTGCATCCCAAATAAAATGTATATCTTGGATTTTTTGGGGATAGCCTCTGAAGACATCTTTAAATTGGCAGAGTTTTGCCAATTTTTGCTTAACTTCTATCGTAAAAGATAGAAAAAATATAATTACACAAAATGTAGCTCTCGTCAAAACACAATTTATGTCCTTCACGTTTTTATTGCGGAGGTAGCCGTTTCCGAGATCTCTTTTGTTGTTGGTTTCAATTTTATCAGGCCAAGTAAAGAGGCGATTTACAATGACAATCGCAAAATGATAGCTTTTTTAACGTTTGACTATCATTTTAGCCTAGTTCATTCCCTTAGTTCCCAATCCTTTGTAAGAAGTCTGTAGAGTAGCTAGTGAAAGTCATGTGAGTGTAACACATCAGATGTTTATTTATTACACCATTATTATTTTTATTTTTGGAAAGATAGAATTTCGTTGCTTTTTAGTTTTCTCGTCAGTCAATTTTTGTATATGGTGACGAGATTTCTGATCTTGAATAAATAAATAGTTTTGGGATCTAAAATGTTTCAGTAACCAGGTAAGATTTTAAACTTTATTCACTTCTTAACTAACCTCGCCGGGGAAGGAGGTTTTGTGATAATTCTTCTCCTACTGACCTCGTTGGGGAAGGAGGTCAATTTTGTGTGATAATATTTCTTCGACAGACTTTTTTGGGGAAGACTGTTAATTTTACATAATAATTATTTCTTTGACGTATTGAATTAGATAGAAAAGAATTCGTGGTATTCGATGGGATACTTAATAATTTCCGGGAATAATTATTGACCGGAATATTTTTATACATGTAAGAAAGAAAGAGAATAACTTGAAAGGTATAGATATGAAATAAAGTTGAGTATTTCAACGATACTAGTTAATTTTCTTAAAATTGCAATTGTGCATGTTTATAAACGATTCAGTGTGCTTCAAAATTAAGGCTGTCGTTTATGTTGAAATTAGTTGATGTGGAAAATTGATTAATAAAAAGAAAATATTGTTTGAAAAAGAATGTTATTCTTTCCTATGCAATTCCTGCGCTATTAACACACCCTAAGAGGAAAGAGTTCTTGATAAGTGCTCTGCCGATGAGCTAATGCCAGTCGAGAGCTGACTAGCCGATTTTATTACCAAAAGATACAATAGGCAATGAGAGAGGTGGTATGGGATATATTGGGCCCGCTTTCTGCTGAGGAACAAAAAGAGCATTTTTTTTCTTTCTCTACACTATGTTCATAGTGTATAGAGAAAGTATTGTATTCCACCCAAAAATTCGATACTAAGATTTCATCGGCAATACATGTTTTAGGACTCCCTGAATAAAAAAAACCCAGTATTTTCAGAAAAAGGTCAGTGTGGATGTGCGTGGGCGCGCCTGTGGACAGCATAGCTCAAAAACGAAAAGATCCTTAAATACCAAACTTGGCATGTAGGTTTGGTATCTTCCAAGGATGCGATACAAAGATTTTAAGAAAATCCCCCTCCCCCAACTAACCTTTACGTGGAAAACAAAATGAAAATTTTGGCTTTCTCGAAAATGGCTCAAAAGATTTTGATTAAAATCTCTTATATTTTAGATATTTACATGCCAAATAAAATGTATATCTTGAATGTTCTAGGAATAGCCTCTAAAGACCTCTTTGTTCTGGATGATTTGAATTTTGACATAACTGATAAACCGTAAGAGATAGACAAAAACTTACTTCACAAAAAATGTATATCACGATAAAACATACAATTTATTTCAGTTACATTTTTTTCGTGGAGTTGATTGTTTTTAAGATATTCCTTGTTATTGGTTTCTGCTTTAAAAAAAATTATGCTTTTCTGTTACAGAAATTGGTCAACTCCTGTCCATACAAGCAAAGGATCTTCTGTCATATAGCAACCAGTTTTTGACTATCACTTTAACTTATGGTACTCCCTTATTTCGCTTCTACTTGCAAGGAAGCAAACAATAAGACTATTCCTGCCTATGTTTTCCAATTAGCATGAACTAAATAGAAGCACAAGCTTTTAAACAATAACTTGTTGCAGAGATGCAGAGAAAGGCATGTGAATGGAACACATCAAATTTTTTTATGAATGTACTGCCTGTACTCCGGTGCTAACGGTCTCTAACAATGACTAGGAAATGCAGGGAACGGTAAGGGGAAAAAATAGAAATGGCGTGTTATTTATGGACGCTCTTTAACTGCTATTGTTCTCAGCGTCCCATTCTATACTGGGCGTGAAAGACCGCTTAATTTTGCTCAGAGGCGTCTCTGTCAGGCTTGAGGTTCTTATACGTGTCGTAAATCTACGGCACGGGACCCACGGCTTTACTTCCTCTCCGAAGGAAGCCATGCTAAGGATTTTTACGCCCGAAATATCCATGGTCCTCCACCGGGTTTGAACCGCGACCTTGGTTATAGGAAGTTAGCATGGTAACCATTAGACCACGGAGGGCGACTAAAAAAAAAAAAAAAGTGCAGGTATTCAAAATCATTTTATTAAATTTGTGAAAGAAACTGAATGGGGTCAGAAATTTACTCCACACCACATTTCTAGGGTTAAGCATTACAAGTAACGTGCGCGCGCGCGCGCGCGCACAAACACGCAGGCAGATAAGGAGGGTGATAGAAAGAGAGAGATAATCTTAATTTAGTGAAACATGTTCGTTTCTCAAGTTTGTGCTTTCAGCTACTGATATGACTTCTATTTTTGAACCACCGTTGTGTCTGGCATATATTCTAAGCCAAGGCCATTTATATTGATCATACTCTGGAACTTTGTGCATACTGATAAAGGAAACGACGTTATAAACAGCGTTCACGCAATCCATTCTACTGATTGACTTGAGCTGGAGAACAGTAAAACGGTGCCAAGGATTTCAGTTTAAAATGTTTACACTAACATGCATACAAATAATCAGTAAAACTTGTGCAATTTTTACTTTCTCTATTACGTATAGTTATGTAGGCAAAAAACCTATACCGAGATTTCACTGGAAATATATGTATGTGTTGAGACCTCCTGAATAAAAAAACAAAGAGCTTTTTTACTTTCTCTCTCTCTCTCTCTCTCTCTCTCTCTCTCTCTCTCTACACACACATATATAAATGAACTACACCGAAATAATTTGCGAGATTGTGCACGAGACTGATATAAGTAATTTGGGATCGATGATGCATAGTGTTAAAGGTGTGGGTATCAGGTATCAGGTGCTGAAAAGTCGGTGTTAAAGCAAATCAGGTTGAGAAAATGGCTTAGAATGTCCTTAAAACTCATGTATGAGTATATTAATATCTATTTTTAGCAACTTGTTACTAGCGTTCTCAAGAATTAATGTCGCAAAAAATTTGTAAAATCTTGAACTAACCCTTGTCAATGCGACACTGAGCATTCCTTTTTGAGTCATGTAGCCTACACCGGAAGCGTTTTTTCAACTGTTCTGCTGGCCTAATTCGTAATGCGGGAAGCTACTATCCCAAAAGTCATGAATTCGATTATTCCTGTCATAGAGTAAATGTTTTTATTATTATTTTTACTTTCTCTACACGTACTGTGTACATAGTGTATAGAGGAAGTATTGTACTCCACCCAAAAATTCGATACCGAGATCTCACCGGAAATATATGTTTTAGGACCCCCTGAATACAAAAAAGAAAACATTTTTACAAAAAGATTCGTGTGTGTGTCTGTGGACAGCATAGCTCAAAAACGAAAAGACCGTTGAATACCAAACTTGGTATTTAAGTTTCGTATCTTCCAAGGATGTGACACGAAGATTTTCAAAAAACATTCCCCCACCACCAACTACCCTTTACATGTAATTTTTTTCAAAATTTTGTATTTTCTTAAAAATGGCCATAACGATCTTCATTAAAATATCATATATTAAAGATATTTACCTGAAAAATAAATGTATATCTTGAATTTTCTAGGAATAGCCTCTGAAGACTTACTTTATCCTGGATGAATTTTACGGAATTTTGCATAACTGCTAAACCGTAAGAGATGGACAAAAACTTACCTTACAAAAAATGTAGAGCACGTTAAAACACACATTTTATTATGTATACATTTTTTCGTGGATTTTTATCGTTTTTAGATATCCCTTGCTTTTGATTTCAGCTTTGAAAAACTTAATTTTCTCATACAGGAATTTGTCAACTCGTGTCCATAGAAACAAAAGAACTTCAGTCACATAGCAACATAGCTATCACTTTAACCTATGCTACTCCCTTATTTCACTTCTATTTACAAGGAAGCAAGTAATAAGACTATTTCTGCTAATTTTTTCTCGATGGGCATGAAGTAAATAGCAGAATAAGTTTTTAACAATACTTTGTTACAGAGATGTAGAGAAAGTCAAGTGAATGGAACACATCATATTTTTTACATTCCAGTCGAAGTGACGCGATACGTGGCGTACTGGTACTTCAGAATCTTATAGACATTACTTCAAAATGTCAATACATAGGCCATGTCTTTTGTCTCAAATTACTTATTCAAGTAATCTACATATTCTGTGAAATTATTTCGGTATAGTTTATTAACACCCTGTATATATACATAGATTATAGAGGGAGCATTGTATTGCACCTAACATTTTATACAGGGATTCCACCGGAAATGAATATTTTGAGGTCCCCTGGATCCAATAAAAGCATTTTACAAAAAAGGTACACGTGTGTTCTGGTGGCAGCTTGATGGAATGCGACAGGGTGATTTTATAGAAAATCTTCCCACCCCCAACTACCCTTTACATGGAAAAGTTTTCTAAAATTTTGATTTCCTCAATAATAACTCAACAGGATTTTGATTAAAATATCGTATATTAAAGATATTGACATGACAAATAAAATGTATGCCTCAAATTTTCTTTGAATAGCCTCTGCAGACCTCTATATTCTGGATGAATTAATTTTGCATAACTGGTCAACCGTAAAAATAGACAAAATCTTACAAACAAAAAATGTAAATCTCGTTAAAACATATACTTTATCTCGAATACGTTTTTCTTCTAGACCTGAACATTTCTGATATTCTTGTTTTTGGTTTAAAATACTTATACCTTTCTCGTACGGGAATTTGTCAAATCCTAGCCATACAAACAAAGGAATTTCAAACACAGAGCAACCAACTTTTAAACGATTTTATTATCGCTTTAGCCTATTGTTGGTTTTCCCATATTTTTCTTCTACTTATAAGCAAGCAAGTAAATGGAACATTTTTGCTGGTTTTGTCTCTATTAACATGGAGTAGATAAAAGGAGATTGCTATGGAGATTTAGAGAAAGACATGTGAATGGAACACTACAGATTTTTCATTCAGGGAACTCTTAAAATCTGTATTTCCGGTGAAATTTCGGAATCAAATTTTTGGGTGGAGTGCAATACCTTCACTATCTATGTATGATGTACAAAATAAAGTAAAAATCTGATGTGTTCCATTCACAAGACTTTCTCTACATATCTGCAACAAATTATTGTTACAAAGTATATGCCTCTATTTACTTCAATCTAATCAAGAAAAAATTGGGAGAAATGGTCTTATTACTTGCTTCCTTGGAAGTAGAAGCGAAATAAGGGAGTACCATAGCTTAAAGTGATAGTCAAATGCAGGTTGCTATGTGACTGAAGTTCCTTTGTTTGTATGGACAGGAGTTGACAAATAACTGTATGAAAAAAAAAAGTATGTTTTTCAAAAATGAAACAAAAAATGGGGAATATCTCAAAAACGATCACCTCACGAAAAAGGTAGGTAACATAATTTGTGATTTTTAACGTGCTCTACATTTTTTGTGTGGCAAATTTTTGTCAATCTCTTAATGGTTTAGTAGTTACGCAAAATTCCGTAAAATTCATTCAGAATAAACTAGTCTTCAGAGGCCATTCCCAGAAAATTCAAGGTGTACATACATTTTATTTGTCACGCATATCTTAAATATACGATATTTTAATCAAAATCGTTAGAGCTATTTTTAAGAAAATCAACATTTTCGAAAAAACTTCCATGTAAATGGCAGTTGGGGTTGGGGGGATTTTCTTGAGAATCTTTGTGTTGCATCCTTGGAAGATACCAAACTTAAATACCAAGTTTGGTATTTAATGGGCTTTTCGTTCTTGATCTATGCTGTCCACAGACACATACACGCGCGCGCGCGCGCACACACACACACACACACACACACATGGACCTTTTTGTAAAAATGTTTTTTTCTGGCTTCAGGGGGACCCAAAACATGTATTTCTGGTAAAGTCTCGGTATCAAATTGTTGGGTGGAATGCAATACGGTCTCTATATTCTATGTAGAGAAAATAAAAATTTCACACTTCGATAGATTTCAGCTTCTTTCTACTGACGCCTAAGTGTAGAAAAATCTCAATAGCACCTCCAACTAATGTTTGGGAAGGAATTTCTGATATTTTGATTATGGGAAATAGGGTTCTATCGCACAGTTCATAAAGAATATTATTATTCTGACAGATACCCATATTCCATTAATTTCAGCCGTTACATAACGATTATAAATGTATTCTGATATTAAACTCAAATAAATATAACAGAAATAGCATATATCCAATAAAACAAGTCACATTTTACTCATCTGTGGTAGTCTCACTAATTCGTTAAAACATCAACCACAACATTCCGGGATAATTTTACATATTAGCAACGAAATAGAAACAAAACACTACCTACAGTCAGGAATCAGATAACATTTTCATTTACATTTTAATATGATTTTTATCCTGAAACATTTTAACTGTTTCAAAATTTAGTTTCATATAATTGGTTTTTATTTGATGACTACTGAATCGTGGTTAGAAACTCATTTATTTTATATTGGTTTCAAGAGCTATGGTTTTGATACTGTAGCCTAAATGTAAAATAAAACCGCTGGACTTGTTTATGGCACAGAAATAAAAGAATCAGATGTGTTCCATTCACATAGCTATCTTTTCTCCTCTACAAAAGGTGTTATTAAGAAGCTTATTACTTTCTGTACAATGTACATAGTGTTTCGAGAGGGTATTGTATTGCACCCAAAAATTCGATACTGAGATTTCACCGGTAATAAATATTTTGGGTCACCCTGAATCCAGAAAAACAATTTTTACAAAAAGGTCCGTTTGTGTGTGTGTGTGTGTGTGTGTATGTTGGTATTTAAGTTTGGTATTTTCCAAGGATGCAACACGAAGATTCTCAAGAAAATCCCCCACCCCCAACTACCGTTTACGTGGAACTTTTTTCGAAAATATTGATTTTCTTAAAATTTGCTCTAACGATTTTGATTAAAATATCGTATATTTAAGATATGCGTGACAAATAAAATGTATACCTTGAATTTTCTGGGAATGACCTCTGAAGACTACTTTATTCGGAATGAATTTTACGGAATTTTGCAAAACTGCTAAATCGTAAGAGATAGACAAAAGCCTACCACACAGGAAATGTAGGTCACATTAAATCACACAATTTATGTTATATACGTTTTTTCATGTAGTTGGTCGTTTTTAAGATATTCCTTGTTTTTAGTTTCAGCTTTGAAACACTTATACTTTTCTCATACAGGAATTTGTCAACTCCTGTCTATACAAACAAATTAACTTCAGTCACAAAGCAACCAGCTTTTGACTATCAGTTTAACTATAGAACTGCGTTATTTCGCTTTTACGAACAAGGAAGCAAGTAATTAGAACATTTCTACCAATTTTTCTGGATTAGCTTAAAGTAAAAATAAGTGTAAGCTGTTTAACAATGATTTTTTGCAGAGATATAGAGAAAGTCAGGTGAATGGAACACATCAGATTTTTATTTTTGAGCTATGCTGTCCAGTTGCACCCACACACGCACATGCGCACACACATACAAATACTGACCTGTTCCTTAAAAATGTTTTTCTGAATTCAGGGACCTTCAAATAAGTATTTCTGGTGAAATATTGGTATTAAATGTTTGGATGGAATGCCATATCATCTCTAACCACTATGTATATACATATTAATTGTTACAGAAAGTAAAAATGATATAGAGGACATAAAATTTTAGTTACTAAGTTTCAGAGCCTTATTCTATCTCTCAACGTAATCGCAACTGCTATAAAGGTAGTTATTGTTACGCGGTACCGGTGTTTCAAAGCAGATATTTCTACCGCCAAAGATCTGAGCCGAGAAGTATTGCCGTTCTGAGGTTGGAACATTTTTTCACCCAAAAAGTCATGTGTATTGTGTCCAGGGGAAACATTGGCTTTCAATTCTTTCATAACAATTGATGAACTTCCACTTCGGTCTTTGTCTTGCATACTGGTTCTTCCTTAATTACTCCAAATGTGCCATTTCCTAACTGAAGACTCAATCATTGCATTATCACTATACACTTGCGCCATCTGCCTGTAACATTCGTTTGTCCGAACATTTTGTCCATTCAAAAACAAACGAATAAGTCCTTTGGCGGTAGAGTTGTACAGCATCGGCATTAAAAAAACTGATATCACGTGACAATAAATGTTTTGACAGAATGGTAATTACATTGAGAAATAGAGTAAGGTGTAACTTTGTAAATAAAGTTTTGTATTTATATCGTTCGTTATTATTTGGTTATGCCAAATCGTCTGTTACTAAACGGAATTTTGCTCGTAATTATGTCGAAGATTTCCCAGTATATAATGACCATACGTGACTTAGATTTTTCTGCTCAGTTCTGTTTATTCCTTTCAGATGTTCGTCTTTTCTTCTACTTATATTTTACTTGAAGCGTTATTGTGCGATTTACCTTTGCTTTGTATATACCTTAAGTTGTTTTCCTCTCGCTTTTCAGTTCGTTTCTTATTCCAGCCTACCATTGCCATTTATCATTTATATCTTCTTTTCTTCATCATTAAATATTTTTCATAAATGTATAATATAGTCTCGGAGTAATTTATTAACTTCCTGTTTTATGATTCTCTCTCAGCGAGAGAATATCCATTATTCAAGTATGCCTAAAGCAAGACAAAATATGAGTCATAAATGCGAATATATTAAGAGAGTAAATGTGAACGTTGGAATGGAAAAATGGCATTATTAAATGTTAAAAAGGTTTTTTTCTCTAAGCATTCGTGTATAAATAGATACGCAGTAATATTGGCAGTTTATCAGCAACGGTATTGAAGAAAAATGAAAATGGTTTGACAATTTGCATGCTTAGTTAAGATGGAATATTTATTACTGCACATCAACCTTGTAATGCAAGACGTCCGCAAACCTGCTAGGGATTATTATTGAAACACGTCCAGGCTTCTTCCAATAGCATTTCAAGGAAGAAGTTTCAAGAATGGACGTCCAAAATGTTCAAAAGTGTTTTAAGTTTAAGTTATGTCTTAATTACATGGTGATTATTCAGTGTTCTTTTCAAAGACTGTTACTTTCTCTACACGTACTATGTACATCTGTATAGAGAAGGTATTGCAATGCACCCAAAAATTCGATACCGAAAATTTCACCGGAAATACATGTTTTGGGTCCCCCTGAATCCAAAAAAAAAACATTTTTGGAAAAAGATCCGTGTGTGTGCCTGTGGACAACGTAACTCAAAAACGAAAATTCCGTTTAATACCAAACCGGTTCAGCATATTACAAGGATGTGACACAACGATTTTGAAGTAAATCCCCCAGCCCCAACTAACCTTTACATGAAAAAACTTTGAAAATTGGTATTTTCTCAAAAATGGCTGTAATGATTTTGATTAAAATCTCGCATATTTAAGATATTTACATCACAAATAAAATGTATGTCTTAAATTTTCTGGGAATAGCCACTAAAGGCCTCCATATTCTGGATACATTTTTATGAATTTTGCATAAGTGTTAAACCGTAAGAGATAGACAAAAATTTACTACACAAAAAATAATTTCTGTAATATATATTTTTTTCGTGCAGTTAACCGTTTTCGAGATATTCCTTATTATTGGTTTCAGTTTTAAAATACCTTAAACCTTTCTCATACTGGAACTTGTCGGCTCCTAGCCACGCAAAGAAAGGAATTCAATCCCATAGCATCCACATTTTAAAGCATTTGACTGTCGATTTAGCCTAGTGTATCCCCTTATTTCCCTTCTACTTATAAGAAACTAAGTAATAACATCGTTTCTGCTAATGTTTTTATCTCGATTAACATGAAGTGTATAGATGAATATGTGAGCTTATTAATAATCATTTGTTACAGAGATGTAGAGAAAGTCATGTGAATGGAACACATCAGATTTTTTTCAAATTAGAACAAATACGCTTCCTAAGTATGTTACATCAGAGACTATGAACTCCCACGTTTCCACGTTGCTATTTCATAACTCAAAAAGCATTTCACAAAACGTTTTGACTGCAGTTGAACACCCTGCTAAAAGCTCGGTTACGTAGCACTCTAAGAAAAGGAGAAGTCAGTTATGGCTTACAGTACAACTAAGCGCTGCAATATGTACTTTGTGTTCGGATAGAGTGGAAATTTCCTGCTTTTTGCTTCTAGCTTGTACACTGATAGGCATAAAAAGTGTGGAGAATTATTTGCACGTGTGATTAAACTGGGAAATAGCGTCTACTTTTACATAATTATACGATCGATTTATCAGCGAGATGGAGAAAAAGTTAATACCGCTACTAAACGAAAATAAGAAAGTCAATATTAAGTATTTGTTTGTTTGTTTTCTTCATTTATATGCAGCCTTTAACATATAGGGCATATAGAGGACTTGCCTTTGCAACAATGACAGAGATATTGACTTGTTTAAATTGATCTTTATGTTTATCTTTTAATTTATGCGGACCTTTACACTATTTCATGCTTCCACAAATTGCGAAAGATAGGGAATAAATGATCAGGTATGGAGAAAATTTCTGAAATCAAACCGCGACCCCTTGCGCAGCAGGCAAGCTGCTCTACAAATGGAGATTTTCGTTTTCAAGAGGTACCACTTACAGGTGGTGGTTTCTGAAGTCTCAGGAACTACTTTTTTGTTTATACAAAAACTGGTGCAATTCTACCAGTTGCAATAGTTGCAATATTATATACGCCGTTTAGCAGCTATGAGTATGTCGCGGGGCTGGGTGTCTCGTACCTGCAGTGTCCGCAGCTCCGGCGTTCTTGAAGGTTCCATTCCTAATCTCCTAACGAAACTTATCTCAGGTGTATGTGGGTGCGGATAATATATTAAAAACATTGCATATTCCCTTACGATATTAATTTATTGTAATATCGATTTTAAACAAGCGGTTAGCTTGTTCCTTACAAATGTGTTATAATAAATACCATCCCACCATTTAATTACTAATGATGAGTGTAATCTAACCCTATGCTCATCGCTCCCCAACCACGTGCACGCAACTCAACGTGACGTGAACACAAGCTCAAGCGAGTAAGTAATTCAGAGTTAGAGTAACCACATAAGCGATCTGTATTGCCTTAAATAGTAAACCTAGGTGACGCAAACTTTCGTCCCATAAATTGTAACAGCATCTCTTATTGGTTCTGAGTTAGCATCACCTCACAAGCTATGAGAATAAATTGTGCCAAGTTCTGACGTCATAGCACGCACATAACGCTTTTGGAAATACCCAGTAGTTCCTTTTCACTTTAACATTATGCTTTCTTTGTCTGTTTTCCCTGTGCTACTTGGAAGACAAGTCACTATTTCTGTGTCGCTTCTTTATATGTCTGTTCTTTTCTATAATGCACCCTTTAGCCTAAACCCTATGTTCGTTAGCAGGTGGTGTTTGGTGAACATATACCTGGAATTAAGCTAGCCCGCCTCACCTAATTACCTAAGTTAACAATTTGCATTTATGCATATTTCTACTCTGGAATATTTACAATTATTTTCCCTGGCTTTCTATAAGCTAATAATATTAGGTACATTTTGTATTTTTATATAATTTTTAAGCATGTGGTAAGTGCTCCAACAAGTAGGCAATGTTTTCCTTAAATGCCTACCATGCTCTTACTTTGAGCTATTTTTCTGAAAACTGTATTTTCTTTGCTTAATATATATTGTTCTCTTAAAATAGTGAGTCAATGTATATGAAGGAACATTTAAATGTAAATCATATTTATTTTAAATAAAAGTATCTATGTATCTTGAATAATATGATAATGAATTTTATTAGTATAAATGTATTTCTTCAAGCATATATTTTTCATGAATTATAATCATTTGTCAAGTATTGCGACATTGGATGCCTTATATTCGCTTCAAAGAGTACAAGAACGGAGAGGTTGTGTCCTAAATTTCAAAGTTGTGTCATTGAAGTTTCTGCAGAATACACAGAAATATCTAATAAAGCAACATATAATCTCAAATAAACAGCTGTATAGTGACAGATACTCGTCAGAAATATACAACCTTTTTGTTGTATAACGGACACTGTACATAGTGTGCATGCATATGAAACTTTTTGAGCTTATCTCCAATAGCTTGGGAGTAATTGGTATTTTACTAAACTGATAGACATCAGGTGGCTATCTCATTTTAAAATGCCTTCTATTATCAATAATAAGGGCCTTACAGATGTTCTGCTCGAGTTATTTTTTCTAAACTATATAATTTAAAAAACCTAAGCACGTCTTTCCACATAATGCAACTGGAGAAAACCAACACCACCTAACGAGAAAGCCGTGCAAATTAGAGTATACGTCACAAGTTTGAGCTTCTAGCGAGTCTGCCAAACTAGTTAACGTTTTTATTTTTATATTAACGGTACCTTTAAAGTAATTGTTTCTGTTTTATCGCTAAAGTCAAAAAAAGAATGCGCAGAAATTTAAATTCTCAGTATGATACCATCGTTAATGATGGAATGTTGAAGCAGAAAATCTCTTTGAACGATGATTTATTTTGAGATATGTGACTATTCCACAATACTCTTAAGTCCTAAATTTATGAATTACACATTTTACTATAACATTCCTTGTACCTCCGTACCATGTTGGGCTTGAAAAGATCCCTAGTTCTTCAGATTTATTCTGCCTTTAGCGCCAATACGTTTAAATGCATTACGTCATTACGGATTCAGCAAGTCCCACGTCTCAAAGGGGAGGTGTGGAATTGAACCTTAGACTGTACGCATTTCTGCCTTCGCTAACAGGTTGGTATACTGGGCGGTCTTGAAATAGCCACTATCGCTCTAGCTAAATGCATTTCCTTATTCCCGCGTGTCTACCAGGACGTATGTAATAAAAAAAAAATTTAATTAGAAAGGTAGAGTCATACTAAAAAGTTGAATGCTATATCCGGGATTGGAATCAAACATTTAAATCAAAAAATAATTAGAACTGATTGACTTAATAGTTGTGATTAGCATAATATGACTCCTGGGGCATAAAGTACTTACGATATTGTAAACTTCCATTGGGCATGTCATCTCAAAATAATTTGAAATTTTCTTGTAGTTTAACGGGAAAAACTTGAATCGGGGTGAGAATTTAATGTCTAGTTGCTATGTTGTCATGGTAGCTCAGTTATTACAGCAAGTGGTTCGAGACCTAACAAATTGTGGTTCAATTCCTGGCTATCACGTTGCATTTTTCAGTCTAATTCTACCTTTAAAATGTCTGTTCTACACCTGGTTTGTGGGGCAATAATTTCTGAACGTGCCTATCTCGATATAGATGAAGTAGTAGTTCGTTGCAGAATAGGTAGAATATGTATGGGAACATCTGTTTTTTTTCAACAAATTAAATGAATCTCCATCAAACTCTTAAAGGTGTTCATATTCAGAGAGGGAGGGAGAGAGATAGGGGCTGTAAGGGTATAAGAGCAGATATCAAGAGTAGTATATTTTCAGCTTACTTAATACCTCCAAGTTGGCGTGCCCCACACAATCTATGCGCGCGATGAATGGCTAGGCTTTGCGGTAACAAATGTTGTGTTGGAACTGAGTTCGAATGCTTTCTACAAGGCTATTGACCCCATAATTCCTAGACCAGGAATCAAATATTGATTTATGAAAACGTGGAAGCAAAACGGATAGTTTATACCGACAGTCTTTAATTTTGCGGCTCAGTTAAAACCATGCAAAAATAAACAAATAAATAATAAATCAGGTAGTAAAGTGTGTGATTGGTTTGATATATAATATACGTTTTTCATAATATTTTGGAAGTTTGTTTTACATATTTTCATATTATAACAACAAAAGCAGCATACTTTGCCTCTTGAATGCCCTTATCGCTTCGTAATAAACCTGATGAAGCATATTTTAACAGCAGCTTTCTTTTCACTATGCTATCTGTTATGTAAAGAGACATGTAAATGATGTTTGAAAGGCACATTCTGGATCGGATCAAAAATGATTGACGGCAAGCTTATTGGAGATTAAAATGTCCGCAGAGAACAGGAGATTTTGCATGATTCATTAGCAGGCTACATTGTGACATATTTAGTCATGTCAACTGGCGATGTAATTGACATCGAGTGTCAACCCATCGAACGCATGATTACTCGTGTACTTGGTGAATCAGAACTCCCTAGATGCTCTGGAAAATACCTGGTGTCTCAAAACAGCATCCACAATACTGGCTGTAGAATAAAGATGTGAGGTGATGTGTGAGGTTCACAGTCGAGAGATCTTGGATTCTATTCCCGACGTCCGCCCACTCTGACCAGGGGGTGTTTCCTGGTCTTCTCTTGGTTGTACATTGTATTCGATTCTCCTTTCTCTCATTTCGTTTCCTTTAGTGTTTAAGGTCTACTGCAGTGCGGGCAGACGGCATAGTTGCTTGCCCTATAGATAGATTCCCTCTCATGTCCTCTTAAAATTGCTCTCTAAAGGTGTGCGTGTGTTCACATTGGAAATATTAGGTACTTCGGCGCATCTCTGTGCCAATCTGTGACTTTCACAATCTCTTTTATCTATCTCTGCCTCATTGCGGTGGGGGTGCAGCCACAATGGCCCATTATGTTGCCGAAGTGAGCAATATGTCCCCCTTCGTCTCAGTATCCTAAATTCTACACGTTTTACTGAGTGTAATGTTAGACCGATGTGTGAGATTTGCATTTAGGAGGTCCCGAGTTTGAGTCCAGTCGACCTCCCACTCTGACCTTGGCTTTTTTCATAGTTTTTCCGGGTAGGTAGGCGAATAATTGGATGATTTCTCATGTTCCAGGCTTCGTTTTAGCTCATTTCTTTTTCCTTTTTGGCTTCCAGGTTTGCCGCTAGGTTTCTTATATTATTGCAAATTTAAATAATTAAAGGATTTAAGATATAGTAAAGGAAATATAGAATTCTTAAAATATGTTCTGTTGATAACAGAACGATTCACTTTGAGAAATGGAATTGATCTCTTGGCGAATGTTAACCATAAGTTCGCCTAAAGTGTAAGCCTTGTTTAGTTTACTTCATAATGATTCCCATAGATAACAGCCATAGGCTACAAATAATCTAATCTCGTGACATCTTGAGGTCTCAGTATGGACCTGCGAGCCATAAATAAACACTCAATAAGGAATTGTGTAATTAAGAATACTATATACCAATTTTCTCGTTTCAGTTGATGCCCAACAGAAACGCGATACAAATTACGTTGTGAGATCTTAAATAAACATATCATCGTCGCAGATAACTTCTCAGCTCAAATACCCGACTCGGGTGTGGAGACACGATATTTGGACAATGCGGTGGTGTATATGAGGTGTGGTCAAAAAGAAAGTAAACTTTTAGGCCACGCCGACACCGAGTATTTAGACCACTTGCCTCTCGTCTAGGCGGCCCGGGTTCTATCCCAAGCGTCCGCAATTGGATTTGTAGTGGACAAAGCGGCGCAGGGACTGATTTTTTCAGGGTTCTCCGGTTTTTCCCGCATCGCATTCCACCACTGCTCCATCTTCATTCCATGTAGCATGTAGTAAAAGCGAGCGTTAAACACTATCGAAAAAGAAAAGTAAACGTTTGAAATAGTGCGCCAACCAGCAGAGAGAGCGCACTAGGGCTACCGAGTGCATTTAGCGGAAGGTTTAGACAAACTGTATGTGTGTCTGTGTGTGAAATTTTGCTACAAATTTTGTAAAACCTTCACAGAGATAATGCGATTAAGTAACCAAGCATGTTAGGAGGACTGTACGAGAGACAGGAAGATCAAAGTGACATATATTGTGTTTTGACTACAAAGACCTTGTCCATCATGAATTTGTACCATGTGGTCAAATGACAAACAAGCAAGTCTACTAGGATATGCGTGTGCGTAGGAATACGTCTGAATTGTGAGAAAATCACAAATGGATGTTGGATCACGACAATAGTACGTCGTTCCTTGTCTGTAGCTATCTAGCAAAACATCGAATTCCCGCTGTGCCTCATCCACCTTATTCTCCGGATCTATCCCCAACTTTTACCTGATTCCCAAACTGCAAAACATATCTTGAAGTCTTTAAAGGATGTCTTTTCCAAAATATAGAGGAGATTCAAGGCAATATGATAAGGGTCTTGCGCGCCATCACAGAAAATGCGTTCCAGGAGGCATTACAAAAATGGGAGAAACAATGGAAACGGTGTATTGCCAGCAGAGGGGACATTTAGAGGGGTGCAATAAATAATAAAGACTTTAAAGTAAAAGTTCCGTTTATATTTGAGCAAAACTCGTAAACCTTATGTTCGTAGTACAGTCAATACTGGAGCAAAGTGCGTATTGATTACGATTCTGGCTAGGAAACAGAAAAATCTGATGTGTTCCATTCACATGAGTTTCTCTATATCTTTCCTACAAATTATTGTTAAAAAATTTATGCTTCTATTTACTTCATATTAATCGAGAAACAATCAGCAGAAATGGTCCTATTACTGGCTTCCTTGTAAGTAGAAGCGAAATAAAGGAGTACTATTGGTTTAGGTGATAATCAAAAGTTGGTTGCTATGTGATCGAAGTTCCTTTGTTTGTATGGACAGGAGTTGACAAATCTCTGTATGAGAAAAGTATGTTTTTAAAAGCTGAAACCAAAAACAATGAGTATCTAAAAATAGATCAACTCCACGAAAAAAATGTTTATAAGATAAATTGTGTGTTTTAGTGTGCTCTACATTTTTTGTGGTGTAAGTTCTTGTCCATCTCTTACAGTTTAGCAGTTATGCGCAATTCTGTAAAATTCCTCCAGCACAAAGTAGTATTCAGAGGCTGTTACCAGAAAATTCAATATATACATTTTATTTGTCAGGTAAATATCTTTTATATACGAAATGTTAATAAAAATCGGTAGAGCCATTTTTGAGAAAATCGAAATTTTCGAAAAATATCCCATGTAAAGGGTATTTTGGGGTGGGGGGATTTTACTCAAAATCTTCGTGTCGCATCCCTGGAAGATACTAAACTTAAATACCAAATCTGGTATTTTACCGACTTTTCGTTTTTGACTTATCGTGTTCACAGACACACGGACACACTGATATATGGACAGACACACACGGACCTTTTTCTAAAATGCTTTTTTTGGGTACAGGGGACCCTAAAACATATATTTCCGGTGAAGTCTCATTATCGAATTTTTGAGTGGAGTGCAATACTTTCTCTATACACTATGTACATAATACATATGGAGAAAGTAAAAAACTGTAATTGAAAAGTTGTGTTTAAAACTGATGGAAGGTAAGAGTTCAACTGTCTTTGTGAGGAGGAGTAGGGAACAGATCGTGAGAATTCATTATGTATAAGAAAGCATACATATAATAATAGCGAATGTTTGAGGCATGAACATTTCAGCATTTTTAATAGTGGAATTTTTCAATGTTCAGTGAAATTGAAAATCGTAATCAGTATATAATTGGTTTGATTACTAACCATTGAATAACTTCTTGATATAATCTGTTCACCTCCGTGCTGGTGCGGTGGTGGTGTATGCTTTGGAGCGAGGCGCTTAGCTGAATTCGAAATTTTTTCAGCTAAATAATCTCTTGAGTTTATTTGACTATCATTTTATTTTTTTATGTATCATTCAGCAAATAGGAATTCTTAAAAGGTGTTAAGGAACATTGGAATGGAAGTTATTACTATAATTGGTAAAACAATTTCAAAACTGTTTTTTTATACCTTATATTTTTTTTAGCTAAACCTCCTTTAACCTGGTTGGTCATATCGGACGATGGATGAAATTGGTGAAATAATGCTCAAGACTTCATGGAGCTTAAAGCTACTCGATATTGTCTTCTCAGGATAAGGGAGAAGAAAAACGAAAAGAACCTTATCCAAGTAACTCACGACCTGTTGAATGTGAGACAGACGCGCTACCAGCACACTGCCAAGGCGGGCGGGCTTAGCGAATAGTAGTTGGAATCTTTGGAAATCAATAAAGAATAAACATTCAGCTGTCCTAATCTTGCCTCAGTCTCTATAACCTTTTAAAGATTATATGCTTCCTAGCATATAGGCTCATATAACAGTTTTTTTTCTTAAAACTACATTTTTACACTTTCAAAATGTTCCTTACATCTCAGTTTAAATACAACTAAAATGCTCCGAATGTGCAGAAAAATATTGTAATATTACAAACGGCAAAATTATCCTAACAGCAATATGAATTTTTCAAAAAAAATATAATTATGAAAAAATTTAATTTTGGAAATTAAGTTTCCTAACTTTTAAAAAAATTATAACATTCAGTAATGAAAGCTATAGAAAAATTGCAATATAAATTTGTTGTGAGGTTCAAAGCTCAAATTCAGAAAATGCCAATGAATTTTCTTACATTAAGAGGCACGTTCAACAGTTCGACTATGCACTGTATTTAAATAATCAAGTTTATGAACTAATTTATAAGTTGTAAATTATTTATCCAAATTGAAATACATTTGGTATTCATATTAGCACAACTGCAATGACGTCACAGTAACATTTTCAAAACATATATACAGAAATTTGAAGTTTCTCTCCCACTCAATCCACTGAGTGTTCCATTCACATGACTTTCTCTACATCTCACTAATAAATTATTGTTAGTAAGCTTATTTTTCTACTCACTTCATGGTACTTGGGATAAACACTAGTAAAAACGTTCTCGTTACATAGTTCCTTATAAGTAGAAGGTATATTGGGAATACACTTGGGTAAACCGACAGTCAACATTTTTAAATGTGGTTGTTATGGGATTTAATTTTTTTTTTTTTTTTTTTTTTGCGCGTGATCAGGAGTTCAAAAGTTCCTGAATAAGACAGGTTTAAGTATTTTAAAACAAAAGCCAATAAAAGGAATATCTTGGAAACGCTCAACTCCCGCAAAAGCTGTATATAATAAATTGTGTGCTTTAAGGAGCTGAACATTTCTTGTAGAGTAAGTTTTAGTCTCTCTCTTCCGGTTTCCTAGTAATGCAACATTTAAAAAAAAATCATCCACAATAAACAGGTCTTCAGATGCTATTCCCAGAAAATTCAAAGCATACATTTTATTTGACATGTAAGTATAAGAGAATTTAATCAAAATCAAGAGCCAATTTTGAGAAAATCAAAATTTTCAAATTGTTGTCATGTAAAAAGTAGTTTGGGTGGGGGGATTTTCTTGATATCCTTCATATCGCATCCTTGGGAGATACTGATTTTAAATATAAAATTTGGTATTTAACGGACTTTTCATTTTTGAGCTATTCTGCCCACAGAGAGACACTCACACATGGCACGCACAAAAACACACACACATGGAATCTCTTCTATGAATGCTGTTTTGGATTCGGGGGGGGGGGGCCCAAAACATGTGTTTCCCGTGAAATCTCAGTATCAAATTTTTGGGTGCATTATAATACCTTCTCTATATACTATGTAGTAACAGTACGTGTAGCGAAAGTAAAAACTAAAATCTAATTTGTTCCATTCACATAACTTTCTCTACATTCTTCTATCTAATTCATACTAATCGTGAAAAATATTAGCAGAAATGCTTTCTTTTATCTAGAAGTGAAATAATGGAATACACTAGGCCAAAACGATAGTCAAATCTTTTGAAATCTGGTCGCCATGTGGATGAAGTCCATTTCTCTGCAGTGCCAGGAATTGACAAATTCATGAATGTGAAAAGTTTTAAAACTGAAACCAGTGACAAGGAATATCTCAAAAATGGTGAACTTCATCATAAAAGTGTATATGACATTAATTGTGTGTTTCAACGAGATCTATATATTTTGTGTAGCAAGTTTTTGGAAATATATTACGGTTTACTAGTTATGTAAAATACAGTAAGATTCATCCATAATGAAGAGCACTTCAAACGCTATTCCCAGAAAGTTCAAGATATACATTTTATTTGTCCTGTACATATATCTAATACACGGTATTTTAATCAAAATCGTTAGAGCCATTTTCGAGAAAATCACACTTTTCTAATTTTTTCACATATAAAGGGCAGTTTGGAGTGGGCGAATTTTCTTGAAAATCTGAGTGTAACGTCCTTGGAATATAACTAGCTTATTTAACGGTCTTTTCGTTTTTGAGCTATGATGCGTGCACGAACACACACGGGCCTTTTTCTAAATATGCTTTTTTGGATTCAGGGTGCTCAAAAACACGGTGAAATATTGATATCTTATTTTTGGGTACATTACAATATCTTTAGAGAGAGAAAAAGAAAATGAAGGATCTGATTCCATTCTTTTCATACAAAAAACTAGTCTCGGGAGCACAGAAATCAAAATCAGCAGAATAAAAATCAGTGCAGATGAATAAAACACATTGAATTATGTAACCTCTAAAACTAGTATATTGCAAACGTTTTACTAACGCAGGTAAGGACTATGGAGGCACGTAAAGCACAGCGAATTAAGGCTCCGATTTCAATCGGAGGATTCATTTAAGCTACATTGAATGAAACGGTGAATAATCCTTGATTGCACTCCATCCTTTAAAGGGAGACATTCAATCAACTTGCTTGTTTTACTTCCTCCACCTCCCTACCGGTTACATGCGATGATACCCAAATTTTCAGTATCGACATTTCATCAGAAAAAGAAGTCCTCAAGTTCTGTAAGAAACAAATCTGATGTGTTCCATTTATATGACTTTCTCTACATCACTATAACAAATTATTATTAAAGAGCATATTCTTCTATCTTATGATAATCTAGATAAGCATTAACAGAACTTTTCTTAATTATTTGTTTCCTTGAATGTAGAAAGGAAATAAAGGAATACACTGAGCTAAAACGATAGTTTAATCCTTTAAAAGTCGGTTGTTTTGTGGTTGAAATCAGTTTCTATACAGGGCTAGAAGTTTACAACGTGTAAAGGTTCAAGTATTTTAAATCTGAAACAAATAACAAGGATAATACCTCAGAAATGGTCAGTTCAACGAAAAACACGTGTATAACATAAATTGTGTATTTTAACGTAATCTAACTTTTTTGTTTAGTAAGGCTTCGGTTTACCATTTACACAAAATTCAGCAAGAATAAAGAGGTCTTTAGAGGCTACTCCAATAAGTTTGAGATAAACATTTTGTTTACCATGTAAATACCTTTAATATACGGTATTTTAATCAAAATCCTTAGTCATTTTTGAGAAAATCAAAATTTAAAATTTTTTTCTATATAAATGGTAGTTTGCATTGGGGGGGGGGGGAGTTTTTTTAAAAATATTTGTGTCGCATCCCTGGAAGATACTAAACTTCAATACCAAGTTAGGTATTTACTGACTTTTTGCTTTTTAGCTATCGTGTTCACGGACACACACACGGACCTTTTTTTTTTTCAAAATCCTTTTATTGGATATATGGGGACGTATATTTCCGATGAAATCTCGGTGTCGAAGTTTTGGGTGGAATGAAATACCTTCTCTACACACTATGTACATGGAACATGTCAGGAAAATAAAAATATGATGGCTTTCTCTATATCTCTGTTACAAATTATTGTTAAAAAGCTTATTCTTCTATTTCATACTAATGGAGATAAAATTGGTAGAAACGGTCTTGTTACTTGGGTCCTTGTAAGTAGATAAGGAAATAAGAGAGATGCCTTTGTTTGTATGGCTAGAAGTTGACAAATTCCCGTATGAGAGAAATGTAAACATTTTAAATCCGAAACCAATAAAAAGGAATATCTCAGAAACGGTCAGCTTTACAAAAATGACGCGTATTGTATAATTAACATGTTTTAATGAGATAAGTTTTTTTCTACCTCAGCAAACTAAATCCAGAATGAAGAGGTCCTCAGAGGCTGTTTGCAGAGAATTCAAGATATACATTTTATTTGCCTTGTAAGTATCTGAAAAATTCAATACTTTAATCAAAGTCGTCTAAGACTTTTTTTGAAAATCATAATTGTCGAATATTTTTCTATTTATATGTTTTTTGAAAATCTTCTTGTCGCATCCTTGGAAGATACTGAACTTAAATACCAAGTTTGGTATTTAACGGACTTTTCGTTTTTGAGTTATGCTGTCCACAGTCACACGCAGTCTTTTTTCTATTTTTTTTTTTTTTGGACTCGAGGGACCTCAAAGTATGTCCAGTGAAACCTACTTTCGAATTTTTGGGTGGAATATACTACTTTCTCTATACACTACTACATATACGTGTAGACAAAGTAAAAACCTGATATCTTACATCCACAAAAGTTTGTATTTTTATGTTGCAACAAACTATATGTACAAACCTTCCATCTACTTTAGACTTATCATCATAAGCGTTAGTAGAAATGGCTTTATTACACATTATTTCCTTGTACACTCAAAGACAATAAAAATTCGTCTGGCGCCGTGACTTTACCGAAAATTTGAACGTGTGCGCGGGTCCAAGTCTTAGTACTGCTTTTATTGAAGCTATTCTGCTACAATATACCACGCGAGTAAGAAAAGGCAAAACCAATTGGGCAATCCAGCCCTTCATCCTTCTACCCCGCTCAACGCTCCCACAGAACGGGTTGACTTGTATAAGCAGTGTGTTAATTTTGTTTATCACGTGTGCGAATTACTTTGCATCAGAATTTCAGGATGTAGCACAGAAAAAAAAACCTAATTTTGTATCACTCGATGAGAGGAGTGAATTATTGTCCAGCCCGAAAGTTTAGGAATCATAGGTCGCGCCTCAGAACTTCATTTGCCGCAAGTTACATTTCATGCCCAACCCCTTCCTTTCGTTAACGTGACCTGTCCAGTACGCTTTTATGAGAATAGTAAACAGGTGAAAGACATGGGCGGAGTCAGCAAAAAGACTCCGTCTTACGATAAGTATTCCCAGGAGCATTTTAATGTCTAAGCGTACAAGAGGAGTAACAAAATAAAATAAGCTAAAGCAATAGTGACAATTTTAAAAGTTGGTTGCAATGTGATGGTTTAGGAAATAGATGTATTGAATGATTTTTTTGTGGCCACAGAGTTCAAAGCAATATGGGTGGGGGTACTTTAGATGCTTAAAGGTGGCAACAACAATTTGTATTTGCAAAAGAAAATCAATTTTCGATTTTTTGACCGACTGTAGTAAAACTTTCATTTCCAGTACCGTTTTAAGTGTTAAAGAGGAGAGTTAGTCCACTTTAACATTGATTGAGAGAATGGTTTGTACATAGTGGACGACTCTCTCTACAAAAAAAAAAAAAAAAAAAAAAAAAAAAAAAAGAAGAAAGATTTACATTCTAGTTTGCAATCAATATTTTTAGCGCAACCTCAGTGTGATAATTATAGTAAAACTTTTAAATGTGTTTTATATTTAAAATTTTGAGGACGTAAATCAGCTGGGGTTTAATTAGGTAACAGCACATGCATTACGAGGTGAAATAATTGAAGGGTAAAACGTGTAAAATCAAAAAGAAGCATTGCCTTACTGCAACATCAATAAACAACGAAATATAACTACTTTGAGTAACATTCTGATAGGAGTGGAGGTTGGAGCAACATCAAGTCAGCAATTTATATGTTAATTTCTGGAGAGGAGCCAAAAATCCAGCGAGCTGTTTTGAGGTCAAGAATTGCTAGCGAACCACAAAAAGACTGCTGACTGGAAAGCGAATAGTAACCGTGGTCAAGAACAAGAACAAGAACAAGAGGAGGATGTCCACTGTAACATATATCTTCTCATGTTCATATCTTGACCTGTCATTTTACGAGAGGTCCCTTTTATGCTGAAAGCTTGAAGCCTCTCATTTTTTATTCCGTGCCTTCGTTTGTTATAAGTTATTATAATACCGTTTTTCTTTGCACACCCAAGTGAGGGACGCTTGTTTGATTCAAGTCCTCACTCCTGGATACTTTGCCAAAGCATACAGAGATGTTGCTCGGAAAATATCGATAGTTTTCATTCATGATATAGTCAACCTGATTCATATATATTATCTTGTGTGGATTTCGAATTTATCTTAAATTTAATCCAAGTTAAAATAGTGGTTAGAATAGTGGAATTATGGCGGCTACTTTTGGGACGTGTTTAGCGGATTTTGTCAGGATTGGTGAATGCTATTATTTGGGCTAAATTTTTCAGTAATTACACTTTTCTATACATTTTTATCGATTTTGGGAACTTTTTGTATTTTTACTTTCTCTACGCGTACACGTGCAGTGTATACAGAAAATATTTTAATGCACCAAAAAATTCGATACCAAGATTCCAGCGGAAATACATGTTTTGAGACCCCCTGAATCCAATAACAAGCATTTTTAGCAAAATGTGTGCGTGTGTGTGTCTGTGGGCAGCATAGCTCAAAAACGAAAACTCTGTTAAATACCGAACTTGGTATTTAGGTTTGATATCTTCCAAGGATGCGACACGAAGATTTTCAAGAAAATCCCCACCCCAACTACCCTTTACATGGAACTTTTTTCGAAAATTTGGTTTTCTCAAAAATGGCTCTAACGATTTTGATTAAAATATCGTATATTAAAGATATTTACTCGATAAATAAAATGTATATCTTGAATTTTCTGGGAATAGCCTCTGAAGACTACTTTATACCGGATGAACTTTACGGAATTTTGCAAAGCTGCTAAACCATAAGAGATGGACAAAAACTTACCATACAGAAACATAGAGCACGTTAAATTACACACTTTATGTAAAATATATATTTTTGTTGTGGAGTGGATCGTTTTTAAGATATTCATTGTTATTTGTTTCAGCTTTGAAAAACTCTTTATTTTCCTCATAAGGAATTTGTCAACTCCTGTCCATACAAATAAAGGAGCTTCAGTCACATAGCATTCAGCTTTTGACTATCACTTTAACCTATGACACGCCTTTATTTCGCTTCTACTTACATGGAAGCAAGTAATAAGATCCTTTCTGCTCTTTTTTTTTTTTCTCAATTGACAAGAAGTAAATAGAAGCTTAAGCTTTTTAATAATATTTTGTTGTAGGGATGTAGAGAAAGCCATGTGAATGGAACACATCAGATTTTTTTTCATGGTTTAGTGGCTTTTGCCTCTTTTCTGTCATTTCGCAGCATTTTAAGGTGTTTTGAAGATGTTTTAAGTTCAATTAATGGAAACAGGAATGATGTGGCTATTTTCCAGTATTGTCATGATTCAGCAATTGTTAAGTACTTTTCCTTGTTATTTCAGAATTGTATTCATTATTTTAACAGCTTTAGCAATTTTGAGCACTTTTCAGGTAAACAGGTAAAATCTGTTAAAAGTGGGCGCCATCTTTAGCGTGACCAGAATGCCTCATTTCTAAATATTGATAATGTATTAGCAATTTCATATTTGTGTTTTTATGAACATTTTATTTTCCATACCATCTAAATAGTAGGTAGAGAATATATTGCATTCTACGTAATATTCGATAGGGAGATAACACCAGAATTACATGTTTAAATTCCTCTAAAAAATTGCCTTTTCAGAAAAAGGGGTGTGTGTGCGTGTCGCGTGCGCGTGTGTGTATGTGTAACTATGTATATCTGTGTATGTGTGAACAACAATACTAAAAAATCGGTTAAGTATTAGATTAAGTATTAAACTTGGTACTTTTAAGTTCAGCCTCTTCTCGAAGAGGTTTTAAGATCATCCCCAACCAACACTACCCTTTAGCTACATGGAAAAATATTACAATTTTTAGTTTCTCAACAATAGCTCTTGACGATTTTGATTATTATAACATTTTGAAGATATTTTCATAACAACCAATGTCTATATCTTCAACAAAAATATGCATCTTGTATTAAGTATATCTACTTAAAGCACAGTATTTATGTAAAGTCCATTTTTTCTAGAGTTAATCATTCCAAGATGTAGTGGTTGTTTGCTTCTATTTAGAAGTACCTTTACTTTTCTCAAATGGGAAGTTGTTGTTCTTTTCTTTCTGGTGAAGCAAAGAGAACAGAACTTTCAGTCAATCCCTAAGCTAGTGCTTCTCAACATATTTTATTATTACTTACATATACTGTAATTCCTATTCCATTTTTTTATTGTTTCATTTATATAGCTCCGTTTAACATCTAATGTCATATCGAGGGCTACAGACTTTTTTTTTTTTTTTACGTTTGGTTTAATTCACTTTATTTTCCTCAAACACACACATTCACTCTCACACACACATACTTCCAGAGTCTGTGGGGGATAGGGAATAATTTTGGCTAAAGAAAAATTCCCCACCCCAGCTGGGAATCGAACCCGGAACCTCCAGGTGAAATATCGGCTCGCTGACCGTTCGACCACGGAGCCAGTCTCCTATATGTAATAAAAGCATTTTGTTTATTTCGATTAAGGTATGAATAATCTTTTAATAATGGCTGTTTTAAGAATGGGTAGAAATTCTTGTGAATGAACACACATGATATGAATTCTTTTATTTAGGCTACATCACCATGCCCCATTACACTGTTTAAGTCAAATTATTTATGTATAAATTCTTTAACATAAATACAACTGCTAAATTACAACCTTCTCCTTCTTCTTTATTTTATTCTCCTTCCAGGACATATGTTAATACCTGGTGTCAGAGCAGAGGGCTTTGGATCAGAGGAGGAGCCAGTATGGGTGATCAGCCCGATGCCTGATATAAGACTGAGCGGGAGAAAACCCGCTCAGACTCCGCTTTGTCCACCACAAATCCCTAGGATAAAACTTGGACGCGTTACTTAGAGGTTAAAGGTCTAAACCAGACTCACCCAATATGAAGGAGCGGAGGAAGGCGCAGTAGCTCATCCACATCCGTGTGAAGCATTGGCGCAATCCGCTATGCTTCGTAATGGATTGTATGTAAGCTCAGGACTTCTCTCATCTGTATCAAGTGTTGCTGTCTTGGAATAAAGTTAGAAAGAGAGAGAGAAAGAGAGAGCGCGAAAGAAAGAAAAATGAATGAGGAATTTTCATTTGAAAAAAAAAGAAGGTAAAATAGCGTTTTATTTATGGACGCTCTTTAACTGCTTTGGTTCTCAGCGTCCCATTCTATACTGGACGTGAAAGACCGCTTAATTTTGCTCAGAGGCCTCTCTATCAGGCTTGAGGTTCTTTTATGTGCCGTAAATCTACGATACGGGACTTACGGCTTTACTTCCCTTCAGAAGGAAGCCATGCTAAAGATTTCTACGCCCGAAAAAAGTCCATCGACCTCCGCCGTTTGAACCCGCGACCTTGGGTATATTAGGTTAGCATGGTAACCATTACACTACGGAGGGCGATAGAAACGTATAAGTATTAGAAAACTTAAACAAATAACAAAAATTTCTGGAAGAGGGTTACCTTGAGAAAAACAATGTAGGACATAAGCTGTTTATTTTAAAACATTTACAGTTGTCTAGCTCTTACGTTTTCCAGTTATGCAAAAGTCATGTAGAGTAAAGAGGGCTCATAAGGTATTTCTAGAAAACTCAATACATGTATTTTATTTCTGAGAGTAGTTTAATTAAAATCGTTAGCTATTTGTGAGAAAATCAAAATGTTTCAAAAACATTTCCATGCAAAGGGAACTTTAGGAGGGGGAAGGATTTTCAAGAAAATCTCTACAACCAAAAGTATCCCAATTAAACTAAGTTTGGTAATTAACGAACTTTTTGTTTCTGAGTTATGCTGTTCATATATAAACTTCACTGTTTGACAGTATCTGTGACGCGCCACACCTGTTTCTTTGACTAGGTTTGGGGAAAACAATGTTTTGATATCAGTAGTACCTCGCAAGGTACTTTTATGCCAAGTAATGCCATTCGGGCATTATGTTGCCAATTGTATTAATACTAAAATTCTCTAAAATCTAGCTATGGTCTTATACTGGCAAAGCGCACATATGCCTTTAATCTTTTCTTTAATCATAATACTGTAATTAAATTGGCCAGCTACTGCCGTATCTGGATTCTAATTTAAAAGTTTTATATTTTTACTTGAACTTTGGGCATATCCAGTGAAGTCGATCTATTGCTTTCTCCCCACAATTCCATGGATGTTATGAGATATCTAGGATTTGGAATCTGTTGTAATAACTAGTTTTTTGGTATTCTTTACTGTGATATTAACATTTCCTGGTAAAGCGATGTTTAGTTTTGCTTGAACAAGTACGAAGGGCTTCACCGCGCCATTATTATTATTATTATTATTATTATTATTATTATTATTATTATTATTAGTATTATTATTATTTGGTTAGTCTTTTCAATGATTTTCTTTCTGCTTTATCCACTTATAGCAACTAATTGATAAAAGTATTAAAATGCTTTAAATTTATAACGTGTGTATATGCTCTACAAATATTGTTGAACATTTGGATCCCTTCAACTTTATTTACAGATATACTTTCTAATACTTACTAACATTCTATTCTCTCATTTTTTCACAGCTTTTCTTGGGGAGAATGATTGTCGATTCCTGGCTAAACATTTTATTTCTAGCTCCAAGAATAACAAAAGCCTGACTTGAAAATCCTTGGAAGATGGGTTCGTCAGTTTTCTTATAAAAAGTTCCCTATATGATGTTATATTCCGTTTTTACCATAAGTATTACATATAATGTTGCATTTCCCAATTAATATGCATTATATAAAACACCCAGGTACGTTTCTTTCTGCAATAGTTACACCACAGTAAAAGTTTCAGGAAAATTCATCCAAAATAAAGCAATCTTCAAAGGCTATTCCCATAATTCAACATATATATTTTATTGTCAGGTAAGTATATTTAATATATGACGTTTTAATCAAAACCGTTACACTCATTTTTGAGAAAATCAAAATTTGGATTATTTTTCCATTTAAAGGTTAGTTTGAGTTGAGATTATTTTCTTAAAAATTTTCTGTCGCATCCTTAGGAGATACTAAGCTTAAATGCCTAGTTTGGTATTTAACGGACTTTTCATTTTTGAGCTATGCTGCCCAAGGGCACACACGGACCTTTTTCTAAAAATGTTTTATCGTACTTAGTGGACCTCAAAACATATTTTCGGTGAAATTTCGACATAGAATTTCTGGTGGCACTTTCTATCTTCTATGTACATTTACATATGGGTTAGGAAAAGTAAACATATTTTGGGGTTTCATCAGAAATACGGTCTAAAGACGATAAGTTCAGTTTCATGAATGAAATTTCCTACTGTCTGGAAAAGACGTGATTTCTTCTTTAAGCAATGTGTAGGCTTGTTGAACTATATAAAATAGAAGACAAATAAGGCAAAAGTAAGTTAAAATACATATGACGTTCATAATAAATAAATAAGTAAGCAAATATCCAAAAAATCCTTAAGGGCAAAGTTTCCTGCTGACTCAGGGGATTTGCTGATGGGGGCTTCTATAGAGCAGAAAATCCTAAGAGTCTCGTGCCTAATATATTGACTTACTATGACTTGCGTGCTTAACCACTAATTTGCGCACATAAGCTGCAGACAAGGAAGTTATAACTTTCTATACTAAGTACATGGTACAGCGTTGGAGAAGATATTCCAATCCAGCCACAGATTTGATACCGAGAGTTTACTTGAAATACAGGTTTTGGGTTCCCTGCGTATAAATAAAGTGTTTTTAGAAAAAAATATGTATATGTGTGACCGTAATCATGGTAACTCGAAACCGAAAAGTGGGCAAAATATAAAACTTTGTATTCAAGTTTACTATCTTCCAATGATGCGAAAGGAACATTTTCAGAAAAATCCCCCACTTCCAACTATCTATGAATGTAATATTTTAAAAAATGGCTTTTATGAATTTGATTAAAATACCGTACTTTAAATATATTTACTTGAAAAAAATGTATCTGGAATTTTAAGGGAATAACCTTTATGAGATGGACAAAATCTTGCCACAAAAAATGTAGATCTCGTTAAACGCACAGTTCATCTACTTTATTTTCGTAGAGTTGACCATTTCCAAGTAATTATTTTTATTGGTTTCAGTTAAGCAATTTTCAATACACCAAAAAAGAAAACAAGCAACAACAACAACAACAAACAACAAATTTCAATCACAAAACAGCTAGCTTTAAATGATTTCCTATCGCTTTAGACTATTGGAAATAGATTTTATTTATGGACGCTCTTTTGCTGCTGTGGTTTTCAGCGTCCCATTCTACACTGGACGTGAAAGACCGCTTAATTTTGCTCAGATGCCTTTTTATCAGGTCTAAGGTTCTTTAACGTTCCGTAAATCTACAACACGGAAGCAACTGCTTTACTTTCCTTTTGAAGGAAGCCATGTTAAGGATTTTTACGCCGAAAAAAATCCATCGTCGTCCGCTGGGTTTGAACCCGCGACTTTAAGTATATGACGTTATCTTGCTAACCATTAAACACCACGTAGGGTGACGCTTTCGCTTAGTGTATTCCTTTATTTACATTCTACTTACAAGGAATCAAGTAATAAGATCATGTTTATCTCGATTAGAATGAAGATATAGAAGTATAAACTTTTAAAGAATAATTTATTACTGTGTGTATTGGAAGTCATGTGAATGGAATACATAAGGTGTTTTTCTGTTAGCTGTTCATTTAAGTGTTCCACCGAGTGTGTCCTTGGCTTCCTAGAGCTCATTACAATATACAAATTTATTTTAAACAGTTAATTGCGTTTCTATTTGCCATTCTAAATTTGTTACCTGATACACATCCCGCGGGAGATGATTTTGTTCGTCTGTAAGGGCATTGATAGGGCGTGAATACAAGTTGCCTCTTCTCCTCTTTAGTTTTTCTACACGTACTATGCACATAGCATATACAGAAGGTATTGTTTTACATCCTAAAATTCGAAACCGATATTTCACTGGAAATATGTGTATTGAGGTCCCTGGAGCCCAAAAAAGGATTTCAGAAAATATAAGGTTCGTGTGTTTGTGTGAGTGAGTGCGCGCGCGGGCAGATTTTCAAGAAAATTCCCCCTATTCAAATTACACTTTATTTGGAAATTTTTTCGAATATTTTGTTTTTTCTTAAATATGGTTTTAACGATTTTGATTAATATACTGCATATTGAAGATATTTTCATCACAAAAGAATGTATATCTCGAAAATTCTTAAATATCCTGAATTTAAAGTCCAGTTTGTTGTTTAAGCAACCTCTAGTTTGTAAGTTATCTTGTAATGTATACATACATAGGCGCTCAGGCTTGTCCTTTTTTTTTTCTCAAAATCTTGTTTTTTGGATTCAGGACATCAGAATGTGTATTTACGGTGAAATTTCAGTATCGAATATTTCAGTGAAACAATAGCTACTCTACCTACTATGCACATTGTAAGTGATAAAGTAAAAAAGATGGTCCTCTAAATCCACCGGAATAAGCAAGTTGGTCCGAACCTACATTGAATATGGATGTCACCAGCTCATTACCCTAAATTAATGTGTGTTGTGTGTGGGTGTGTGTGTGTGTGATGGAAGCGTATTCCACACTGACGCCTTGGGCTTGTAATACATCATAACCCTAGAGGAAAGATGAGATGGGTGTAATTTCAGAGGGTGGCCGACATCCGGGCAGGAAGTGAGCCGTCGGGAAGGGTACATAACAGTTCACAAGTATTACAAATCTGGACATCCATTACTGACATTTGCTCCTCTATATTTGGTGTTGGTGATCTGGAGGCGTTTTGACAAACTTCATTATCATTTTATGCTAACCTGCAAGAAAATTACAATGAAGTTTGTCAAAACGCGTCCAAATCACCAACACCAAATCTAGTGGAGCAAGTGTCAGTAATGGATGTGCAGAATAGTACGACAAGATAGCTTCACTGTATGTAATAGCTGTTTTAACCCTTTGTTGCCTGTGGGTACCTATAGGTTCCGCTTGCTATAAGCGTAACTATACAAATAGGGTTGTACTCTAGAATTAATTTCATGTTTTACTAATCTTCAACCATAAACGACAAGTAATCAATACTGTTTTGTATTTATACAATTTTTGCCCTAAAAGTGGAATGATTTTTGAAATAAATAAAAGAGTAAAACTCACATTACTACAGTCAAATGTAATCCCATTAGCTTCCAAACATCACACCGATTATTTTACTTGGGTTCTCCCCGTTCTTTACCGCAGTCCTGGGATTTTAACTTGCAACATTTGGGTTTGAATAGATCACCTAACTCTCATGGTCATTTGAACCACTTTTTATGGTAGTGCCTATGAAAACTGTTTTAGAGGAATTTAAACTTTTAATTGAGAAGAAAAACATTAATAAAGGATCTACGCTTATTTTCATTTATCTTTTCTCTATTATTTTATTTAATAATTTTGTAGGTTTATTCCCATAACTTTTTACTAGAACTCCAGCTTTAAACTTGAATTAAAGGAAAAACAGCATATGCACTATACTAATGCAGGCAACTAAGGGTTAAAGTATTTTAGTTCATAAGTAGTTCATCTCGACGAGTGGAGCGCCAGGAACCCATGGTTCAGTCCTGAATAGACCACACGAGTACGCAGACAATCACTAACGGCATCCCGCCGCCGAGTGCTGTATTTCCAGAGCGCAGTCACCTACCTGAAATGGCGCCTCTGCCACAGTCCTCGTTCACACTTACAACCCTAAAAGAGGTTGGGGAGAAATGAAAGGACAGGAAATTCGGGGGAATCAAGAATCCTCTCCAGCATTCGCCTAATGACACGGGAAAATCTCCGAACAACCCTGGGTCAGAGACGACCTCCCGAATGCCAGTTCCAGACGAAACACCTGAATCACTTGAACTTGGTCCTAAGATTCGAAAAGACTTCGTTGGAGCACTAGCAACGAAACCAAGCATGTGCTACTTTCTCTCCAAGTCCTTGAGTTCTGCTTTTCTCTGGGAATGAAAATGTGTCCCTGAATAATTCCGGTGTTTCTTTGATGAAGCTTGTGCGTACGTGCGCTTTTACTGTGAATACTCGCTCTGGTAATTACTAAGTCATGCTTATTCACAAAACATCCCAGACAAGCAGTTGAAAGGCGACAATGCAACTAAATAAATACACAAATCGACATTTGCAAGCAACATAACACGAGTAACAAAACAGGAGAAGGAAAAGTCAACAAAGAAAATACAAGCCTGGATTTGAATCGAGTGTGATGATTCATGCCAAATACTGCGCCTGTTTTGAAGCCGGCTGAAATATAAATTCCCAAAAGTATAATAAATTTTAAGTAGAATATTATATTTTTATACATTTATTTTAATTAACATGCATAGCTTACTCTGTGGATATGTTTCCTAAATTTTTAATTTGTTCATAAGTGGGAAACTGTTAGAAAAAACACTACTGATTTTCAGAAAAATGTAGACCACATTAAAACTGTACTGTCGTTATCCTAGGCAAATGACTAATGTACAAAAACCCAGAGTGAATCGGAAAAAAAAAGGAGAGGGATTCTCTTAACTGAAAAGCAATGTATTAATTTGAGATCTATTTACAAGCAGTCGTTAAAAGTGTAATGATTTTACTGTTAATGCATTTTGCTTAGAATAAGTTTTATATTTGTTACATTTATAAGTTACAGGCCTTGAATTCACAATTTGAAAACAAAATCATGGAATCAAAAACGTTTCAGTGTCCTGACTTACAAAATGGGGTTTTCAAAATATTAAGTATTTAGACTTACCGTACGTACTCAATTCCACAGTCTTGCCCAAGCAAAAGAAAGCCCAGTTTTGCCTAACCATTGGCGGTTACGCAAAGAAACTTCTCTATGCTTTTAAAGACGATCTGTCCCTCGGCGAATTTCCAGCTAGATTGCCGTGGTCTGCCGCGGTGGCCCGCCATTGAGCGGAAGGAATAAGTAGTTCGAATATTTCCAATCAGGTCGCATAATCACATACTTCAATATTAAGGAGTTGGGGAGGTTTTGTTTATCTCTTAAATGCGTGATCTCAATGGAGATAACCATATCTGGCGCACAATTTGTGAAAGGGTACATAAACATTTGGAAACGAGCAATTGTTCCAATATTATTTTTTTTATCATTGATCGTTTCCAAGTTTTTGTCAGCCCTTTTCTAAGCTTAGCGAGGTTCATCGAAATATATAAATTGTCTTTAAAAAGATACAATGTTTCTATGTTCTCTATATGAGCTCAGTAGTAATAAACACTGACCAATAATGTAACAAAATTAGTTTTATTTCCACATTTTGATCATAACGAACATTGCATTACTTCAAGTTATTTATAATATAATATCTTATATTTATGAGCAGAAAAATATGTAGAGTGACTTATGTTTGTATTTTTAGGTTGGCTTATTTAGAGCTACGCTCAAACACACAAACTGATTTTTATAGTAGATATGAGCCATCTGAAAGGTTTCGAGCTTTCGATGTCCGCACCAGGCAATTGATGCGATAAATAGAGTAGTACTCTCGCCCAGCGTAAACAACGGAAGCGCTATACTTAAATAACCAGTCTTCTGGAAGTTTACTCCTTCTCACCTCCAGAACGTTCCAGAATGTGCTCTGGAAATTTCCAAATGTTATGTAAACCAGGCGGTCTCGCAAGTTAGTGAGTTTCTAGTGCGAGAAACTGCTGACGATGCAGGGTGTTCTCCGAGTGAATTTGCAAATTTTATTACGTTACTACATCACTTTGAAAATTGATTAGTTGTAACGTCATAGTGGTAGTTCCTCAATAATAATCATCAACCCGTTTATATTAAGCAGTAAACAAGTTCAGCACTCGAACTTCTAAATGACTAAATTTTTAAATGATTTTGGCTATGAAACTAATTATTGAAATACAAGTTCAAAAACGCTGTATAGAACATATGACATCCTGAGCTTTTAAATATCATTTCCCTCACTGTCAAAAGCACAGAGAGTAAATGAGTTCAGGAGAATAATTGCGTATATGTCCTATTCTGTTTTTGCTACTATTGTATTTTCCGAATAAGCAGGTTTAGTATACAAGTTCAGTAAAATTGTCTTCGCCATACAAATGTGACCACAGGGCTGAAAAGTATTGCTCTTGTACGCCTTTTTTCCACGGACTGGGTTTGTTCTCGTCTTTGCAGTAATCCAGTGCGGAATTGGTGGGATTATATTGCAACATTATTACTCAACATGCATAGTATTCCTGTATTAGTCTTTATTGTGTCTTTGATATCAGAATTTCTATAATCTGTGTCAAGTTAGTTCTGTCCTGATGTCAACAACAAGGCGGAGCTGATTCAACTCGCCGCGTGTTAACGGTACATGTACGCACATAAGTTTTGCAACACTAGCGATACTCAGCAATCTGTGGAGAGTAGTTTGAGAAATGTGGCAATTCTGTGTCAGAATGTACTGCATGCAAAATTTTATTTAGAGTCGATGGTTTATTTCTGAAAAAAACAATCATAAATTTTACCGCAAAATCATCGCATTTCGCCGAACGTTTTTTATATTTACGCGATTTTCCCGGTGTTCTTAGGCTTCCGGATGCTTGCTGTTCCATTCTAACACTATGCACACTAAATGCAGAAACGCCAAGTAGATCACCCGTTTCTTTTTCGATATTCTTTATGGCCGATTCGGGGTTTCTTTCTTTAAGCACCGCGAAACAATGCGCGACCATTCGCATCTCGACACTTTTTAAAGGCTTGCTTCGATGGTATTTTATTACGGCTAAAGCACCGGTCTGTTCCATGATCAAAAGCTTATTACTTTTAAACTGCATATAGCAAGTCCCCTGGGCTTATGAGGCATGCGAGATGTACAGGAAATAGTCTTAAATAACACATTATCAGAAGCGACCCTGCACTAAAAACAATAACCTCGAGAATTCATTCACCTGGAGAATTACCGGTTGTTTAAGGTAACTTATTGTGTATATAATACCAATGTTCTTTAGTAATATAAGTTAGCTGCATTTTATTTAACAGTAATAAGTTAATAAAGTCAATATATAATTTCTCCGGTCTTCTTACTAATCTTTGTTTTTTTATAGAATGTGTACGTCTGTTGTAAATATTTCTTTCAGAATTTACGAACCCAGAGCTATCTGCTTGGTATGTGTCGGATATGGATAAAATGTCGGGACTATTACCTTTTATAAGAATCGAAGCATTTGCATACTTTTCTCTCCGAAACTAACTCGCGCAGAGCAGTGATCTGAAAAATATTACAGTACTATACTTTTAGGAGGCTTTTACAATATGCATCCACGTAAAATTTAACACCCATTACCTTCCCCGAACCAATCAACAGCCTAACGCCCTTTTGCTTCAGTATCTCTGTCTCTCTCTCTCTCTCTCTCTTCCCTCCCATGTGTTGACATCAGGACTGAACTAACTTGACCCAGATTATAAACTGCAATGGAATATTTATAGATGCTGGTTCTTTGGTCTCAAAATCCCCAACCTTTTATAGTTCTATGGGACAAAAAATCTTACAAGAATGGTCTGACATTCTTCTACAGCTTTACCTTAAAACCTTACAGCCAAAAGTACTCCAGATCTAAACCTACTGTGTTTTGGTAGGAATGCAATATCTTCTCTACCAACTTATACATTTTAAATACGGGTGCATATGTATATGTTCAACTAATGTATATATAGGAGCAAAAGCAGCATTTTAAACATACATTGTGGCGCAAAATGAAAAAAAAAGAAGGGGGAAAAAAAAACATGGCTTAAACAGCAGGTAAACTGTTGGACGCTCTAATGCTTGTTTCCGGGAAATATGTTTCCACGCTTTGGGAACTTGAATTACACTAAGCAAACACAACTTTGTAAATGTCTTTTTTCTTGCAACTTTCCCTTGTGGTTCTCGGGTCGCCTTCCATCCATTTTCTAAACCGTTATCGATCTTGTACCCAACTCTCTCTTTAAAGTGCATTCTTTGCTTCGAAGTGAGAGCCGCATTCTTATTCACCAACTTCCTGGTTTAGGGATTTTTGTTTTATATTATCCGTCCGTTTTGACAGTGGCGGCTTGTATCCTTGTTACAATTTGTGGCGATGAGCATAAATCATGCGTATCTTGTCACAAATCTCCTCAACCTTTGCTACCATGAGGGCAGAAAACAATAGTGAATTGTGCCCTTTTATCTGCTTAAAACAAATGATTAAAAGCTATATTTTCCCAAATATGTAATACTTTCTCTCATAGGAAATACATGTTTTGGGTCCCCCTGAATCCAAAAAAAAAGGCATGTGTGTGTGTGTGTGTGTGTGTGTGTGTGTGTGTGTGTCTGTGAGCTGCATAACTCAAAATGAAAAGACCGTTAAATACCAAACTTGGTATTTAAGTTTGGCATCTTCCAAGGATGCGACACGAAGATTTTCAAGAAAATCCCCCTATCCCCAACTACCCTTTACATGGAACTTTTTCCGAAAATTTTGATTCTCAAAAATGGCTCTAACGATTTTGATTAAAATATTGTATATTAAAGATGTTTACCAACAAATAATATGTATATCTTGAATTTTCTGGGAATAGCCTCTGAAGACTACTTTATTCTGTAGGAATTTTGCATAACTGCTAAACCGTAAGAAATGGACATAAACTTACTACACAAAAAATGTAGAACACATTAAAACACACAATTTATGTTATATAATTTTTTTTAAAGAAGTTGATCGTTTTTTAGATATTCCTTGTTTTTGGTTTCGGCTTTGAAAAACTTGTACTTTTCTCATACAGGAATGTGTCAACTCGTGTCCATACAAACAAAAGAACCTGTCACCTAGTATCCAGCTTTTGGCTACACTTTAACCTTTGATACTCCCATATTTCGCTTCTACTTACAAGGAAGCAAGTAATTAGACTATTTGTGCTATTTTTTTCTCGATTAGCATGAAGTAAATAGAAGAGTAAGCTTATTAACAATAATTTGTTACACGGAAGTAGAGAGAGTCACGTGAATGGAACACATCAGGTTTTTTTTCTGTCCAACATGAGCTTTAACCAGGAAGTTTACACATTTTAAATTTTCTCGTTATCTTTTCTTTTGACAAAAGTCTTAAGTAGTTTTTGTACATGCAGATTTTTTACAGAGAATGTATCATAAATAGAATTTAAAAATAATAACTCTATCCCTTTCGCTTCACTTCATGCTATAAACTGCGAATTACCTTCACCACACCGAATATAATACGTTAAATCCCCTGAATGTAATTTAGAAATTGACTTGCCAAAGAGAATGATAAATAATACATTTGGAAACTAGCAGAAGGTGCTCCGCAAACGGGGGTCCTTCCCTATAGAACGAAAACCTCTCCAGATGATCCCTTTTGTACAAAACGGTGTCGGAAATAACTCCTGAGACCTCCGCTTCACCCCCCCCCCCCTGGAACTCAGAGTGGAAATGCCTAGCGTTTTGCCAAAGCACGTTTTGTAACCATCCGCCTTCTTGCGACTATAACCATACACCATTCACACTTCTGGAAAATTAATTGTTTTTCCAAGTTTTTGAAGCTAAAAATAAAGGACAGTGGACGAAATATCTAATATAATCACATTTTTCGGCCTGTTATTATCAGAAGCTACTATCGCGGCAAGATCATGACGTAATTTTGTTCTAATTTGTTGGTCTAAAACTGAAGATTTTGACCAAATTTTATTGTTTCTCTCATGCCTATAGCCATTTGTTCCACCTCATGAACTTATAAGTGCACTCCAAAGAAAGGGTGACAAGTATCAGAAAAGTATCGTAAGATTTTAATGACTTTCATTATGTATTGCATTCCGAGTCCGAACACCAAGCCTACTTTTCCTATGGTTCTGTTATCATAAGTACATAATTTGATACTAATTATTTCTCGCGATAGCTGCTAAAAGGGTGATTTCGCAAGAGGTTTCTAATAAACCGGAATAGGTTGCCAATTTTGGCTGCTTCTCAACGGCCTTTCCGAGTTGGAAATCTAAAACCTAGCAAACAATACAGAATCGTTCTGTTGATAATGTATAATATATTTCACTAAGTATACCACTAAAAATCACTTAAAAAAGTGCACTAACATTTCCCTATCCTTGTTTATGCTTCTGCTTTTCGAGAAACTACTCTTACAACCACACATGTATTGACCAGTATACTAGTTCAAAATTCACACTCTAAATTTACTGTTTAATGGAACATTTAGCACCACAATATCAGTTAAAGGCTGCCTCCGTGGTCGAATGGTCAGCGAGCTGACTTTTCACCCGGGTTAATTACACAGCTACATATACGATATTGACAAAAATGACTGCAAATCCACAGAGGCTCACCTTGCCCTCCTTCATTCCTCTTCAAGACCAGAAAACAAATCAATTCCACCCCTTTCTTTCTTCCTCCACAGACATGTTCCGACCTATTGTTTGTGAGCTTGAACTTACAAACAATCAAACCCTCTACATAAATTTAATACAAAAAATCTTATGTGTTACACTCACATGGCTTTCTCTAGCTGCTCTACAAAACCCCTACAAAATATTCTTCTTTGTATACAATGCTAATCAAGGTAAATGTTAGCACAATGTTATTACAAAGTTCCTTATAAGTAGAAGGGAATAAGGAATGCACTATGCTAAAGTGATTGTCAATTTTTTTAAAAGCTATCGTTATGCGATTGTCATTGCAAATCACTTCTTTGCTTGGCTAGGAGTATAACAAAAGAAAAACGGACACTTCCTGTGTGAGAAAAATTTAAGTACCTCACAATTGAAACCAATAACAAGGAATATCTGGAAAATGGTTACCTCCACAACAAAAACGTAAAGGACACAAATTGTGTGTTTTGTCATCAGATAGATTTTTTATATAGTGCGTTTTTTTTTTTTTTCTATCTCTTACGGTTTAGCAGTTAAGCAAAATTCAGCAAAATTCATCCAGAATAAAGAGGTCTTCAGAGGCTATTCCCAAAAAATTCGAGGTATATAGTTTATTTCGGTCATAGATAGCTTTAATATACGGATGTTTAATCAAAATCGTTAGACATGTTTAAGAAAATAAAAATTTTCAAAAATTTTTCCATGTAAAGGGTAGTTTGTGGTGGCGGGGATTTTATTTTGAAAATTCGTGTCGCATCCTTAGAAGATACTAAACCTAAATACCAAGTTTGGTATTTAATGGTCTTTTTGTTTTGGGGCTATGCTCTCCACAGACACACACACACAGACAGACGCACACGCACACACAGACCTTTTTTTAAAAATTATTTTTTTTCGGACTCGAGGGACCCCAAAACATATATTTCCGGTCAAATCTCGGTATCGAATTTTTGGGTGCATTACAATACCTTCTCTATCCCTAAGTACATTGTACATATGGGCTAGAGAAAGTAATAATCTGATGTGCTCCATTCACAAGACTTTGTATAGCTGTTCCACAAAAACGTTTACCTTACAAAAGATTACTCTTTTTATCTACATCATGCTAATGGAGATAAACATCAGCAGAAATATCTTATTACTTGCTTCCTTGTAAGTAGAAGCAAAATAAGGGGATGCACTAAGCTAAAGTGACAGTTCAAATATTTAAAAAGCGTATCGCTATGTGAAACCGTTGAAATTCAGTTATCTTTTACATTCCCGGAAGTAAAACAAAAGAGATGAAAAAATATCTGTCTTCCCTCTTGAGAAAAGTTTAAATAGTTCAAAATTGAAACCAATAATAAGGCATATCTCGGAAACATTTAACTCTACAAAACATATATGCGATATTGTGTGCTTTCATGAGAGATCTAATTTTTACTTTCTCTATACGAACTATGTAGATAGTATTGTATTCCACCCAAAAATTCGATTACCGAGATTCACCAGAAATACATGTTTTGGGTCCCCTTGTATCCAAAAAAAAAACATTTTTACAAAAAAGTCCATGTGTGTGCGTGTGTGTGTGTCTGTCGCTGTGTGTGCGTGTAGGTCTATGTGTTGTGGACAGCATAGCTCAAAAACGAAAAGTCCGTTAAAAACCAAATTTGGTATTTAGGTTTGGTATCTTTCAAAGATACGGCACGAATATTTTCAAGAAAATCCCCCCATCCTCAATTACCCTTTACATGGAACTATTTTCGAAAATTTTGATTTTCTAAAAAATGGCTCTAACGATTTTGATTAAAATATCGTATGTTATAGACATTTACCTGATAAATAAAATGTATATCTTGAATTTTCTGGGAATCCCTCTGAATACTGCCTTATTCTTGAGGAATTTTGCATAACTGCTAAACCGTAAGAGATGGACAAAAACTTAACACACAAAAATTGTAGGGCACGTTAAAACACACTATTTATGTTATACATTTTTTTCGTGCAATTGATCTTTTTTGAGTTTTTTTTTTTTTTTTTTTTTTTTTTTTTTTGGGTTTCAGTCTTGAAAAACTTTACTTTTCTCTTACGGGAATTTGTCAACTCCTATCCATACTAACAAAGAAACTTCCATCACATAGCAACCAGCTATTGACTATTACTTTAACCTATGGTACTCCCTTATTTCGCTCCTACTTACAAGGAAGCAAGTAATAAGTCTATCTCTGCTTATTTTTTCTCGATTGGATGAAGTAAATATTAGCAAAAGCTTTTTAAAAATAATTTGTTGCAGGGATATACAGAAAGTTATGTGAACGGAACACATCAGATTTTTATGTTTGAACTCTCGTCTATCTCTTACGGTTTACGAGAAACACTAAAGTCATCCAGAAGGAAGAGGTCTTCAAAGGTATCAGAAAATTCAAAATACACACTTCGTTTATCATGAAAATATCTTGAAAATGAGGCGTTTCAATCAAAATCGTTAGTGTCATATTTGAGAAAACAAAATTTTCGAAAACTATACTATGTAAAATGTATTAGGGCCGGGGAAGGGAGTTATCTTGAAAATCTTTATGTCATATCATTGGAAGATAATTAATTTATTTTAGGTATGCTGTTTAGACACATACATATACATACATGGACTTTTTAAAATAAAAAATTATTTTTTGGATTCAGGGGACCCTACAATGTATTTATATGAAATCTGAGTATCGAATTTTGGGTTCAACACAATATTTTCTCTATCTACTAATAAGTGCATTGTACATACGTGCTAGAGAACGTAAAAATGAGTGAAATGGAGCATAGAACTAACTTTTCCATCCAATTTGTTTGACTGCCTCCATGATCGAGTGGTCAGCGAGCTGACTTCTCACCCAGGGGTCCTGGGTTCGATTCCCGGCTGGGGCGGGCAATTTTTCTTTAACCAGAAGTATTCCCTGTGTGAATGTGTGCGTGTTTGAGTAAAACTAAATAATTTAAACCAACGTAAAAGAACCTACAGACAACGAGTTGTTTCAAGTGGAAAGGTCTTAGATGTTAAAGGGGGCTATATAAATAAAAAAAAAAAATCGAATCAGTTTACCTTGAGCTTTTGACGTTTCATTTCTGATGACGTTATTCCACTTTCGTGTTAATCTAGCATTAGCCTGGTTTCTCTGCCATAAGAAGTGATGCATATCTGGATCTCGTTGATATTCTTTCCAGTAATGCGTTTTAAAGTTGAGATTACAGACTGGTCATTTTGGAAGACATAAATAAAAACATGAAGGTTAGTCCTGTTGCTTCTTCTGTAACTTGTAAGTTGCTGCAGTTTTATATGGTCATTATATTGCAAAAGCGAAAAACAAGAGAAGTTTACCGAGCGGGATGAATCAGATGGTAAAGCCTATGTTCCACATTCAGGAGGCTCTGTGATCAAATTCCATGGACCGACCAATGTGCCAGTTTTTGTTGTTTTTTTCAGTCGCCAAGGTAATTACTAGATTGAAAATCGAATATCACATCTCAAAGTTCCACCATAAAAGTATAGAAACGATCTTACCATCTAATCATAGATAGTTAAAACAGCAAACCTGATGTCGCGTAGAAAAGATATGGCATATGGAATGCGGCCTGAAATTTTTTCTGACTAAGCAGCTTGGCCCTGGAACCATTTCACTATCTGCTTGGATCGAAATGTCGCGCCTACTAAATTGAAATACAAAATTTGATGTTTAAAGTTTTTTTTTTTTTTCATTTTGGTGGTGATCTTTTGCTTTTAGCTATAATGTCAACACACCACACATGGTCGTGTCGTAGCCAAGTGGTTAGACCACTCACCTTTCGCTCCCAGACGACCGCATGTGGGATTCACGAGACACTAAATCATGTATTTCTGCTGTAATGCTGGTATCGAATTTTTGTCCAAAATGCAGTACCTACCTTCTTTATCGACTATGCACATTGTGCATACTTGATAGAGAAAGCACAAATAGTGATGGCGTCGCAAGATTTAAAAATATATACCAAGTAAAGAAATTGGGATGAAAGTTTTAGATCTGAAAGTGTGCCATTATACTATGTTGATGTGGAATATTTTGAGTGCTAATGAACTACTATAAGCATTTATTAATTTGTCGTTTTAATTAGATCTAAAATCCTATTTAATGAAACTGTATGTAAGCCAAAGAACAAATATAATGTTTTGTGGGCTATTACAAAACAAGAAAACAAAATAAACAAAAAAAAATCAGATGTGTTACATTTACATGACTTTCTCCATCATTCTGCACACACACACTATTCTTAAAAAAATATTATTCTTCCATCTATCATGCTAAAGAGATAAACGTAAACATTATTGGTCTTGGTACTTAGTTCTTTATGAGCAGAAGGGAAATAAGGGAATATACCAGGTAAAAGCGATAATTAAATATTTTAATTGCCGATCGATATGTGAACGGTTGAAATTGTGAAATTGCTTTGGACGTCCATAAAACAAAAGGAAGAAGAAACGAAGAGTGACTACGTTTGAGCAGATGTGTTGTTTACAACTGAAAACAATGAAAAAGAATATCTCAGAAAGGTCAACTCTCAACAAACATATAACATAAATTGTGTTTTTTAATGAGATCTGCATTTATGTAGTAAGTGTTTGTGTATCTCTTACGGTTTGCAAAATTTACCAAAATTCATCCAGAATGAATAGGTCTTCAGAATGTTTCTATTTTAAAGGGTAGTTTGGGGTTCCTGAACATCTTTTTGTCGCTGACTTGGAAGATACTAAACCTAAAATGCCAAGTTTGGCATTTAACAGTCCTTTAGATTTTGAGCTATGCTATCCACAGACAGACACACACGGAGCTTTTTCCAAAAATGCTTTTTTTGGACACATGAGAACCTCTAAACATATTTCCGGTGACATCTTGGTATCGAATTTTTGGGTGGAATGCATTACCTACTTCCTCTGTATACACCATGTACGTAGTCCATGCAGAGACAGTAAAAAGAAGCTTATTCCAGTTAAAGAGGCTCTGATCCAATATTTATATCTGAAAGTGTGCCCTTATACTATGTTGACCTGGAATATTTTGTGTGCTAATGAACTGCTATAAGCATTTATTATTTTTGGTCTTAATTAGATTCGTAATCCCGTTAAATGAAGCAATATGTAAGCCAAAGAGCAAAAATGTTTTCTGTGATATTACATAAAACTATATCCATTTATTCAAATAGATAAAATGCCCTGAGTTTCACCAAAACAGGGTCACCCACCGTGGTCATAAAAATGCTTAGCATCTTCCTCGGAAGGGAGGTAAAGCAGTTCCTCCTGTGTCGTAGAACCTCAAGCTTGATTAAGAGACTTCTGAGTAAAATTAAGCAATCTTTCACACCCAATATAGAGTGGGACTCTGAGAACAATACTAGTTAAAGAGCGTCCATAAATGAAACTCCATTTCCATTTCTTTCACCAAAGCAGAGTTGTTTCCATACTGTATTATTCATATACTGCGGTCAGATGCATCAGCCCCCGCTGTTTTCCTACTACCTGTTGATGTGTGAAAACCTGTTTGTGGAATAGCAATTTACACTGCGTCCATTCAACGGCGAAACGTGATGGAGGTTCCTTCATGGGTTAGAAGGTGTTATCAAAGCTTTCAGCCGTCTATTGTTACCTTGAAAATAAGGTTGGTCGAGACAATCTTGAGCGAGTATGTCCATTCACTGGTTCAGGCTTTGTTCTCCTAAAGCAATACAATCTTCACATATGATAACCGCCAGATGACACCACTGGGAATCTGCCAAACCTGGTGCAGGGATCAACAGTTGAGGTAAAATGTATGTTCCCTTTACAGGCTTAACAGGCTTGGTTGCATAATTTTGTACTTTGTTTACTTATAAGTTAGTTTGTATAAATTTTATTTCCATCTCTCAAAATATATACCTATCTTAAGAAGAGGGATGATTTTGACATATTTTTGTTTATTACTGTATTATTTCTTCGCTTATTTGTTTCGGATCATAAAATGCTATGCACGATTTTAGTTTCTCTAGACGTATGAGTACTATGCACATAGAAAGTAAAGAAGGCATTGTATTCCACCCAAAATTCAGTGTTTAGATTTCATCGGAAATATATGATTTAAGATCTCCTGAGACCGAAAAAAAATTAGGAAAGATCGTATGTATGCATGTGTGGACAGCATATTTGGTATTTAAGTTCAGTATCTTTCAAGGATGTGACTCAAAGATTTTCAAGAAAATCTTCTACCCCCAACTACCCCTTAAATGGAATATTTGTCGAAAGTTTTGATTTTCTCGAAAATAACTCTAATGATTTTTAGTAAAATACTTTATTATTTTTATGACAAACGAAATGTATATCTTGAATTTTCTGGGAATAGCCTTGGAAGACCTCTTCATTCTATTCCTTTTGTAAAACGTGTAAGCCGTGAGACATACACAAGGCCTTACTACACAAAAACGTAATTCTCTTCAAAGCATATGTCATTTGTATTTTTCTTAGAGAGTTAACCGTTTTCAAAATATAATTTGTTATTATTTTCACTTTTACTTTATTTTTTCTCAAGCGTGATGTCAACTTTCATTTCGTATCTCTTTTGTTTAACTCCCAGGTGTACAAAAAGATTCGAATTTCAAGTATTATTGTTTCACAAAACGTTAACCTTTTAAAAGATTTGACTACCGCGTTAGCATAGTGTACTCCCTTATATTTATAAGGTAGTAAATAATGAGGACAATATCTGGTAATGTTTATCTTGATTAGCACAGTGGCAAACTTGGCAATTGAGAAGAACCAGGGGGAAAATTCGCTAAATTTCTCAACCCACTGGATTTGAACCGCTTTTAGAATCAAGTTGGTCAGTGAAGCTTTTGTGGTATTGTATGCTTTTGTCGTAGCTTTTAGTAGCCGAGTATTGGCAATGAATGGTAGCTTCAGGGGATGCGCACGCATTTTACCAACATGTCTGTGCTTCAGAGTTTTCTGGTAGAGCTTGATTTGCTGGCAACATTAGGTCGTCGACAAATGATTGTAGTTTTCTGAAACTTTTGCCCAAAATTTCAAAGTTCTGTTATTTAGTAGTAAAGTTTTGATAGCTCGAGGATTATCTCGATGCTAAAAGGCATTAGGTTACTTGATTTATATTTGTAGTTAGGCAATTTTTACTTTCTCTGCTACGTAGCGTAGTAAGGGGAAGTATTGTATTCCATCCAGAAATTCCATTTTGAGAGTTCACCATAAATATATGTTTTGAGAACCCTGAAAAAAATAAATTTAAAAAACTAAAACTCCGTGTGTGCTGTGTGTATGTCTGTGAATTCCATAACTCAAAAATGTAGTATTTAAGTTCTACATCTTGCAAAAATGCGAACAAAAGGCTGAAAAACATTTCTCAACCATAAATTGCTCTTGACATCGCAAAAGTTTGAAAATGTTAATTTTCTCAAAAACGGCACTACTGATTTTTATTAGAACACATGTTAAGGATATATTCATGACAAATGAAATGTCTAACTAAATTTTGTTGGAATAACCTCTGAAGTTCTTTTCATTCTGAACTACTTTTGCATAACCACCAGGGTACTCCATAGAAAATACATACTATATTGCACAAAAATTTTAGTCAAACTATTAAGTATGATATAAAAGTTTCCGTCTTAATCAACATGAAAGAAAATTTACACATATTAAATTACTTATTATTAATAAAATATTTTGGTATCCAAATTAACGAAATTGTGAAACTGAAAAGTTGTGAATTCAGATTTTACGTATAATTTACATTAGTATTAATTTGTTTATATTTTATTTTATACATAGACTTTATTTTCATTAATGGCTACAATTAATTCTATCCTCAGTGCCACCAGTCCTTAGCCTGTAATAGAAAATTTGGATGTGTTCCATTTACATTACTTTCGCAATAACTCTGTAACAAATTGTCAAAAATCTTATTCTTCATGATTAATCGAGATAAACATTAACAGAAATGCTATATTATAAGTAGAAGGGAAATAATGGAATACGTTGGGCTAAAACTATAGTCAAATATTTTAAAAGGTAGTTGCATTCTTTGCATTGCCAATAGTTGACAAATTGCTGTATGTGAGTATTTTAAAACTGAAGCCAATAACAAGGAATATCTAAAAATGGTCAACTTTACGAAATCAAAGTACAGGGCATAAACTATGTGCTTCAACGAGATCTACATGTTTTGTGTAGTGCGTTTCTGTCTACCTCTTACGGTTTACCAGTTAAGCAAAATCCACCAAAATTCATCCAGAATAAACATAACTTCAGAGGCCATTACCGAAATATTCAAAATATACATTATACTTGTCGTGTAAATGTCTTTAATATAATGTATTTTAATAAAAGTTTTTAGAGCCATTTTTGAGAAAATCTAAATTTTCGAAAAATTTTCCACGTAAAGTGTAGTTTGGGGTTGGGGAATTTTCTTCAAAATCTTAGTATCGCATTCTTAGAAGATACCAAACATATATACCAAGTTTGGTACTTTACTGACTTTTCGTTTTTTGAGTTATCATGTTCTCAGGCACATGGACACGCACACAGGGATCTTTTTCTAATTTTATACAAGGGGACCCTAAAACGTGTATTTCCCGTGAAATCTCGGCATCGAATTTTTGGGTGTAATGCAATACCTTCTCTATACACCATGTACATAGTACGCGTAGAGAAAGTAAAAAGGCATTAATTGATGGTACACACTGCAATAGGTGCTGCAAATCCTGGACTTGTGCAATTACGATAACATATCCCTTTCTACCATTAGCTATCTGTAGCATTCAGAATCTATAGATTTGTTTATGGTTCTTGTTAAAGAGTAGGCTTAAATTGTTTATTGCAATCAATGCAAGATGACAGCTGTTACTTATCCGCAACAAAAACTCAAAATAAGTAAATGTGTGTCATGTGTCTTTATTTCGCTAGAAATGAAATATTCGGAGATATTTATCAGATTTAATCGAACTTTTAGCAGCAAATACTCAGTTCATACGCCTTTGAACAAAAACAGATATGAAAACGCTGCAGAAAACAAAATGTAACCATTTTTAAAACCTCAAATAAGTGTCTATGTACCGTCAAAAATAGAAAAAAATATATTACATTTATTAAGGACTCACTCAACTGAAATTTAAACAAATTCCTTAAAGAAGTCAATATTTTTTGTTGTCTATTGTTAAGAATCAATTGCCTAATTTAGTAATCTGTATTTGTTTCTATTACTTTATTACTATTTATTTGAAATACTTTTATATAAGGTGCTAAATGTGCCTATGCACAAGAAAAGAAGCCATTTAGAATTTAAAAGCTGTATTTCTAAGTTTCTGTTTATTTCTAAATTTTTTACGCATTCAACACCTCCCACACGATGCAATTTTGGTTAAATTTTCTTTTAAATTTTGTAAAGATGCACAATAAGTATGGAAATTTTGGAATGACTTTTCTTCGTCGTATATCATTAAGTGAATATTATTTTGAGTATATAAATAACACACTAAAATTAGTGAAAAGTATTGTTTATCAAGTAATATGTGTGTTTTTACACGAGCCCTGTGAAGGACAGGAATTGGCTAGGAGAATGCAGACTGAAAAATTCAATGCCATAGCCGGGATTTGAATCACGGATCTCCCGATCTCTAGCCGGTTGCTCTGACACTGAGCTAACATGGCTAGAGCCATGACATTGAATTTTTCACTGACTCTACCTATCCAACTCCTGTCCTTCACACGCCTTGTGTAAAAAAACAGTTATTTCATACAAATTGATCATAATAGTTGGATACACTGCAAATCCTGGGTCTAAAGTACTTACAGCATTGTAAGTCGCCATTGGGGTTGTCATCTCAAAATAATTAGAGATCAACTTGTGGTTTACCGGAAAATATGCGAGTCAGTTGAGAAATTCAACGCATGTTGCCATGTTAGCTCAGTGGCAGAGTAACCGGCTAGAGATTGGGAGATCCGTGGTTCAAATACCGGCTATGGCATTAAATTTTTCAGTCTGACTCTACCTATCCAACTATTGTTTATCATAACTGCATTTTGTTTTCCAAAACTATATCATTAATAAAGAATCTGATGTCGAAAACTGTTCCTAAATATTTCTTATTGTAAATATATTTATATTAAAATTTTCTCTTGTTTTTCTGTTTACTATTAAATTAATTAAAAAAAACATCATAAAAAGCCCTGGAGATGATGCTCTTAAAATGTTTATGCATGCTTATGATTGGTATGTTTTTTGTGATATATATTTTTTAAAAAACATTTTATACATAGAATATAGTAATTTCACTATGGGTACTTAACCATTTCAGGATGAAACCAATGATCAGCAAAGTAAGGTAAACTAATGGTTAACTTTCATATAAATTGGAGTTTACCGTTTCCTAGATATTTTTTACTATTTATTTCAATTTTAACTAATTTATACACACACACACACACACACACACACACACACACACACACCACATAAACTTCGTTATAACCAGATAAACATTTTTTCTGTAGCATGTTTTTGTCTATTTCTTACGATTTACAAGTTATGCAAAACTATTCAGAATGAGGACGACTTCATGGGCTGTTTCCTAGAAGTTCAGTATATAGATTTTATTTGCCATCTAAAAAGCTTTAATATACAGCATTTTCATCAAAATATTCGCAATCATTTTTTAGAAAATCGAAAATTTCACATAATGATCCATGTAAGTAGTAGTTTGAAGTGGGGATAGGTTTTCCCGAAGATCTTCGTGTCACAGCCTTAGAAGATGTTTAATTTTAATATCAAGTGTTAAACAGATTTTTCGTTTATAAATCATTCTGTATGTACATACGTGCTAGAAAAGATAAAAAGAAAATATATTATTTTAAACATAGAATTTAATAATTTAATTTCGGTTATACATATAGATTGCTTAAAAGAATGTTTACTTTCTCTACACGTACTATGTACATAGTGTATAGAGAAGGTATTTTTTGGAAAAAAGTCCGTGTGTGCGTGTGTGTGTGTGTCTGTGGACAGCATAGCTCAAAAACGAAAAGACCGTTAAATACCAAACTTGGTTTTTAAGTTTGGTATCTTCCAAGGATGTGACACGAAGATTTGCAGGAAAAGTCCACCATTCCCAACTACACTTTACATGGAACTTTTTTCGAACATTTTGAATTTCTCAAAAGTGGCTCTAACGATTATGATTAAAATATCGTATATTAAGCATATTTATCTGACCAATAATATGTATATCTTGAATTTTCTGAGAATAGCCTCTGAAGACTACTTTATTCTGGATGAATTTTGCATAACTGCTAAATCGTAAGAAATGGACAAAAACTCATCAAACAAAAAATGTAGAGCACACTAAAACATACAATTTATGTTATATGATTTTTTTTCGAGGAGTTGATCGTTTTTGAGATATTCCTTGTTTTTGGTTTCAGCTTTGAAAAACTTATACTTTTCTCGCTCAAGAATTTGTCAATTCGTGTCCATAGAAACAAAGGAATTTCAGTCACCTGGTAACCAGCTTTTGACTTCACTTTAACATATGATACTCCCATATTTCGCTTCTACTTACAAGGAAGCATGTAATAAGACTATTTCTGCTAATTTTTTCTCGATTAGCTTGAAATAAATAGAAGAATAAGCTATTTAACAATAATTTGTTACACAGAAGTAGAGAGTCATGTGAATGGAGCACATTAGGTTTTTTTATATTACTTCTTGCTAGTTTCAAAGTTGCATTATAATGTTAAGCAGAACTCCATCTCAATACTTGTAAAATTTGACTGCCTCCGTGGTGGAGTGGTAAGCGAGCTGACTTCCCGACTGGGGCGGGGAATTTTTCTTTAACCAGATTTATTCCCTACCCCTCACAGAGTCTGGAAGTATGAATGTGAGAGTGCGTGTGTATTAGTAATATAATAACGATTAACCTAATGTTCTAACCTACAGTAATACGAGTTGTTTCACAAGTCAAAGACCCCGATATGACCATTGAAGTTAAAGGGGGCTATACAAATGAAACAATAAAAAAAAAAAAAAAATACTTGTAAAATTTGTAAAAATTATGGCTTTGTTCTATACGTTACCTAACATAGAATAGAAAGGCTGGTGTTTTAAGGGAATGAAAGGTTATATTCCCTACCAGAAAACCAGACTATTGAAGCGAATCTGCCAAATAATTTAACAGTTCTTTGTGGGTTATACGCACGGCATTATGGTGGGATTATGGAGCTGTTACTCTTTGATGTTCGTTGTTATCATACTGTCGGAGAGATCCGAATCCTTTCTCTCGCTTTGCAATTACCATTCTATCTAACAAGCAAGGGACACAAAATGGAAGCAGCATTGCTAAATGTATAAACATTCAAAATTGTAAATACAACTCGCGAAGAGTTAGGGTACAAGTCACGGAAATTTACAAACCGTTATTCCACGTCATCGGCTGATAGGCGAAAAGTGGATACTATATTTGGTATTGATATTTATGTTCAGCATCTTCCAAGGATGATACACGAGCATTTTTCAAGAAAATCCCCCTCCCAAACTCTCATTTACATGGAAAATCTTTCTAAAATATAATTTTCTCAAAATTGGTTCTAGCGATTTCGATTAAAATAACGTATATTAAAGATATTAGCATGACAAAATGTATGCCTTAAATTTCCTGGAAATAGCCTCTGAAGATCTCTTCATTCGGGAGCATAAGTGGTAAACAGTAAGAGATAGATAAAACGTTAATGCGTATCTTGTCAAAACACACAATTTATGTCAAATGCATTTTTGTTGTGGAGCGTACCATTTCCGAGCTATTATTTATTATAGATTTAAATTTTCCAATGAATTTACTTTTCTCAAAATGGCATATGTCAGTCAAACAAATAGAACTATTTCAGCATTATCACATGGTGGTCGGATTTTAGAAGTGTTAACTGGCGTATTGCATTTTTTTTTTATTTTCTTTGTCGAAGGAAGTAATATCGTAATAAAACTATGCTTTAATTTTAACTGTTTTTTCACACAAGCAGTGTGTAGATAGGAGTTGGATAGATAGAGTCAGACTGTAAAATTCGATGCTATAGCGGATCTCCTGGTCTCTAGCCGATTGCTCTACCACTGAGCTACCGTGGCAACATACTGGCATGCCATTAAATTTCCCAATGCATGTTTCTCAGGAAACCACAAGGTGATCTCAAAAACTATTTTGAAATGACTTACAATATCATAAGTACTTTAAGTCCTGTCTTCATAGTATATCCAACTATATCGTCAATTAGTTTTAATTTTAACTGTTTTTTCACACTGTGTAGGGACAGGAGTTGAATAAGTAGAGTCAAACTGAAAAATTCAATGCTATAGCCTATATTTGAACCACGGATGTCCCGATCCTTGGTCGGTTGCACTACCACTGAGCTACCACTTGTATTTTACTGGGAAACACCCGAGTCAGTTGAGAAATGTAATGCCATGCCCGCATGTTGCCATGGTAGCTCAGTAGTAGAGCAACCGGCTACAGACCGGGAGTTCAATGGTTTAAATCTCGGATATGGTATTGAGTGTTTCAGTCTGACTCTACCTATGCAAACCAATGCTTATTTTGATAAGCGGGAAGCAGATAGCAGAATAAGCTTTTGTAAGAATAGTTTGTTGGATCTAGACAGAGAAAGTTATTTGTATTTAGAACATCAGATTCGTTAGTGCCTACTTTTTCTGTTTTTCAAACCTTCTGTATTCCCAGGTAAATAAAAGCCTTCACTCTTTAAATTTCCTTTACTCCCATGAACCATTTTTAAGATTTTTTTAATTGGACTCCTTTTTTGAACAACAGAATCCTAATATAATTTTGGTTCAATTCAATGAGAAATATTCCAAACGCTGCAATATAGCAGCGACCAGTCGGTTGCCCACGCATGACGTCAATACTAGTTAGCGAGAGGACTAGCCAGAGATAGGTAGAAGGGGTGGATGTCAACAGTTTTGAGATCACCTTAATGAAATGGGACTTGTATCGCACCTTTCCAATATTTACATTCGGAACAATCGATTGTGTCTCGTAAACTCGCAGCATTTATGCTGACAGATAACGCATTCTTCTAGTTTGGAAATAGTATTTAACTATGTAAATTCTATGTTTGTTGGTCACTTCCATCTCGTCTGCAAAGAAGACTTTCCTGGTGAAAAACAGTTCTGCACCGCCCAATACATCTACCTGTTTACAAAGTCAGCAATACATGGAGTCCAAGGTTCAATTTCTACACCTCCGCTCTGGCTCAGAGGGCTTGCTTAACTAATAATAACGTAATGCACCTAAACTCACGCTGAAGACCAAATAAATCGGAAGACCCGGTCGGTATTTATAAGGTGTGAGAAAGCATATAGGTAGTGCCAATTTGTTCTCTTATGAGCTACTGACGTCACCTTGTCGCTTCATCCCGCTTCCTCCTTTTATGCGTAGCATGAAACATTTCCCCCTTAATTCTCCCGGTGGCGGTTCTATGTATGTTCTATGTTCCAAATTCCAGGCTAAACAAAAACATCGTATTCCAGAAAGAACAGGACAACTTTTTTGTTGTTGAAGAGGTAAACATGGTACAATATCTTGCTTGAAAACATCGATATTATTACCTTCTTAGGTACTGATTAAGGCAAATATGTTTTCTCAGGTAAGCAATCTGTTAAAGTTTGAATTTGAAAAGATCAGCTTATATTGATTGTGTTATTAATATATTTTAATTTAACCCTTAGTTACCTGCATTAGTATAGTGCATATGCTGTTTTTCCTTTAATTCAAGTTTAAAACTGGAGTTCTAGTAAAAATTTATGGGAATAAACCTATATAATTATTATGTAAAATAAAAGATAAAATACAAATGAAAATAAATGTAGATCCTTTATTAATCCTTTCTTCCCAATTAAAAGTTTAAATTCTTCTAAACCAGTTTTCATAATGCTACCAAAGATACTACCAAAAAAGTGGTTCAAATGACCATGAGTGTTAGGTGATAGGTAATGGACTGGCCATCCATCCAAAGACAAATGTTGCAAGTTCAAATCCCAGTGACTGTGGTAAAGAACGGGGACAGCCCAAGTAAAATAATCGGTGTGATGCTTGGAAGCAAATCGGGTTAATTATGTGGCGTTTTACTCTCTGATTTATTTAAAAAATCACTGCACTTTAAGGGCAAAAATTGTATAAATTTGTACAGTATAAAACGATCTTGGTTACTTGTAATTTATGGTTGAAGGTTAGTATAACATGAAATGAATTTTAGAGTATAAACCTTTTTGTATATTTAAGCCTAAAATTAGCGGAACATATAGGTACCGACAGGCAACAAAGGGTTAAAGTGAAGCTAGATTACAGAAACCATAAAAAAGAAACTGACTTCTGACGGCCTTTATTCTGACAAGGTTGTTGCAGTTGCTTTTAGAATGCTGAACACATTGCAAAGAATATGTACTCTTATAATGTAGGTGGTGCCATAAAATATGGTTTAATTATAGCATCGAAGGAAGTGCGCCCCAGTAATATGTACTTTTAAATCGTGACAAGGCTTTTGGAAGAGCTCGTGTGTATGTGTAGATAGACAGCTACAGCACAAATCATAGTTATAGGCAGTTATATTATAAGTGGCTTAAAAATACTTATTTGTGAGTGGAATGTTTAGTACATGAGTGTTCTAACTCTCATGAGCAAATAATAGCGCAATAAGTCACGTGTAATACACAACGTTTCATCTTATCCTAATATTAACCGAAATACTTTTATGTTTATTAGTATTAATATTACTAAAGTCTTCTTTACGAGGAATTAAATTTTAGTCATGACGTAAGTAGTATTTTGTTTGTTCGTTGCTGCGTAACCCCGCCGGAATAAATAGTTTCGATTCTGGTTGTTTAAATTGCACCAATAAATTAATATGAATGAAAATTGATATTCCGAAGAAGTTTGAGATTTTGCTAAAAAAACTGTACTTATTTGTTACTCAGCAAGTCGAAGGACCTATATGACAAGGGATTTTCATTATTTAAAGATTAGGGAGCTGCCAAAGGAGTTAAAATAATTTGCGAAGAGGTGTTGTTAGCATATTTTGCAATGAAGATTTGTAAGAATTTCTGTATTACTATTAAAATTATTATCATTATTGTTATATATTCGTATAATTTGGAAATATTAGAAACTACGTTGTCAGATTGTTATATTAGTTTATTCTTCGATTATACATAAATTTAATAAACGAAGTTACAATGAAATAAACACTCATTTTTGTTGTTTCCTAGGATATATGAAATGTGTATGTGAAGTCTATAGGATAAGATAAAATCAATAACATCTTTGTCTCTAGCGTTGGATGAAAGCAGGGGGCATAAATGATACAAACATTACTGAAGCCACCGCCACTGTTACAAAGGCACAGTAGAGAGGTTTGTGTACCTCTCCGTAAATAAATGGGCGAGGTAAATCGTCCTTCCCTCTTGCGCTGAAGTTCAAATGCAGCTCATTTGATAAAGAAGAAAGGGCCAATGGTAGCGCAGACTGTGAGAATGGAAACCAGTCCTTGGCCTGTTACTTTATTACCCGGCGAGGTTGAATTTGCTCCTTGCTGATGGAGCTGGTAACGAAGCTTATAATGTTCTCTTCCCTAAGCAAAACGAGCATTGTTAGAGATAAATAAAAACCTTCTCATGCTCGGATGGAGTTTGTGGTAACACTATATTCCTGTTCCCTGGATTCCTGGAAACTGGTGTGTGATCAATGAACGTAGAGCAGTAGATGTGGAAGGTTTAGGATCAGAGTGCAGAGTATTGAAGTCAGTATTGAGATAGAATAGGAAAGAATACTATAAAGGGGGGGACACCTTGTTCACTGCAACACCATTATAAACCTATCGTGGTTACACACCCTTCCAGGGGGCACAAATGAAGTCGCAAGCAGGCATAGACAACCACAGAAGCGCAGAGTTCCTTAATATTTTCCAAGCCTGAACACCTGCGCATCATAAGAGAGCATTCCCAGGAGGGAAGCAGCGACCCAGACAGTAGAGAAAGAGATGCTGTGGCATGGCCGAGTGGTTAGACGACTCGCCTCTCACTAAGGCGGCCTGGGTTCGATCTCAAGAGACCGCATGTGGAATTTGCGGGGTGGGTTTTCTCCGGGTTCTCCGGTTTGCCCCATCATCGCATTTCACCGGTGCTCCTCTTCATTCCAAGCATTTTCAGTGTCATCACCTATTCTGCCATATTCGTAAAAGCGGGCTTTAAACACACACACACAAAAAATAGAAATCATTATTTTGGGTGGCTCAATTGGTTAGGTACTGCCCCTCTGATAGCAGGGTCGCGGTTTCAAATCCGGTTCAGATGGAAGTTTTTAAGAACGATTAAAAGTATATTGAATTACTGGTATTTAAAAGGAGCTCTTGCACGAAATTTCAACTCACCGACGAGGCTTACTCGTATGCTCCTGACAATTGACAGCGCATTAACAAGTATATCCAGGCTAGCTTCTAGTTCAGGAGCTTGCGGGTTCAAATTCAGTGGAGGGCGATGGAGTTTTCCAGACGTAAACTTTCTCAGCGTGGCTTCCTTCAGATGGGATGAATAGCCAATGGTTACCTTTCTTAAAAGGATTTCAAGCTGTTAGAGGCCTCTGAGCAAAACGTTCGGACTTTCACAACCAATTTATGTTGAGACCAAAGAACCAGAGTAATTAAAGAACTACAATAAATAAAATTAGACCTCATTTTCGTAGTTATCAAAATAAATAAATAAAACACTTAAATAAGCAGCCGAGACAGCTAATTCCAGGACGCAAGAACCTGAGCCACCTGTCCGGCATGAGACAGTACATGTATTGTCCCGGGGCAAAGAATTATTAACAAGAGAAATATAAGTCATAGCCAAGAATATAAATTATATCACGAAAATGAAATATAAATGTAGAGTGAAAATGGGAAGGGTAGAAAGACTTCTAACACGTTTAAGTCACGAGCTCGGGGTACAAGATCCGTTACCTGCCGTGCGTTGACCCGAGGGAAAGGGGCGAGAATGCCCTGCCCAAGGGTAACTAACGGGACACAAGACAATGATTCCCACTGGTCAGGTGACAGTGTAAGGCACTTGGTGAAGAACCTCCGGGCCAGAAAGATGTGATATTTAGAATTCATGGTGGAGTCGAACAGGCTACCTTTTAAGGCACTTGACGAAGAATGCGTGATGTAACCCTTAGTTGTGACGGAAGTAAGTGATTTTAAGACCGATCATAGTACGAGACAATAGCACTACATCAAAGGAATAAATAGTAATACTCATGGGCGAGTAAAGTTTAACGCCACAGAAAATTAAGAAGTATATGCGTGTGTTCTACAGCGGAAAAAGTTCGGACTCCATTAATAAAGCACTGGTGTCTCACAACAACCTGAAACAGTTTCCATGCTAATCAAAACCCTCAGCTAAGCCAACCACTCATATCCACACCATTCCAATATATATAACCTGCGCCCTGGACACGAACAGTATCGCCTTAGCACCATCAACACCGCAGGACCTAAAACGTGAAAGGAAATTAGGGAAACAAATGATCGTAGTAAATCACACAATCATAGCTTTCGCCATGTGCACCAGGGGAAAAGCATGAAAAACCCAAGTCAAAGTGGCCAGTCGCTGGAAATGCACCACAAAGTAGCATTGTATCTTAGTGAAGTGTATCTTAAGCCACTGCAGCCATGTGAAGCCACAAGCTAAATAGGGTTATCGCTAATAATAATACTAATAATAATATATAAGTAGAAGAAAAAATATTATCACTTTAATCATATTCAGGGAACACATTTGGGGTACGTAAAGTCGCAAATGGCGGCGCCGTGGGTAAGTGGTTAGACCGCCCTCATGTAGAATTTGTGGTGGACGACGCGGCGTCGTCGGGTTTTCTTCGGATCCTCCGTTTTCCCCCGCCACTCTTTCCACCAATTGCTCCACCCTCACCTTAATCATCAATTTCGCTTGCATTTCATATATTTACTCCTTGTTCATGCCTGGCTACGGGTCGAACTCTCGTAACAGGTTCTCTATTCTGTGGTTTCGTATCGTTGGCTCCCCGACAGACCTCTGAACCCTAGGCATTGGCTTGTAAGTCCTAGGGGGGTATCAGTCCTACAAATACGGGGAGGGTAAGCCGATTACGAAGCGAAACGAAAGACGCAAGTTCACTGTACGATTATTGTAAACGTAAGCATACGTGCTCTCTAAACCAATTTTTTATTTAAATACCATACATTAACGATATTCTCTATAAGCACTATGTACATAGTGTATAGAGAAGATATTGTAATGCACCCAAAAATTCGATACCGAGTTTTCACCGGAAATACATGTTTTGGGTCCCCCTGAATCAAAAAAAAAGTTTTAGATACATGTCTGTGTGTGTGTCTGTCGGTCTGTGTGTGTGTGTGTGTGTGCGTGTGGGCAGCATAGCTCAAAAACGAAAGGACCGTTAAATACCAAACTTGATACTGAAGTTTGGTATCTTCCAAGGATGCGACACGAAGATTTTCAAGAAAAAACCCCACCCTAAACTACCTTTACGTGGAACTTTTTTCGAATATTATGATTTTCTAAAAAATGGCTCTAACGATTTTGATTAAAATATTGCATATTAAAGATATTGACCTGACAAATAAAATGTATGATCTTGAATTTTCTGGGAATAGCCTCTAAAGGCTACTTTATTCTGGGTGAATTTTACGGAATTTGGCATAACTGATAATCCGTAAGAGATGGACAAAAATTTAGCATACAAAAAATGTAGAACACATTAAAGCACACAATTTATGTTATAGGCATTTTTTTCATGGAGTTGATAGTCTTTTAGGTATTCCTTGTTTTTGGCTTCAGCTTTGAAAAACATACTTTTCTCAAACAGGAATTGCTCAACTGCTGTCCACAGAAACAAGGGGACTTCAGTGTCATAGCAACCAGTTTTTGACTATTACTTTAAACTATGCTACTCGCTTATTTCGCTTGTACTTACAAGGAAGCAGGCAATACGACTATTAGTGCTAATTTTTTCTCAATTGGAATGAAGCATAAGCTTTTTAACAATAATTTGTTGCAGAGAGGTAGAGAAATTCATATGAATGTAACACATCTGATTTTTATTACATAGGAAACAACCAATTTTTAAAATATTTGACTATCGCTTTAGTCTGGTGTATGCCTTATTTTCCTTCTAATTGTATACAAGGAGGCAAGTAATAAGACAATTCTTGCTAATATTTATCTGGATTAGCATAAAGTAAATAGAATAATAAGCTTTTTAACAATAATTTGTTTCAGAAATGTAGAGAAACTCATGTCATCGCTGGTGTAGAGATGTTAGGGTATCAGTTTCAGGAAGTTTGAATGTAGCTTGTAAGAAAAGTTGTTTTTCGGGTAGATATTTGGAGTTTAAATAAGGAAAATAAAAAGGGACCGGCGTATATTTTTGTATTGCTGGACAACTAGATGTACACAAGGCACATAAAGAAACTGGCACTGTCTTGTTCCGTACACCGCATTCCTTTGTGGGGTACTTTATTACGTCATGCTTTTAGTTTATTGGCTGATACTGTTACCTTGCAGGTGACTGTTCTCTATCGAACCAATAGAGCATACCTATGCTGGATTTGTCATTCGCTGATAGGAATAGCCACCTTACCCAATTGGATGCGAGAATAGGTAACGTGTAAGCTACACCCCCTCCTCCTTCCCCAATTAGAGTGATGAAGGGGCCAGCGGATATCAGAAGACACGCCCTATAAATGCCCATACAGACAATAAGAAATTCGATATCTAATACTATTTGTGCTCTGTGTACAACGACCTTTGCGTAGTCGGACACTTGCCCTCTTGCAGTTGGCTTGACGAAATGGAGACGTGAGGAAACGAAAAGCTGTTTTGCTATACCCCAGCTTCTCCTTCCATCTATTTCCGGTTGCGTCAAATTGCTCTCAAGATAGTGGGTGCTAGACAGAGCTAAGATGGCCATGAAGATTGCACATAAGGCTAGAGCAGCTCTGGATTATGTCATATAAACCAGATAGCCATGATGTTCAAGGCTTATCTTTCATAGCAACCCTAATGTGAAGAGCCACTGTGATAGCAAACCTAGGATGATGAGCTTTCCCTAAATTATTTCGACACAGTTTTTGTTCTCCTATTCATCTTGTATGGGTATATTTCATTTGCATAATCAATTGTATGCATATAGCGCATCATCATAATCAACGATCACATACAAGTACAACGTTTTTACTTTCTCTATTGAGCATTTAGTAGGTAGAGAAGATATACATTTCTTTAACTTCTTATATCATTTTAAGGCTTCTATTGTCAATGTGTTATTAAAATTCTGTGATCTGAGATATATACATTTCAGGATACCGGAATCCAATTTCGTTTTGCTGGCAATAGATTTTATGAAGATTATGTCTTTTATACTAAAAGTTTATTATACTTATAAAAACCAGCTTTAATAAAGAGGAGCTGATGATACTTTATAATTAATATTTTTAAAGCTGCTTTTTAACGTAAACAATGTAACATCCCTAAAGTTATTATAATTTTATTGAAGTAAATATAGAACATTAATTTTGGATTTTTCCCTAACTCACTATTTTTCAGAATTTAATTCTTCTCCGCCATAGATGTAACATTAAAATGCTAGAGTGAACACAAATTGGTTTCAGACGTTTATCATAATTGGACGCTAATCTTGCGCTCGCAGCCATTTGGACATTGTTGAGTAATGTAATGAACAAGCTTAATGAGGTTTAACCCTTAGTTGCCTGCATTAGTATACTACATATATCGTTTTTCCTATAATTTAAGTTCAAAACTGGAGTTTTATTAAAAATATAAATGGGAATAAACCTATGAAATTATTATATAAAGTGTTAATATATAATATAGAATACTCATTTCTTAGGAATAAGAAACATTTCAATATTATGAATAAAATAAAACTAATAAGCAAACAAATATAAAAGAACGGGGGAAAGAGACTGCAGTAACTAAATAAATAAATGATTAAAATATTAAAAAGGAAATATATTAGAATAAGCAATAATGTTAAAATTTGTAGATAATATTTATTTTGTACATGGAAGGAAATTATTGCATAAAGGAAAAAGTAGAGATTTAGGAACATTAGCTGCAAGATTTGTTTGGTAGCGTGGATCAGGAAGTCATTAGCATAAAGTCAATACAATAGCATTGTGGAAATTTTGTGTGCAGAGTTTGACAAAGGAGAAACATTAAACATTAATGACCAAGGGTACTTTAAACCTGAAGGGAGCAAACTATGGTCTAATGCTTTAGCTGCGGTGCCAAACTTATTTTGTGAGCGGAGACCGATTTGGAAAAACCTTTGACAGAAAATAGTAACCAATATAAATTACAAAATGTTTAACTTCGGATCCATTCGTGTCAGATCATAGAAAGGAGGGGCCATAAGAAATTTGTGTAGGCCCGAAGGGAGGTTACGGTCGCGAATTTAGAAGGGGAGAAGCTACTTATAAATTATCAGTGGTGATGAGCAGACATGTTGTAAAATAATTTTTAACTTCAGTGCGGCTATATAGAGCATATGTGCTTTTATATGAGGAAAGAGAGTGGTGAACAAAGAGGTCTTGTTCCGAGTTCACATGGTAATTAAAGCAGGGAATAGTTAGAAAATAGGGCAAATCTGGGTAAATTTACAAAAAAAGTTTATTATAACAAACATCTTCGGTATTAGGGAATAATATGAGTGAATGAGAAAACGGAAGTCAGAGGGGACAAATATTTTAATGTGTGAAAATGGATAAACTGGGGTAATCCGAATAAAATAGTTTTTTTTTCTTCACACATACCCTGAGAACATTCCTAAAAGGGATCCTGCTCTTAAGCCCTTCTTATCCTTCCAAATCCTGCCATGAAATGGCATACCAACCATAAAATACCCGCCACATATAGAATCAACTCTGAAAAGAAAGGCTTTTAAACCTACATGTTTTTTTCCCCTTAGATGCAGAGAACTATCTTAGAATTCTGTTTGCCTGCCTTAGGTAATATTACAATATGAAATGAATTGACTTCATAGAAAAGTACTACGCCATTCATTCAAATTATTAAGTTATGAATAAAAGAATAGGTACGAACGCGAATTTTAAAAGGTGTAATTAAATTATTTTTCCTGGCAGTACTGTGCAATTTGAGTAGAGGAATTTCATTCTATGTATTTCTGTACCTCCAGATAGCTGTACAATTCAATGCTCACGTTTTTGCCCCTTGCACAGCTGTTGCCTGGTTAAAGCAAGTTTAACAAGCTTAAAGGGCAAAGCACGAGCTCAGTTCCTCTCCCGGAAAATGCGATCCTGGGGGATATTTGTAATTGACACACTCTCTGCAAAACGATGCCTCCAGATGTCAGCATGTATATGCTAATCACTGTGTTTCGTGCCCGTTGTGCGTATTTCACTTGTTACAGACAGACGACTGAGATTTAGGGACGTCAAAACGTTTTAAAACAATACTGTGTTGATTAAAATTAAGCTGAGAAACATAGAATAGCGTCATTTGTGTGTGAGCAGCAGTAACATTGTAAAATGACGCGTAAAAGAATTATAATTTATCTAAACACTGATAGATATGTTAATATAATTTTAAAACTAATCTTTTATTACTTTCTCTACACGTACTATGTACATAGTGAATAGAGAAGGTGATGTATTGCATGCAAAATTTTGATACCGAGATTTCATCGGAAATATATACTTTGAGACCTTCTAAACAAAACAAAAACAAAAAAAATCATTTTTAGAATAATGTCTTGAGTGTCTGTCAGTCTGTCTTTGTGTGTGTATGTGTGTGTGTGTCTGCCTGTCTGTCTGTGGCAGACACACACACAAAAACGGAAAGTCCGTTAAATACCAATTTTTTAATTTCAGTATCTTCAAGGATACGACAAGAAGATTTTCAAGAAAATTCCCCAACCCGCAACTATATTTTTCATGGAACATTTTTCAAAATTGTTGATTTCCTCAAAAATGACTAACGATTTTGATTAAAATATCAATATCTTAAAGATATTGATGCTTGTGAAAAATAAAATATATATTTTCAATTTTCTCGGAATAGCCTCCGAAGACATCTTTATTCTGGATACATTTTTCGGAATTTTACATAACTGGTAAAATATAAGAGATGTATAAAAACTTATCACTTAGAAAATGTAGATCTCGTAAAAACGCACATTTTATGTTATATACATTTTTTTCGTAGAGTTGATCTTTCTGAGATATTCCTTATTATTAATTTCAGCTTTAAAATAAGTTATAGTTTTCTCATACGGGAATTTGTCAACTCTTGTCCATACAAACAAAAGACTATCGACTATCGCTTTACCCTAAGGTACCCCCTTATTTCTCTTCTACTTAAAAGGAAACGAGTAATAAGACAATTCCTGTTATTTTTTCTCAATTAGCAAGAAGTATATAGAAGAAGTCTTTTAACAATAATTTATAGCTGAGATGTAGAGAAAGTCATGTGAATAGAACACGTCAGATATTTTTTTTTAAATTTGAACGGAGAATAAATTGCTTTCTGCGCAGGCGCGTGGGTTATAGTAGGGGCTTGTGAAAGTGAAAAACCTTGGGAGGGATTTTTTATGGAGAGCGCATAGGCAATGGATGTTTTGCGAGATGTGTTAACTTATCAGGGGTGGACTTCAGAATGAAGGTATTTGACCTTGTATAACTATCTGAAAACTAGGGAGACAGAAGCAGTGTGAATCAAGTAGTGTTAATTTATATAAATATATGTGTTAGCATATTTCTGAAATATTTCTATATCAAACCAGCCTCAACATCTTTCAAGAGTACCGTTCTACAGTGAAACTATGCCTATTAATACTTTTCTTTGCAGGAACGGCACGCAAGTTTGATCCTGGCATTTTAATATTTCAAAATTAGTAAACAAATTAATAGTATCAAAGTAATTCACAAGAAAAGGCACGTGCAATAATAGTATAGGAGATATTCTTTAACGCTAAGATAAGGCATCTGGTAGATTTTAAAATCCACATTCTGTTAGAGATCTTATTGAATATTATACATTTTTATTATACCCTCCTTTAAAAATAAAATCAATATTTAAGAAAGGAAACAACTCGTTCTGCACTAATTACACAGGAATATCGCTGCTAATATTTGTATAGAAAATATTTGCTTAACAATAACCCGGTGGCTAAATATTATATTACATTCCTTAATTTCCGAAAACAATATTGATATCATATTGGAGATTATCTATCAGTTGTGTTCATGCAACAAATAATAGGAAATGTAAAAATGTAATCTGAAAACATATACATTATTTTTAGATTACGAGGAAACTTTTGATTCTGTACAGTGGGACGTTTTAATGTTTAAATAAAAAAAGTCTAGAGGCTATAGGGCTGTTGGTTGGTGCACATGGGACAATTCCTCGTTTCTTCGTTGGCTTCTGGACGTAATTTTCATTAAAAGCTTCATTTATTTATGAAGCAGAACTTGGTACTCTTAAGAGATTACTCGCAATTTTTAGAAATAACTGTTGTTCACACTCTTGTGTTTATTGTATTGTCCACATTTATCATGTAATATTTTTCCTAATGTATATATGTAATGTTTTTATAATGACATTTATTATTAACCCTAAATTCATCTAAGTAACTTCAATTTATATTTATAGTGTTTTGATATTCTTTGTTATTTTGGCAACTAATTAATTGTATAGGGAGCTGTTATTCTCTTGAATAAAAATATAGTAGACAGAAAACTATAAAATTATGTAGGAAGTAATATGAAAATCAACGAAATTGCACATTAAAAAAATCTGATGTTACACTCACATGACTTTCTCTAGCTGCTCTACAACTCCTACAAAGATTATTCTTCTTTATACACAATGCTAATCAAGATAATGTTAACAAAATGTTATTACTTAGCTCCTTATAAGTAGATGGGAATAAGGAATGCACTATCTAAAGTGATTGTCAAATGCTTTAAAAGCTATCGTTATGCGATTGTCATTGCAAATCACTTCTTTGCTTGGCCAGGAGTAGAACAAAAGAAAAACAGACACTTCCTGTGTGAGAAAAGTTTAAGTACTTCACAATTGTACCAATAACAAGTAATATCTCGAAAACGGTAACCTTCACAACAAAAACGTAAAGGACACTTTTTGTAGAGTACGTTTTTTTCTATCTCTTACGGTTTAGCAGTTAAGCAAAATTCAGCAAAGTTCATCAAGAATAACGAGTTCTTCAGAGGCTACTGCATAAAAAATTGAGATATATATTTTATTTCGGACATAAATAGCTTTAATGTACGGGATTTTAATCAAAATCGTTAGCCATTTTTAAGAAAATCAAAATTTTTGAAATTTTTTCCATGTAAAGGGTAGTTTGTGGTGGGGGTATTTTTTTGAAAATCTTCGTGTCACATTCTTGGAAGATACTAAACCTAAATACCAAGTTTGGTATTTAACGTTTTTTTTTTGTTTTGGGGCTATGCTGTCCACAGACAGACACACACACACAAGGACATTTTTTTAAAAATGCTTTTCTCGGACTCAGGGGACCCGAAAACATATATTTGCGGTGAAATCTCGGTATCGAATTTTTGGGTGCATTATAATACCTTCTCTATCCCTATGTAAATTGTACATATGGGGCTAGAGAAGGTAATAAATCAAGGAATTAAAAAAGGATGCCCACTATTACCAACTTAATTTAATCTTCGTCTGTCATTAGTAACTGCCAGAATAGTTTCAAGTACGTAGCATTTTAATATTAACGAATCAGCATTGGAAAAATTATTAAAAGCTGATGACCCGGTACTTGTTTCCAAATCAGAGGACTCTTAAAGTATACACATAATTATGATTTAAAAATATGGACAAATAAAACGATAGTTGAGCGTTTAAAGGAAAGGAGAAGGTTAGAAGTCAGATTACAATTAAAGAGAAGAATATACAGCACGTGTCCACATTTATTACCTGGAATCGGAATTAACTGCTGTATTAGAAAGAAAGATATCGACAAGAAGCAGAATAGATTCATCTTATGTGCGGTATAATAAAGTTAATTCTTAGATTGAAAAACAGAAGAAAACAAAAATTATATTTTATAAAAAAATGACAGCCTATACTACTGTATTCAAACAAAACATAGGCGCTAAACAGGAACCGTAAAAGAAAAATCTGATTTGTTACATTCACACGACATTCTCTATATTTCTGTAACAAATTGTTAAAAACTCTTATTCTTTATGCTAATCGGAATAAATATTATCAGAAATGGTTTTATTAGTTGTTCTTGTACGTAGAAGGAAATAAGTAAATATACTAGGTTAAAGCAAGGGTTAAATATGCGGTTCCTATGCGGTTGCTATGCGGTTGCTATGTGGTTGAAATCCGTTTCTTTTAATTCTCAGGAGTTGACAAATTCTCGTGTGGGAAAATTATAAGTATTTTAAAATTGAAACAAATATCTCAAAATGTTTAACTCTTGCGAAAAAATGTATATACTAAAAGTGTGTTTTAACGAAATATGCATTTTTGTGTCATAAGTTTTTGTCTATCTCTAACGTTTTATTAGTTAGGCAAAAGTCATCCATATTAAAGAGATCTTCAGGTGCTGTTCCAGAAAATTCAAGTATATTGTTTGCCATGTAAATATCTTTAATATGCGGCATTTTAAATAAAATCGTTGAGCCATCTTGGAGAAAATCAAAATGTTTTAAATTTTTCCCAATTAAAAGGTATTTTGGGGTGAAGAGAGTTTTCTCAAAATATTGTGTCATATCCTTGGAAGAAACAAATCTTAAATACCAAGTTTGTTATTTTACCGACAGTTTTTGAGTTATCGTGTTCACACACGCACTCATGCCGAATTTTTCCAAGAATGTTTTTTTTTGATACATGTCTTTATGTTGAAATCTAGATATCTAATTTTTAATGAAATGCAATTAATTTTCTATCTATTATGTACGTTGTACATATGTGCAAAAAAATTGAATCGGAAGAAATAAAGTTTTTAATATCGTGACTGGATGCCCTCTGTTGGATTATTAAATAAACGAATAAATAAGAACAGACTTAAACATGTTTAACTTATAGAAAAAATCTGATGTGCTTCATTCACATGCCTTTCTCTACATCTTCTATTTACTTCATCGTAATTGAAAAACAATTAGCAGAAATAGTCTCATTACTTGCATCCTTGTAAGTAGAAGGGAAATAAGGTCGTACCATAGGTTAAAGTGATAGTCAAAAGCTGGTTGCTATGTTACTGAAGTTCCTTTGTTTGTATGGACAGGAGTTGACAAATTTCTGTATGAGAAAAGTATGTTTTTCAAAGCTGAAACTAAAAACAAGGAATATCTTAAGAAACGATCAAATCCACGAAAAAAAATATATAATATAAATTGTGTGTTTTAATGTGCTCTACATTTTCTGTGTATTAAGTTTTGGTCCATCTCTTACGGTTTAGCAGTTATGCAAAAATTCGTAAAATTCATCCAAAATAGTTTTTAGAGGCTATTTCCAGAAAATTCAAGATACATATTTTATTTGTCAAGTAAATATTTTAAATATACGATATTTTAATCAAAATTGTTAGAGCCATTTTTAAGAAGGTCAACATTTTTGAAATATTTTCCATGTAAAGTGTAGTTTGGGTTAGGGGTATTTTCTTTGAAACCTTCGTGTCGCATCCTTGGAAGATACCAAACTTAAATACCAAGTTTGATTTTTAACGGTATTTTCATTTTTGAGCTATGCTGCCCACAGACACACACAGACATATTTCTAAAAATGCTTTTTTTTGGATTCAGGGGGTCTAAAAACATATATTTCCGGTGAAATCTCGGTATCGAATTTTTGGATGGAGTACAATACCTTCTCTATACCCTGTACTAAGTACGTATAGAGAAAGTAAAACTAACACAGAATAAAGCAAATTTGACACATGTACAGAGGATGAACAGAGACAGGTTCTCTAAAGCACCATCGGATTACATACCAATTGGTAAAGAGATGTAGAACGATCGAGGAAGAGATAGAAAGATGAAATGGAGGAACGAATCCCAAGGGTCCAAACTTTGAATGTTGATGGCTATAATCATCTTCCAAACAAGTGTAGGGATCTATGGCCTGTTGCGATCTCATAAAGAATGAATACTCTTGTCAACGCCTCTTGGGACGTCCTGGTGATTTCTTCACATGTGGTAAGAGTGTGAAGCATAGTTTTCGGAATTCTATGGTTGGGATGGGAAGTCATCCGGCATAAAAGGCTCGTTCCGTTGTTCTGGTATGTTTATATAAACTGGAGAACAGGTTTCAAACCAAATGCTCAGATTTTATAGTCATTCCTTTTTTGGTCCGAATATGTGTCCGGTTCATCCGATGCATCTTATGAGATTTGAAAGCAATCTGATTAGATACCCAATGTCCATTTATAGTTGCTGTTAATTGGGTGGGAAAATATAGATACGTTCTATTTTCTCTACACATACTATGTACATGTATATACAGAAAATACCTATTATATTCCACCCAAGAATTTGATACGGACATTTCTTCTGGAAGTATATGTTTTAAGACCCCCTTAATAAAAAGAAAAAAAAAACTATTTTAGAAAAATGTCTGTGAGTCTGTCCCTGGGCAGCATAGCTCAAAAACGAAAATCGTTAAATAGCAAACTTTATATTTAAGTTCAGTAACTTCCAAGTATAGACACGGACGATTTTCAAGAAAATCCCCCACTCCCAACTACCCCTTACATGGAACAATTAAAAAAAAAATTGGTTATCTGCAGCATGGCTGCAACGACTTTGATTAAAATATTGTATATTAAAAATATCTACATGACAAATAAAATGTATATCTATAATTTTCTGAGAATTGCTTCTGGAGACATCTTTAATCTGGATGAAATTTTCGAAATTTTGCATAACTGGTAAACCGTAAAAGATAGACAATAGCTTCCTTAAAAAGCGTAGAGCTTGTTAAAACATACCATTTTTGTTTTATACATTTTTCTGTGGAGTTGGCCGTTTTTTAGATAAGCCGTGTTCTTAGTTTGTTTTAAAATACTTATTCTTTTCTCATATGGGAATTTGTCAATTCCTGTCCATACCAATAAAGGAACTTCAATCCTATAGCAAACAGCTTTAAAAAGACTTGACTCGCTTTAACCTATTATTTACTCCATTATTTTTCTTCTGCTTATAAGGAAGCAAGTGTCTCGATTAGCATATAGTAAATAGAAGAATAAGGTTTTTTCCACTAGGCACATTTGAACTACGAATTAACTTAAGCTATAAATGCATATGCACCTTATAATTTGTGGATGCTCCCAACTTTAAGTATTGTTTTCTCGCAAACCTTTTTCCAACACTTTGCCTTACTCCAAATGCTACAACGGTGACATTATTTACTGTTTTTTACTTTCTCTATATGTACAATGTACAAAGTGTATATTGGGAATATTGCATTCCACACAAAAATTCAATACCGAAATTTCACCGGAAATATATGTTTTAGGACCCCCCCCCGAATCCAAAAAAAGCATTTTCCAAAAAAGATCCGTGTGTATGTGTGTATTTCTGTGTGTATGTGGACAGCATAGCTCAAAAACAAAAAGTCTGTTAAACACCAAACTTGGTATTTAAGTTTGGTATCTTTCAAGGATGCGACATGAAGATTTTTAAGAAAATCTCCCCACACCCAACTACCCTTTACATAGAACTTTTTTCGAAAATTTTGATTTTCTTAAAAATGGCTCTAGCGATTTTGATTAAAATATCGTATATTAAAGCTATTTACCTGTCATATAAAATGTATATCTTGAATTGTTTAGGAATAGCTTCTGAAGAATACTTTATTCTGGATCAATTTTACTGAATTTTGCATAACTCCTAAACCGTAAGACATGGAAAAAATCTTACCACACAAAAAATGTAGAGCACGTTAAAGCACACAATTTATGTCGTACACATTTTTTTCGTGGAGTTGATCGTTTTTTAGATATTTCTTGTTTTTGGTTTCAGCTTTAAAAAACTTATACTTTTCTCATACAGGAATTTGTCAACCCCTGTCCATACAAACAAAGGAACGTCAGTCGCATAGCATCCAGCTTTTGACTATCATTTTAACTTATGGTACTCCCTTATTTCACTTCTACTTACGGGAAGCAAGTAATAAAACTATTTCTGCTGATTATTTTCTCGATTAGCATGGAGTAAATAGAAGCATTAGCTTTTTAACAATAATTTGTTGCAGAGATGTAGAGAAAGTCATGTGAATGGAAAACATTAGATTTTTTAGGTGTGTATTGCCTATTAAAAGTGCAAGAAATAAAATAACAATATACTTTTTAGAAACATATCTTCAGCGTCAGGGATTATGCCTCTTCCGCCCTATCCTTTTCTTTGTGGATATACCTTTATCTCTATTTAGTTTAGGTTTGTATTCAAATTGGTCTTTCGAATGCGGGTTTCTGGTATTTTTCGGATATGTGCAAGGTATTTATACGGATATTCCTTTATTACTTTCTCTATACGTACTATGCACATAGTGTATAGATATTGTAATGCACCCCTCCAAAAAATTCGATACCAGGGTTTCACCAGAAATATATGTTTTAGGTCCCCTGTATCCAAAAAAAGTATTTTCAGAAAAAGGTCCGTGTGTACGTGTACGTGTGTCTGTGAACATGATAACTCAAAAACGAAAAGTCGGTAAAGTACCAACTTGGCATTTAGGTTTAGTATTTTCCAGGGAAGTGACACTAAGATTTTGAGAAAATCCTCCCACTCCAAACTACCCTTTATATGAAACTTTTTTCAAAAATTTTTATTTTCTAAACAATGGCTCTAACGATTTTGATTAAAATATCATATATTCAAGATATTTCCCTTACAAATAAAATGTATATTTAGAATTTTATAGGAATAGCCTCTAAAGACTACTTTATTATGGATGAATTTTGCATAACTACTAAACCGTAAGAGACGGACAAAAACTTAACACACAAAAAATGCAGAGCACGTTAAAGCACACAATTTATGTTATATACATTTTTTTTTTCCTGGAGTTGATCGTTTTTGAGATACTCTTTTTTCTTGGTTTCAGCTTTGAAAAACTTACAATTTGCTCATACAACTCCTATCCATACTAATAAAATAACATCAGTCACATAGCAACCAGCTTTTGGCTTTCACTTAACCTATGGTACTCCCTTATTTCGCTTCTACTTACAATAAAGCAAGAAATAAGACTATTTCTGTTAATTTTTCTCGATTAGCATGAAACAAATAAAAGATAAGCTTATTAATAATAATGTTTACAGAGATATAGAGAAATTCATGTGAATGGAACACATCAGATTTTTTTTTACTTTCTCTATATGTATTGGGCATAAATAAGGTATTGTGTTTCACCCAAAATTTCGATAACCATATTTCACCGGAAATATATGCTTTGAGTTGCATTTGAGTCCAAATAAAGTATTTAAAAGGTCACTATGCGCACGTGGTTTTTGTGTATTTGTGTTAGTGTGTGTGTGTGTGTGTGTGTGTGTGTGTGTGTATACAGCATAACTCAAAACGAAAATACCATTAAATACCAAACTATCGCCTGGGGTGTCATATGAAGTAAAATTCATTAAACACTATAAAATACTCCGTATTTAATTTTAATGTGTTCAGGGATGCGACACATGTTCAAGAAAATCCCCTCATACCAAACTACCCTTTACATTGAAAGATATTTGAAAACTATGTTTTTCGCGGAATTGCTCTAACGATTTACATTTACATCGCAAATAAAATGCATATTTTGAATTTTCAAGGAAGAGCTTCTGATGAACTCTTTACTCTGGATGAGCTTTGCTGAATTTTGCATGACTGGTAAACCCAACAGATAGACAAAAACTTACTACACAAAAATGTAAATCTCATTAAAGCACACATTTTGTCATATTCAATTTTTTCGTGGATTGACCACTTTCGAGATATATCATGTTATTGGTTTCAGTTTTTATGATTCTTAAAACCACTTATTATACGGGAGTATGATAAATGGTCATGCAAAGAAATAGCTTTTAAAAATTTTTACTATCGCTTTAACTAGTGCTGTACGTTATTTCCTTCTGTTTAATAAGATAATTTATGGTTATGTTTATCTCTATTAGCATGAAGTAGAGAGGAATAAGCTTTTAAACAACAATTTCTTACAGAAAGGTGGAAAAAGTCATGTGAATGGACACATAAGATTCTTTGAAGTAGTTCTCCAATTCTGTAGATTTATGTAATTAACCTTAGAAAAATTAAGACTTTTGGAGAGTAAAAATGTGTTGTGTTACATTCACATGAGGTTTGTCTAGTTGTTACATAAACAACTTTCCTTATAAAAGTTTATTCTTTTATGTACGACAGTCTAATCAAAATAAATATTGCAGATTTGCCTTATTAATTGTTACTTTGTAAGTAGAAGGGGCATAAGGGAATACACTAGGCAAAATCGATAGTCAAGTCTTTTAAAAGGCACATCTGTATGAAACAATTGAAGTTCGGCTCGCCTTGCATAGCATTCAGTAAAACAAGAGAATTTAAAGGAAACGTCACCTCCCGTTTGAGAAGAGTTTAAGTAGTTCAAAATTAAAAACGATAAGAACGAATAACTCAGAAACGATTACCTCTACATAAAAATGAATATGACATAAGTAATATATTTTAACGAATCTCAGTTTCTGTCTTGTAAAATTTTGTCTATCTCTTACTATTTAGCAGTTACGAAAAATTATACAAATCTCATCCAGAATAGGCTGTTCCCTGACAATTCAAAATATATAGTTTATTTGTGATGCAAATGTCTTTAATAAGGTATTTTAATCAAAATTCGTTGGTTATTTTTGAGAAAATCAAAATTTTTAATTGTTTTCTATGTAAGGAGTAATTTGTAGTAGGGGCGATTTTCTTGAAAGTATTCTTTGCGCATCCTTGGAAGATACTAAACTTAAATACCAAGTTTAGGTCTTATCGTTTTTGAGCTATAATGTCCACAGACACACACACAAATACAGACACATAAACACGCATACCTTTTCCTAAAAACGCATTTTGGTTTGAATACAATACTTTCTATCCACTATGTACATTGTACATACGTACTAGACAAAGTAAAAAGTTGCTAGTACTTCAAGCTGCCCGAAAAGCATTCCTCTAATGAATGGCGTAAGGACCAGAGATCGTAAAAAGTGTTTGGCACAGAGAGTAACACTCACGGCCTTGAGTGTCAATTAGCGGGGTGTCAGACGCGAAGTTTGCATGTTTACAAGCGTCGGCTAAAAGCATTACGAAGGTGCCTGAAAGTAGACAAGAGTTTTAGCGGCGTGGCGTTCAAATGAAGTAAAAATGGTTTGAGCTATCATTATACAAGTGGAAGTTCCGCTGTCGAATTTTCTTCCGTATGTCTTGGCTCTTTTCCCCTCTCTCTCTTTCTTTTTAGGAGCGCCATGACTCTGAAGTTAATTCTTAAAAATCCCTTCGAGGTTTCAAGTAGGACGTGTTAATTACACTGGGAAGACATTTATTGCATCCAATAAAATTTTAATGGCGAAAATTCACCTGAAGTACCTACTTGTTTGGAGATGTGTTCCTTTCATATTACTTAGCATTATGGGATTTGATTCTAAACAGCCAAAATTGGCCAAGCCCGGGCACATACTTAATGGATGTACGTGCACTAAGAGATAAGATATTTGTGTAAATATTGTATAGACTTATTTGGTGTTGGAGTAATCTATATGCGTGAATACATGGTGTAGTTGTGAGTGTAAGTGTGTGTGCGTGTGTGTGTGTGTGTGTGTGGTTAAAAAGCTTATTCTTCTATTTACTTCATGCGAGTGGAGATGAACCTTAGCAGAAGTTCTTATCACCTGCTTTCTTGTAAGTAGAACATAAATAAGGAAAAACACTAGGCTAAAACGATAGTCAAATATTTTAAAAGTTGCTTATTATGGAATTGAAATCCGGTTCTTCGCATGACCAGTAGTTGACAAGTTTCCGTATGAAAAAAGTGTTTTAAAACTGAAACAAATAACCATAAATATCATGGAAACTGCCAGCTTGACCAAAAAAATATATATAAAATATAAATTACATATATACACACATTTTATGTGCATTAAGTTTTAGTCTATCTTTTATGATTTACCATTTATTCAGCAAAATTCAGCAAAATTTATCCAGAGTAAAGAGGTCTTCTGAGGCTCTGCCTATAAAATTGAAGATATATAGTTGATTTATCATGTAAATATTTTAATATACAGTAATTTAATTAAAATTGTTAGAGGTATTTTTGAGAAAAAAAATACGAAAAGTATTCCATGTAAAGGGTAGTAGGGTAGGGAGATTTTCTTGAAGACCTTCGAGCCGCATCCAAAATTACCAAATTTTGTATTTAACCAAATTTTCGTTTTTGAGCAATGCTGCTCACACACATAACTAAATATTTCTAAAAATACTTTTTTTTGGAATCAGGGGACCTTAAAACAATGTTTTCGGTGAAATCCCGGTATCGAATTTTTGGTTGGAATACAATACCTTCTCTATAAAATAAGTACATAGGTGTGTAGAGAAAGTAAACATTTTGGAAGCTTCCGTTTGCGTGTCAGTAAATGGAAACTAGAGCTTGAATAAATAATGAATTTCGTATTAATGTTAAGAGATTTCAATAATGTGATACAAGGCTGTCCGCAAACATGCTTCAAATTGTTTTTATTTTCCTGTGTTTTTTAAAAATGGAATTTTGATTAAAACAACATGGAATGTTCCGGAAATAGCTTCTAAGGAAGGAATTTTATAAACTTTTTGCATAACGGGTCAACCATAAGAGATAGGCATACACTTGGATACCACAGAAAAAAAATGTATAGCTTATTAAAACAAACCGTTTATTGTGGGTTTATCCTATTCCGATATATCTGTTTTGAATTTTTCAATAATTTGTCATTTCCTTCAATTGCTGTTGCTATTCAGCTGTTTTCATGATGTCGTGGAAAGAGTAAGGAATGTCATACAGAGACTATCGATTTGGTTTCCTTTGTTTTACTTTTACCTACAACACAATTCTTCTTCCTTTCTAGGATGGGTCATTGCTGGCCCGTTCCAAGGCTAATTGCAGCCTTCACCTTCTTCTTGAACGACCCTTAGACATGTTATCCTGATGTAGACATGTTAGGCTGATGAAAATATGCTTAGCCTGCCTGGGTAGTGTGGTGGTAGGTGTCTGCCTCACATTCAAAAAGTCGTGAGTTCGAATCTCGCTTAGGGTGAGTTATCCGGATAAGTTTTTTTGGGGGGGTTTTCGCTTATCCTGAGAAGATGACTGTCGAGTAACTTTAAGCTCCATGGACCCCGAGATCATTTGAGCATCATTTCACCAATTTCATTCATCGTCCGATATGACCAACCAGGTTAAAGGACGTTGAGACCGTTAATTAGCCTCGTAATAATAGCAATAATTTTTATTAATTATCTAAATATATATGTAAAGAAAGTTAATATGTAATAAGTTGTATGCATAGGAACCAAGAAGGTAGTTGTTTACTTAAAATTTACTCAGAATCATGACGCCAGACTGGATAGAGGGGTGAGAAATTGCTTCTTTTGTAAAAGTCACGTTCGAGTTTAGTATAAGGGGAAACCACAGTTTAAAGCACAAGAGGGGACTACTTCTTTATATTCGTGGTATCACGTGATTATCATGACGCATTCTGGGAGATTTGCAATGGTTTTTGGGTAACGATGGTGTCATTTTGGCGGACCTTCCAACCAATCAGAAAGAATCCACCATGACACCCTTTTTTGTATATAAGAAGTAAGGTTTGGCACATCGAGGTCGTTTTGCTAAGAATTCGCCCGTAGGAGAGGCAACGTCGTTTTGCTAAGAATTCACCCGTGAGAGAGGCAACGTCGTCGGATGTTAAGAATTCGCCCGTGTATGAGGCAAGGTCGTTTGTTAAGAAGTTCGCGAAGTAAGTTTATTATAAGAAACTGTATGTGAAGTAAAGTAACGTCGCTCAACTATTTAACAGTCGGCTTGTGATTAGGTGAAAGTGAATTGTGGCATTTACTCAACTGAAACAGTGTAATTGAAAGTACTTGTGAGTAAGTGTTAAAGAACATCAGTCAGCAGTATAAAAGTGTATAACCAGGTGCTTGTCTTCAAAACTCCTTTAGAATAAACAGCAGTAAAAGGTTACAAGTGTTTTCTTAACAATTACAAGATCACTCCGACAACTCCTTCCATGAGCCAAATCCATGCCTGGGAGAGTCAATGTTCATGCAAGACTGAGCAACATAGTGGCAGCCCATCGCAGAAGAGCTTCAGTACCAGGTACGTGAGTGTAGTGGAGTTGATTGGAAGTGACACTTAGTTACGCTGCACACAAGCACCCAAAGGGAGGCGTAAAATCAACAAACTAAAATACTCCCACATATGACATAACGTGCACCACTAACAACGCAACGAAACCACCGCTGCAACGTTAAGCTACCAAAAAAAAAAAAAAAAAAAAAATGCTTCCCACGGTAGTCAGTTTTTCGATATTCTTTTATTTATAATTTTACAGAATTTCAGTACTTTCCCTTGGCTTCTTATTGTTAACTTAAAACTATTGTAGTAATATGAGTTCTATCATTTTAATTTGTTTTCCATCTGGTTTCTTAGAGCCCGTGTTTTGCTATCACATAAAGGTTTTAGGCTTTGGTAAAACACTATGGAATTTGGTTTCCACAACCTTAGCCATGTTTTCTTGGAAGGGTTTCGTTATAATTCCATTTTCCCAGTTGTACGTCTGACAGTTTACCCTTAGACCTAAATTAATACTATGACTAGTTTTACTTCATCCCAGATATTTGAGAACTTTCAACTGTTCTATATTCTGTGCGTCTATTACTAATTTTACTTTTTCTACCACGTATATACATAAAATGTACATAGTAACCAGAGCATCTATTTTATCCACCCAAAAACTTGACACCGAGATCTCAGCGGAAGTATGTTTTGAAGTCATCTGAGTCCGAAAAAAATAATTTTGAGAAAAATGTTCCGTTTGTGTGGGAACAGTATAGCTCAAAAACGAAAGGACCGTTAACTACCAAACTTTGTATTTATATTTAGTATCTTCTGAGTATGCAAATATTTTCAAGACTTCCTCCACCACAAATTACCCTTTACATAGAACAAGTTTTGAAAATTTTCTTTTTCTCAAAAATTACTACAACGATTTTGATTAAAATACCGTATATTAAAGACGTTTATAAATAAAATTCAAATTTCGAATTTTCTGGGAATAGCCTCTGTAGACCTCTTTACTCCGATTGTCTTTAGCAGCAGGCCGCGCCGTGGCCGAGTGGTTAGACCATTCGCCTCTCACCTAGATGGCTCGGATTCGATCCTAAGCGAACGCATTTGCGATTTGTGGTGGACAAAGCGGCGCAGGTGCGGGTTTCCCCCGTCATCGCATTCCACCGATGCTCCATCATTCCATGTATCACCAGTGTCATCGCCTGCGGTGCCACAAGTAGTAAAAGCGGGCGTTAAACATTACGAGAAAAAAAAAATTGCAGTATTTTGTATAACGCTTAAACCGTAAGAGATACATTAAAACTTACTGCACAAAAAATGTAGACCTGTTTAAAACACAGTTATCTTATACGTTATTCTTATAGACTTGATCGTTTTTGAGGAATCTCCTGTAATTGGTTTCAATTTTAAACTTTTTCACAAACCGTACCATGCAAAGCGAACCGAGCCTCAATTGTTTCACATTGCTACCAGCGTTTAAATGATTTGATCATCGCTTTAGCCTAATGCATTCCTTTATTTCCATACTACTAAGAAGGAAACGAGTAATAAGACCAATTCTGCTAAAGTTTATCTCGATTGATAAAAGCATAATCTGTTGTAAGAATAGTTAGTGTATAGAGCAGCTAGAGGAAGTGTTGTGAGTGGAATAAATGAGATTTGTGTTATAATTTTGTTTTCATAGCCCTTAACTGCTAATACTTTTTTTTTTATCACCAGATATCTCCATATAATATTTTCAATAAATTATTAGTTTTGTTATGTTCTGAGGAGGTCGTCATATTGACTAGCAGTAGGAAGTTATTTTAATATACTTACTCCTTTCTAGTGTGTATGCTTCCTGGCTGTCTTAATTTTCAGTATGTTATTTATATCAATGTGTTTACTAAGTTAGTTGGTATCTAATGACGGAAATTAGAAATGGTGTCATTAGCTCTCTTGACTCCAGTATTTCGATGCAATTTTGATATGTTATTTAAAGCTGTGCACTGGAGTAGTTGGTTTCTCTCTATATCTTCTTTAGGTTCACAAAAAGGGCATAGAGGACATTCTGCTCTGCGTTATTCTGTATAAATGTTTGTACAGGTAATCATGGGCTGCTTAGTAGTCTGATGTATTCCATTCACATGACTTTCTCTGGCAGTTGTTCTACGAAAGGTTATGCTTCTATTTAAGTTAGTTTACCATTAGTAGAAATGGTCCTCTTGCTTAGTTCCTATATTGTAAATGGAAGTAAAATACGGGAACACACCAGTAACATTTTTCAAATTGCCCCAATGCAAATGAATGTAAATTCGGTTCTCTTTGTTTTTCCAGGAATTAAACAAAAGAAAAACAATCGATAGCTACCTATTTGAGAAAAATATAAACAACTGAAAATTGAAACCAATAACACGGAATATTTCGGACATAATCAACTCTACCGAAAAAAAAGTGCTTCTTCTAAGTACCCTATATGTATATACGTGTAGAGAAAGTAAAAAAAAAGTATCTGACATAGTTGTGTGTTTTTAGGAGATCTACATTTTTGTGTAGTAATTTTTCCCTATCTCTTACGTTTACCAGTTACGCAAGAGTAATTCAGAAAGAGGAGGACGTTAGCGGCTATTTCCAGTAAATTTACTTTTACTTCCTTTGCACGTACTATGTACATAGTGTATAGAGAAGGAATCTCGAAAATACATATTTTGGGACCCTGTGAATCCAAAAAAAAAAAAAAAAAAAAACATTTTTAGAAAACAAACCGTGTGTGTGCCTGTATGTGTAACACTGCGTGTGTGTGTTTGTGTGTGTGTGTGTGTCAGTGGGCAGCATAACTCACAAGCGAAAGGTCTGTTAAATACTGACTTAATCTTTAACTTCAGTATATCTGCCAGTATTTATTTTGTATGTAAATAGCAAATAAGAGATTTTAATAAAAATGTTCCAACAAAAGGGTAGTTTGTGATGGGAGAATGTTCTTGAAAATCCTCTTGTTGCATTCTTGGAAGATAGCAAACTTAAATAGCAAGTTTAGTATTTAACTGTCTTTCCGTTTTGGTACTATACTATCCACAGACACATACACACAAACACACACAGACCTTTATCTAAAACTGATTTTTGTTTTTTTTGGTATTCAGGGGGATCCAAAACATGTATTTTGGGTGAAATTTCGGTATCGAATTTTTGGGCGAAATACAATACCTTCTCTATATATTATGTATATAGTGTGTATACATAAAGAAATAAATGTAATAATTTTGAGCAAACGACGGGGTTTAACAATAAGTCTACCATTCTCCTGTTTAAGTATAGCATTCTTCTGCGATATAATGCACGCCATGTTTCAGAGAATGTCTTTAAATATTGACAAATTATTGCGAGATAGCAAACTGCCATATTCCATCGTCTTGGAAGATGGCGCTTCACCCATATGTAACGTCATATACCCAAGGTCGCGGGTACAAACCCGGCCGAGGACGATGCATTTTTTGGGGCGTAAAAATCCTTAGCATGGCTTCCGTCGGAAGGGAAGGAAAGCCGTGAGTCCTGTGTCGTAGATTTACGCCACGTAAAAGAACCTCAAGCCTGATAGAGAGGCCTCTGACTAAAATTAAGCGGTCTTTCAGGCCCAGTATAGAATTGGACGCTGAGAACCACAGCAGTTAAAGAGTAGCCGATCCCGGTAGCCGCGCTCGCTTAAGTGTCTCGCTTTGGCGCTTCGTGGTGCACAGGATCATGGGTTCGAGTCCCGCCTTTGGCATGGGTGTTTCTGTGTTTGTAAATGTGTCTATGTTTGTGTAAAAGGAAAACGTTAAGAATAATGTCTGCTAAGGAAATATAGGAAACTAGAGAAAATGGAGAAAAAAGAATACAGCGTCCTGACAAGCCTCCGGAACTGTATTTTTTATTTAAAAAAAAGAGCGTCCATAAATAAAACGCCATTTCATTTCGCCCCATATCAGGAGCCCTGCAAAACAATTATGCAGATGTTGGGTAATCATGTCATTGATAGTCATTTCCCTCCGTCATCTGCAGATTTCAATACAGCCGACTTTAGGTTGGGGGGCTACCTTAAATAACGAGTTTTTCTGTCACTTACAACAACCTGACTAAAACTGAAAGATGCCATATTTCGATAAATAGTCAACATTCCAAGATATTATATGAAAAATGCTGCCTATTATATCGCAGACAGAATGATATACGTCATTCTACGTAGTTCAAGGGTTGATATGTTGGCCACTGGTTTCCAAGGTCCCAGGCTGACACAGCACATGTCTTGTCACGCGGCTAAGAGTTATTCAAAAGGGAAAGATAAATCATAGCCAATAATATAAATTATACCAAGAAGGGAAATATAAATGTACATTGAAAATGGGAAGGCAAGAAAGATTTCAAACACGTATAAGTAGCAGAGTTGTTACGAGCTGGAAGCACAGAATTGTTAGGGGTAGAGCATTGAATCGAATGGAGTGAGAGTACACTGCCCGAGGGGAACATAAGGGAAATGAGAAAACAATGCTCCCGCTGGTCAAGCAACACTTTTTGAGGCACTTTTCGTAGAACATCGGCAGAGCAAAAATGTGATATTTGGGGACCGTGGTGAAGCCGTTGTGCGGGAAATAATTATTTTAATACAGACCAGAGTACGGAATAAATCACTGCACCAAAAGTAATAAATAATATTTGCGGTCACGTAAATCATAGTTTCACAGTAGAAAATTTAGGAGGAATGAGTGCGTGTTCGACGGCGGAAAAAGGCCGAACTAATTGAATAAAGCGCTTGTGTCGTACCACACCCTGAAAAGAGTTTCCATGCTAGTAAAAATCTTGAACTAGGGCACTCACAAATTCACACCATTCCTAATACCCAAATCTGCGCCCGGGATAGGAACCCGTAACCCCGTTATCGCCCCCAGGGTTCAAACCCGGCTGAGGAAGATGGGTTTTTCGGACGTTAAAATCCTTAATAGGGCTTTCTTCGGAAAGGAAACAAAGCCGTTGGTCCCGTGTCACGTAAAAAAACCCTTTGAATATGACCGAATGGTCATTCACGCACAAAAGAGAATGGCACGCTAAGAACCGCGGCAGTTTAATAGTGTTTATAAATAAAACTCTTAATTTAATTTAGAATTGTGTATTTTAACAAGCACAACATTTTTGTCTATCTTTTATGGTTTATCAATTATGCAAAATTCAGCAGAATTTATAAAAAATAAAGAAGTCTTTAGAGGCTATTCTCAGAAAACTCAAAATACACATTTTATTGTCATATATCTTTGATATACGAGTCATCTAGTCATTTTTGAGAAAATAATTTTCGAAGTTTTTACGTATAAAGAATAGTTTTAGGCATACTAGAAACTTAAATAGTAATCTTGGTATTTAACCGAATTTTCGTTTTTGAGTTATTTTGTTTGGAGACACGCAAACACACACGTGGACGTTTTTTTACAAAGCTTTTTTTTTTTTTTTTTTGGTTACAGGGGACCCTAAAACGTATATTTTGTGTGAAATCTCGTTTTGAATTTTTGGCTGGAGTGTAATACCTTCTCTATGTATAAAATAAAGAAAGTTAAAAGAATCCGCCACATTTTGTAGAATAATACACTGTTCATCGTGTTAGTATATTGAATTTGTCTTAATTCATAATAGTAACCCATTCGCGCCGAAATTTACTGGATCTAAATTGTTATATCGCGAAACGGATTTGAGTAGTTTAGGTAATCTGATTTGGCGCCAACTTGCTAACTCGGAGTCGCGTGAGGAAATTAAATAAGGAATGCCCTTTCTCGTAGTAGTAACTGGATTCATGAAGGTGCCTGAGAAAGTTTGTCTCGACCACAATACAACTTTCTCTTATTCACTTGTTCAAAATTACTATTGTTCTGATTGGTGGTTTTATGTTGATGTACTCCCACATACGTTGAATGTAGTCACCCTAGATTTTTGTAGAAATAGACAGGAAACCCGCGAAGGATAGCTGCCCTTAGGTATATTAAGGAAACTATAAAAGTTCAGTCTACTTACGAGCATATTATAAACATTTCATAAATAACCAAATATTAAATTATTATTAATATTAAAAATCTAATGTGTTCCGTTCAAATGACTTTTTCTACATCTCCGCAACAAATTATTGTTAGAAAGTTTATGCTTCACTTTACTTCATGCTAATCGAGAAAATATTACTTGTTTCCTTGTAAGTAGAAGCGAAATAAGGGAGTTCCATAGGTTAAAGTGATAGTCTATGTTCATGTGTTTGTATGGACAAAAGTTGACAAATTTCGTATGAAACCAAAAACTAGGAATATCTAAAAAAACGATCAGCTCCAGGAAAAAAATGTATATAACATAAACGTGCTCTACATTTTGGTCTGGTAAGTTTTTGCCCATCTCTTCAGGGTTTGCCTGTTAATGCAAAATTCCTTAAAATTCATTTAGAATAAAGTAGTTTTTAGAGGGTATTCCCAGAAAATTTAAGATATATATTTTATTTGTCATGTAAATATCTTAAATCAAATTCATTGAGCCATTTTCGAGAAAATAAACATTTTTGAAAAAAGTTTCATCTAAAGTGTAGTTGGAAGTGGGGGAAGATTTTTTGAAAATCTTCATGTCGCATCCTTAGAAGATACCAAACTTAAATACAAAGATTGGTATTTAACGGACTTTTCAGCTATGCTGTCCACCCACACACACACACACACACACACACACACTCACACACACACACTCACACACACTCACACACACAGACCTTTTTCAAAAAAAATTTTTTTGGGATTCAGGGGGATCGAAAACATGTATTACCGGTGAAATCTGTGTATCGAATTTTTAGGTGGGATACAATATCTTCCCTATACACTATGCACATAATATGTCTAGAGAAAGAAAAAAAAAATCTGATGTGTTACACATAATTAGAAGGCAATAAGGAAATGCGCTATGCTAAAGCGATTGTCAAATGTTTTGAAAGCTATGGTTATGCGATTGTCATTGCAAGTCACTTCTTTGCTTGGCCAGGAGTAGAACAAAAGAAAATCGGACACTTCCTGTCTGAGAAAAGTGTTTCACATTTGAAACCAATAACTAGAAATATCTCGGAACGGTTACCTCTACAACACAAACGTAGACATAAATTGTGTGTTTTGTCGTGATGTACATTTTTTGTGTATCAGTTAAGCAAAATTCAGCAAAATTCATCCAGAATAAAGAGGTCTTCAGAAAATCATAATGTTCGAATGTTTTTCCACGTAAAGGGTAGGGGGGATTTTTTTTTTTTTTTTTGAAAATATTTGTGTCGTATCCTTGGAAGATACTAAACCTAAATACCAAGTTCGGTATTCAATGGTCTTTTTATTTTGGGGCTATGCTGTCCACAGACACACACACACACACGCGGACCTTTTTTTAAAAATGCTTTTTTCGGACTCAGGGGACCCCAAAAAATATATTTCCGGTGAAATCTCGGTACCAATTTTTGGGTGCATTACAATACCTTCTCTATCCATGTGTACATTGTACATATGCGGCTAGAGAAAGTAATAATACCTATGCCCAGAATTAGAATAAACTTTTGAACAAATAATGTATGTTAAAAAAAAGCTTTTAAACGTAACTTCCTATTTACATATTATGTTGTAGCTTAAAAGCTTTAAATTGCGGGTTTTTCGATTATTCGAGCTACTTCTACAGCACATTACCCCGGATAATCGAAAATATACTCCAGTTTTATACTGAAACTATAAACTGTATATAAACTTCATAGGGACGGACTTGCTGGTTTATCGCGTTATAAATGAAGACTTGCAGCAGACTGAACTTTTGAAGTGCTCCCGGCATTTTGACTCTACGCTAAGTGGTTCTAAAGCTCTTTCCATTATTTTTAACTCTTGCGGAGAGATAAAAGATCTTACTATCGACATGCTAAGGCGTATGGTAATGGCTAGATGCTCTTCTTGCGCGTAAACAAAAGGCTTCCAGAGGCGTCGTCATTGGAAGAAATGTGCAGAGGAGAAGCGTTTAATATGAAAATATATGTGTTGTCATAAAACCGGTTATGTCCCTCAGATTTTAATAACTCCGTTCCTTCAACCGCAAAATATTTAGTTAGTGTCTCAAGGGATGAATACTAGAGGGAAATTTTGGTAGATATCTTATTGTAGTCATATATACAGGTACACCAAAAAGTATGCTTTATTCTGTGTTTCTTCTTCACTTAGTATACAATATCACTTAATTTTGGTAAACTGAAAAAGGCTTGAAACGCAATTATAATACAAGAGTGGCCGCGCCGTGGCCGAGTGGTTAGACCACTCGCTTCTCTCCTAGACATCTCGAGTTGGAGCCCAAGTGACTGCATCGTCCTCCGTGGTGTAATGGTTACCGTGCTAACTTCAAGTACACAAGGTCGCGGGTTCAAACCCGGAGGAGGACGATGGATTTTTTCGGGTGTAAAAAACCTTACCATGTCTTTCTTCGGAAGGGAAGTAGAGAGGCCTCTGAGCAAAATTAAGCGATCTCTCACGCCCAACATAGAATGGGACGCTGAGAACCTCATTATTTTTTTTTACCAAGCGACCGCATATGAGAGTTTTGGTGGACAAAGCGGCGCAGGGGCGGGTTTTCTCTGCCTTCTCCGATGTCCCCCACTATCTCATTTCACCGGTGCTCCAACTTCATTCCATGTATCATCACTGTTATCGCCTGCGGTGTCACAAGTAGTAAAACGTTATCAAAAAAAAAAAAATATGACCAGAGATGAAAGCCTACGATAAATTACATTTTTTGGGCGAATAGCAATGCGAGTAAGAAGAATACCTAGACTGATTTCAGAATGGTTCCACCAAGGAGTGAAAACAAGGTAGACCAAGTAGGAATCTACACTTTTTATGGCGTTTAACGCCCGCTTTTACTTCAATGGCACCGCAGACGATGACACATATGATGCATGGAATGAAGATGGAGCGCTGGTGAAACCGAGAACCCGGGAAAACTCCACCCCAGCACCGTTTTGTTCACACATACCACATACTGTCGCTTGGGAACGAACCTGTGCCGCCTTGGTGAGAGTCTAACCACTTGGCCACGCGAGTCTAGGAATCTTGATGATGATACAAGGAGTAGTATGAATGCAATGGTTTGGAAGATCTGGTTTGTAAAGCACGAGAAGAATAGACGAAGAGTAGTGACTTGACTATTCAGATGTGCTTCGTGATCCGGGAACAAGTCCATTATCTTTTTCATTAGGCCATATGCCTAACTAAATTGTGTATACGATTCCCTAGTTTACGTAAGATTGGAAGTGGATACGCATCACTACTCAGACTTCGGTGGGGGCGACATTACCAGTTTCTACCTACTGAGCTCTCCAGGTTAGTAGCCGGAGGACATTAAGGCGTCTCACAACCCCGCCCAGGCCTACTCATTCTCCAAAGGGTATCGGGAACCATTGCCCCGCCGAGTCCAATTCAATCCGAGCAGTTTCCTTACGGAAGGAGTTCACATATTCAACTCAGAGTAGGAACTGCTAGTAAAGTCAGAAGTACGAGGAAATAGGATAAAATACAAGCACTTTGGATACAGGAAGTGCAATTTTGAATTTCAACTTGAAACAGTACATGTTTTGTCACGGGGCTAAGAGCTATTCAGAAGGAAAAGATAAACCATAGCCAATAATATAAATTATACCAAGAAGGGAAATATAAATGGGAAGGGAAGAAAGATTTCAAACACGTCTAAGTAGCCGAGTTATCACGTGATGGTAGTGCAGTACCGTTAGGGGAGAACATTGAGCCAAAGGGGGTGAGAGCACACTGCCCGAGGGGAACATAACGGGAAAAGAGAAAACAATGCTCCCGCTGGTCAGGAGACACTTGTTGGGGCACTTGGCATAGAACACCGGCAAAGCAAAGATGTGATATTTAGGGTCCGTAGTGGAGCCATACAGGCTACCTTTAGCTGTGAGGGAAATAGTTATTTTAATACTGACCAGAGTACGGAATATATCACTGCATCAAAAGTAATAATAGTCGCGGTCACGTAAAGCATAGTTTTACAGTAGAACATTTAGGAGGAATGCGTGTGTTCGACGGCGGAAAAATGCCGAACTAAATGAATAAAGCACTCGTGTCTTACCACACCCTGAAAGAGTTTCCATGCTAGTAAAATTCTGAGACAGGGCACCCACAAATCCACAGCATTCCTAATAGCCAAAACCCGCACCCGGGATAGGAAACCGTAACCCTGTTACCGCCCCAAACTTTGTTGAGTGAAAAAAAATAGGTATAAAAATGGTGGTTGTTAATAGCCATACTCAGCACAACGTGAATGGTTGCTTGAACAATATTGTTCAATGTCCTTGTGTATTTGTACACGTGTTGCTGTAAATTCTCAACAAAACGTTCCAATATGTATGGTTGCCCGCAATAAACTATATTTTTAAAGATCCCACAAAGGTAAAACTCCAGATGTGTGAAGGTACTGGGTACTAAAATGCACCTCTTTGCCTTACCCATGTAACCTGCATTCTCTTCTCAGGAAAGCTCGAAGGTCTCAGTGGTACTGTGGATGTACCTGATCCTATTAGCAGAACATAAATACATGTATTAATGTCAAAATTGATGTACTTTACATTTCCTGACACTGGCGCCAGTAGTTGTACCAAAATAAAGAAGAAAAACAAGGATCATATTAAATTCTTGGGTGCCATTCCTTAACCACACGTCCACTTGGGTAATGACTGCCTCATTGGCATGAAGTGTGTTTTTATGGAGCTCAGTAAACACGGCAAAGACGCTTCATTATTCTCTTCTGTTTCCATTGGATGGCAACAAGCACACGATCTTCTTCAGAAACGCTTCACACTCCTTTGCAATGTGATGAAACTATTCACAGAACTCTTTGGCGATGAGGTTCGTCTTCAATATTTCCATCCAAAAATCTTGGACCTAAAAGTACTCTTAGCGGCTTTCAGAAAAGTTGTACACTCATACGGTAACTACTTATCTACAGCTCAGGTATCCGTGTATGCTTTTCTAAAATCACAATCGAAGTAGTAGCAAAAGGTTTTTCTGGGTCTTCGCTTGTGCAATTCACAGATGCTACAGAAATCGAATTAATAAAGGCATTTAATGATTTTCTAAATTTTTTTCCTATAATATTGGAAACATTTTTTGCATATATAAAAATGTATGACATTGAATAATGTGTTAGATAAAAACAATTTTTAGAGCATGTTTTTCCATTTTTGTCAGTTTTGAGGAATAAGACATTTTTTCAGTTTTTAGGTCACTTTGAGCTTTTAAGCACTTTTCCACAAGACCCTGGGATTATTCGTATATAATCCAAGATGTTTATATTAATTTAATTAATTGTTCTTCACTGCCATGCAGGCCGCGTGTAAGACAGGAGTGGAATATGTAGAGTCACTCTGAAAAGAAATCTGATGTGTTCCATTCACATGACTTTCTCTACATCTCTGCAACAAATTATTGTTAAAAAGCTCACGCTTCTATTTACTTCAAGCTAATCGAGAAAAAATTAGCAGAAACAGTCTTGATACCTGCTTCCTTGTAAGTAGAAGAGAAATAAGGGAGTACCTAAGTTAAAGTGATAGTCAAAAGCTGGTTGCTATGTGAGTGTAGTTCGCTTGTTGGTATGGACAGGAGTTGCCAACTTCCTGTATGGGAAAAGTATGCTTTTCAAAGCAGAAACTAATAACAAGGAATATCTTAAAAACGATCAACTCCACGAAACAATGTATGTAACATAAATTGAGTGTTTTAATGTGCTCTACATTTTTTGTCTGGTAAGTGTTTATCCATCTCTTACGGTTTAGCAGTTATGCAAAATTCATCCAGAATAAAGAGGTCTTTATAAGCTATTCCCAGAAAATTCAAGATATACAGTTTATTCGGGGTATAAATAGTTTTAATATACGTGATTTTAATCAAAATCGTTAGAGCCATTTTTAAGAAAATAAAAATTTTCGAAAAATTTTCCATGTAAAGGGTAGTTTGTGGTGGTAGGAATTTCTTGAAAATCTTCGTGTCGTATCCTTGGAAGATACTATACGTAAATACCAAATTTGGTATTTAACGGTCTTTTCGTTTTTGAGCTAAGTTGTCCACACACACAGACACACACATTCACACACGGACCTTTCTCTAAAAAAATTTTTTTTGGATTCAGGGGATCCTAAAACATGTATTTCCGGCGAAATCTCTATCAAATGTTTGGGTGGAATACAACACTTCCTCTATACACTATGTACATAGTACGTGTAGAGAAAGTAATAATGTGGTGAATGGTTTGAGCCGTGCATATGGTAAAGTGGATGATGCAGTGTCCATGAAGATGAAGGTGAAAGACAAGAACAGGGATACAAAACAGTGTTCAATTGGCAGAGCTTTGTCTGGCTGACTGGAGTTAAACGCAGGAGACATTGCTTGCTAGCATGCTCCATTGTTTCCATTAAAGCAGAGAGGAGCTTTTCCATTTATAAGTCAGTACTAGCAGACAACAGAAAGCCATTTTTGTTTGATAATATCCACCAAGTTTTGATTGTTAACTGCAATTCAAATAAAAGCTTATAATAAAAGATACTGTAACTTGCTTTTAAAGTAAATTTATAATAATAATTGTATAATTATGCAATATATATTCCATAAAGACACTTATAGCTCAAATTATTAAAATATTCCTTATATTTTCTTTCCTATTTCTTACATTGTGTTTTATTTTATGTAACTTATAGTTAATTGAGTGAGTGTTTAATTAAATAAATTACATTTTTACTTCTTCTACACGTGCATAGTGTATAGAGAAGGTATTGTATAGCACCCAAAAATTCGGTACCGAGATTTCACCGGAAATACATGTTTTGGGTCTCCCTGAATCCAAAATAAAAAGCATTTTCAGAAAAATGTCCAGGTGTGTCTGTGGTCGTAGCTCAAAAACAAAAAGACCGTTAAATACCAAACTTGGTATTAAAGATCGGTACCTTCCAAGGATGCGACACGAAGATTTGCAAGATAATCCCCCAATCCCAACTACCCTTTACATAGAACTTTTTTCGAAAATGTTGATGTTCTTAAAAATGGCTCTAACGATTTTGATTAAAATATCGTATATTAAAGATATTTACCGGACAATTAAAATGTATATCTTGAATTTTCTGGGAATAGCCTCTGAAGACTACTTCATTCTGGATCAATTTTTCGGATAACTGCTACTGCATAACTGCTAAACCGTAGATGGACAAAAGCTTACCACACAAAAACTGTAGAGCCCTTTAAAACACACAATTTATATCATATAAATTTTTTTCCTGGTGTTGGTTGTGTTTTTAGATATTCCTTGTTTTTGGTTTCAGCTCGAAAAAACATACTTTTCTTATACAGGAATTTGTCAGCTCCTGTCCATACAAACAAAGGAACTTCAGTCACTTAGCAACCAGCTTTTGATTATCACTTTAACCTATTGTACTCCCTTTTTCGCTTCTACTTACAAGGAAGCAAGTAATAAGCCTATTTCTGCTAATTGTTTCTGATTAGCATGAAGTAAATAGAAGCATAAGCTTTTTAAAAATAATTTGTTGCAGAGATGTAGAGAAAGTCATTTGAATGGAACACATTAGATTTTTTCTGGTAATTTCTTATTTTTTATTCGTAATTTTTTAGAATTTTTGGGTCTTTTTGGTAATTTTTAGGTCATACCTTTTTTTTTTTCTTATACAGATTTTACCAAATTATATGTCATTAAATGCCTTGTCTTAGTAATGACCAAATGATATTTCTTAATGAAAGGGTTTGATGGTCACTAAATCATTACTCATTAAGCTACATCTGTTGATTGTTTCACACATGCTGCGCAACAGAAACTACACGTGGTCAGATGAGTCTATGACAGGCTGGTAACATGGTTCGAGAAATGTTGTAAACTCTGCAACTTCACAGACATTTAATTAAACAGAAACACAGAATTATTTAATTTAACAAATGCTGCTTATTTCAAGCAACATTATAACTTTTTCCATTATAGTCATTAAAAGTTTGGAAACGAATCTAAAGAAAATGAAAACGTAGTTTTCATACCTGGGCAGGTAAATCTACACTTCCCCCTTACCTTTCCCTATCCTCATTATAGCGCTATTTCATTTCTTACGAGACCCCTGTAAGACGTTAAGAAACTGAGAGCTGCTCCTAAATAGTGTATTTTAGTAACTTTTTATCAGGCATATCAAGCTTATCATAAAGCTGTGCAAGTTTAAACCTATTGCGCTTCAGCGACATTTAAAAATATAATTTAAAATTAACCAATAATTCCAAATGTTATTGAAGCAAGGGGCTTCAATTTGCGACATGGAAAATATTTCCCCGGAGCACAGGGGCACAAAGTTCAGAATTTTAAATAGAGCTGTGATACGGTTTTATATTGTGGTTCACCTGAATGAACTAAGTTTTTAAATGTTTTAATTAGTTGTAACATGTTTTAATTACACTGTATAATAGCTGAACTAAATCAACAATCTCACAGTGATAGCTTTAAATCATTTCATTAAATGCTCTAACATTTGGTAATTCTTTTGGAAAAGCTTTCTCTTAACTGGTAACAACAAACAGGGACGATATAAAGAGTTGTTGAATTTTGAAGAGCCGCAGTAAATGTTTAGGTGGCTTTGAAACAATAAGGGATAAATTGAATTGACTTTGGTGGTTACAGTGTGGAGTGGTAACGGGTTACGGGTTCGTACCCTGGGTGAACGTTTCGGCTATTGGAAATCTATCTCAGGATTTTTACTAGCATGAAAACTCTTTTCAGGGTGTGCTACGGCACAAGTGCTTTATGCAATTATTTCGGCCTTTTTCCGCCGTCGAACACACACGCATTCCTCCTAAATTTTCAGCTGTGAAACTATGATATATGCGACCGCGACTATTATTACTTATTACTTTTGCTGCGCTGATATATTCCGTTCTCTGGTGTGTCTTAAAATAACTATTTCTCTCACAACTAAAGGTAGCCTGTTCGGCTCCACCACGGACCCTAAATACCTCATCTTTGCTCTGCCGATGTTCTAAGCCAAGTGCCCCAAACAATGTCGCTTGTCCAGCAGGAGCATTGTTTTCTCTTTTCTACGTTCCCCTCGGGCAGTGTACTCTCACCCCCTTAGGTTCAATGCTCTGCCCCTAACGGTATACTATGCTACTAGCTCGTGCCAACTCCTCTACTTAGACGTGTTTGAAATTTTTCTTCTCTGACCATTTTTAATTCTACATTTATATTTCGCTTCTTGGTATAATTCGTTTCATTGGCTATGATTTATCTTTCCCTTCTGGATAACTCTTAGACCCGTGACAAGACATGCATTGTCTCAAGTGGATCAATTTCTTTCCGGTAAGAAGTTTAAAGAATATGGTGCTTATAAAAGTGGTGAAATTAATCACAATGATGTTTAAGTTACTAAAAGTCTAATAAAGGTTCTATGCCCATGCATTCCCTCTTCGAGTTCATAAAGTTTACTAACTTTAATAGAAACACTCTATAATACTTCCACAATTAATTTTATAAAAAATAGAATGCTTTAATAAAAGATTACTATTTTATTGATATGAGCCACAATACAAATAAGAAGGTAAAAAGAAAGTATAAAGATAAGTGCCGCTTTCCTTCGTAATGACTACCATGGAAACTATTTTCCGTATCATAATTTGGATAATAATCTATCTCTAATAAAATTTGAATTTCCTGCGTTTGGTTCTTGTTCTTTTTACGTAAAACTATCTACGCAACATGTGTATTAGGGTGAACAATAACCAGAGTGTTAACAGCGTAGTTACCGAAGCCCACAGCTAATAAGGTCAACCGCTTAGAAATTCAGCGCTTAACAATGTCTATAATTATCACTCTGGGCGGAAACCCTGTCAATTTCTGAGAAACAACTGCCCAAGGCAGTTAGTTACTTTCGCAACCGAAACGAAGTTCTAGTTTCGAACGAACGTAATGTGCCTTTGATGCGCTAATTGGCTAATTTAATACATGGAAAAACAGGCTTACGACAATCAGAGATGATTGTCCTTCGAGGTTGTGATTTAAATTAGTCCGGAAAATTAAACAGCGTCGTCAAACGCCTCTACAATGTAAAACCTCCCTCTAATCTCAGATTAACTGTAATGTAGTAATATAAGGGTGTATGTAATTGTTACTCTCACTTAGTGGTAGTAATTAATCCACCTATAATACGCTGTATGCCTGCGAAGTGTGAAGCATGACAGCAGGTTCATATTTTTCTAGTTACAGCGGATTCACTGTAGAGGACTCCGGTCTATCTATTGTCTACCGTCGAATCTTCGGCACCTTTTTATGTGGAGGAACGTGATTAGGCTCCGGGCTCCAAATTTCTACGCCAGATGAGAACACCATTGTCAGATCTCTGGGGATTATTTGCTCACTGAATACCGTTGTAGCCAATTTCGGGACACCGATTAAACCAGCCAAGAGGCTAAAACGCTGAACGCTGTACTTGTCCTTATTATGGGAGTAGTCTTCGAAATTGTTAAACCAACTAATTTCGAAACAAGACACCAGCGAACCAGTGACAAGGATGCTGCCCCCGAAAAGGCAACCATTGAGGGGTCAACAAATAGTGCAACCTCCGGAACAACCTCAGCATTTAATCTACAACACCAAACCTACAACTACCTAATAACGTTTATGTGGTTAATTTCTAACCTAGGCCCATCACAAACCTACCAGATGGCGACCGACAGAAGACCGACCTATAATTTTAAGAAACCAATAGTGCTAACGGCTCTTCTTGTATCCCTGAAGATGTTACCCTTACGATGAGAAAAACACTATTGCAAGCTACGGAAACATGCTACCTTTTTTATCACTGTACACAAGCAGATGGCCAGAAAGTTATCAGAGGCAATAAACATTTCTGTAGGTGGTACTGTCAGGCGTAGTTAATTAAAATGAATAAACATGCATAGTCTGAAATGTTTTCGGTGCCACATCTGTCACGAGGGAAATAACATACCAGCACTTGCATGCATTTACGTGCGCTGGTAGTTATGTAGTAATGAAAACCCTTTTCTCTGAAAGTAAAAAATAGAGCCGTTTGTGGGAGTAATGTTTGGGTCAATAATAACAGTAAAGGTGACGCGAGAAAATAGTATGAGTAAAATATACATGCGGCACAGCAAGGTATCTGCAATGATCATTCACACTATCAAACGTATGTGGTATCCAGCATGAGTATTATATAAGTTTATCAAACACTGTTGACCGTACATATTTACAACTGTTTGAAGTCCAAATCGATTTATGTTAGTAATGAACCAATATTTCAGTGGTAAACATTTTGAAATTACCAAAACAAAAATAAATCATTAGGGTATTTCCAAAAGTAGTCACATTGAAAAAAAATGCAATGACAAAGTCGGGACTTAAAGAACCTATCTCCTGGTCTCCGACTAATGCTGCAATTACTGAGTTAACATGTCATGCTGACATGACATTAAATTCCTCCCAGGTCTCCTTGTGGTTTGCCAGAAAATCTGAAATTAGTTGGGCAATTAATGTCCTGTCGCTATGTTAGCATGGTAGTTAAGGTAGTGATGGAGACCGGGAGATCCTTGGTTCAAATTCCGGCTATGGCATTGAATTTTTCAGACTGACATTACTTTTCCAGCTCCTGTTCTATGTACGAATAGTGCGATGAAACAGATAATTGACATTAGGTTATTATTAAATATCACAAAAAAATAAACAAAATAATCGAAAAGAGGGGAAAAACGTTGTCAACTCAGGATAACATTTGTACAGCACTATAAGTTAATATAAGACTTATATATTATAGTATTCATGTAAAACGTTATATTTGCCTTCTTTACCACGTAGTAGTATGTAGACGTTGTATAAGTATTCAACTCAAGATTTGTGAGATTTTACTGACAATACGAGTTTTGAGGTCTCTGAATACATAGATAGAAAAGAAACTTTACGTGGGTCAGTAGAACACAAAATCAAAATATTGGATAATATTATACATGATATTTCGATTTCGATTTTCTTCCAAATTTGCAGCACGGATACATTGAAGAAATTGAAGAAAATTGTCCCATATCTAACTGCACTTTGTATGACTTTTTGTATTTCCCACCCTTTAAAACTCATTCTCTCTCTCTCTCTCTCTCTCTCTCTCTCTCTCTGAAAGAATCTTAAAACCACAAGATTGTTTTATTTGCATGGTTATTTATATTATTATTGAATATTATGCAAATAAGTTATGAGACCTGTTCTTTAGGAATTAATTTTGTAGAACTGGTTAATCACCAGAGTAGATGTTGTCAAATGATAATTAGAGTATGTATATATCCAACATTTTTACTTCCTCTACTACCCACTTCTAAGTAGCGGAATTATGGTATTCTTCCAAAAATTATCTTTCAAGTGTTTTTAAGAAAATATATGTTTTGGAGCCTGCTAAGTTCATAATTTCGCACCCAGAGGTCCAGGATTCGATTTCCGTCTGTGGCGAGGAATGTTTTTTTTAACAATAATCATTTCCTGCCCCCCACAGAGTTTGGAAGTATGTATGCGAGAATGAATGTGTATGTTTGAAGAAAAGAAAACGATAAAGAAAAACGTTAGAGAATCTACAGTCAATTACTTGTTTCTAAAGTAAAGCCTGCGAACCTTGATTGCGAAATGAGGCTATATAAATGAAAGAATGAAAAACTCCAAATCTCTACTTTATAGAGTATAGGGGAATTATTGCATTTCACCAAAAATTCTATGTTGTGATTTCACCGGAAACATATTTAAAGTCTCCTGAATCCACAAAAGCAGAGGTCCATGTGTGGCTGTGAACTTTGTAACATTAATATAAAAAATATGATGTGTTCCATTCACATGACTTTCTCTGCATCTCTGTAATAAATTATTGTTAATAAACATGTGCATGTTTTATTATTTGCTTCCTTGTAAGTAGAAGCGAAATAAGGGAGTAGCATAGGTTAAAGCGATAGTCAAAAGCTGGTTGCTATGTGACTGAAGTTCCTTTGTTGGTATGGACAGGAGTTGACAGATTCCTGTATGAGAAAAGTTAAGTTTTTCGTACCCGAAAACAAAAACAAGGAATACTTCAAAAACGACCAACTCCAACAAAAAAATGTGTACAACATAAATTGTGTGTTTTAATGTGCTCTACATTTTTCGTTGGTAAGTTTTTGTCATTTCTTACGGTTTAGCAATTATGCAAGAGTCGGTAAAATTCACTCAGAATAAGGTAGTCTTCAGAGGCTATTCCCAGAAAATTCAAATCATACATTTTATTTGTCAGGTAAATATCTTTAATATGATATTTTAATCAAAATTGTTAGAGCTATTTTTTAGAAAATCAAAATTTTCGACAAAATTTCAATGTAAAGGGTGGTTTGGGGTGGGGGGATTTTTCTCAAAATATTTGTGTCGCATCCCTGGAAGATACTAAACTTAAATACCAAGTTTAGTATTTTACCGACTTTTAGTTTTTGAGTTATGGTGTTCACAGACACACGGACACTCACACACACTCACACACACACGGACCTTTTTCTGACAATACTTTTTTTTATACAGGGGACCCTAAAACATATATTTCCGATGAAATCTCGGTATCGGATTTTTTGGTGGAGTGCAATACCTTCTCTATACACTATGTACATAGTACGTGTAGAGAATCTACAAATTCATTAATTATAAAACTTCGTATCTAAGTTCAGTATTTTCTAAGATGCAACATGAAGTATCTTCAGGAAAATCCCCTCACCCCAAATTACTTTTAATTGGAAATATTTTCGGAAATTTTGATTTTCTCAAAAATGGCTGTATTGATTTTAATAAAAATGCAGTATATTAAAGATATGTATGTTCAAAAATAAAATATATATCTTGGAAATTCCTGGGAAGATCCTCTGAAATACTCTTCATTTTGAATGAATTTTGTATATACTAAGAAAACGTAAGATACTAAAAAAACTTACTGCACAAGAATTGTAGATCTCGTTAAAACGTATCGTTCATCTCTCGCGTATTTTTATGCAGAGTTAACCATTTCCGAGATATTTCCTCTTACTGGTTTAAATTTTTAGACAACTTAAAACTTTTCCCAAAGGAAAGTTGTCATTCGTTTAAAATTTCTTTTGTTTTACACCTAACCACGGAAAGAGAAACGAATATCAACGTCAATCGAATAGCCACGGCTTTTAAAAGATTTAGCTATAATTTTATCTAGTATATACCCTTATTTCCCTTCTACTTATAAGGAACTAAGTAGTAATATAATTTCTGGTAATGCTTATTTTGATTAGCAAGACGTAGATAAAAGAATAATATTTTGTGACATAAGTTTGTTGGCACAAGTGATAAACAAAGCCATATGAATGGAACACTTAAACTGTTTATATAAGTGAAGGAGACCCGATATTTTATATTTGCAATTAAATTTTATACCGAATTGTTGGATAGAATGTAAATAGCTTCTCATGAGTAGATTCTGATAAATGTAGACTGAAGTTGGGATGCGATCAATGAGATCGAAATATCTTGTCGGAATTTGCGGCGTTCCTCGCTGCTCCTCGTTATCTATGATTATTTTAAAATATGTTTTTCATATATTGTTCATATTTGCTCCGGCTAATTGAGTTCCTCGGTCGAGCAACTATCTCTTTACAGGCCATGAGTTTAACACATTTGTAACTTTTAGTTTAGGAAATTTACTTAAACGGTTGCCAAGATAATGTCATAATGTATGCGCACATTATATTCCTATGTGGTCGTAGCTGAAACTGTATGACGTGTTCACTTACACACACAACTTAGATTTAGCTTTTCACGTTTATTACTTAAGTGATCTGTAATACGAAAATACTGGGAGAGAACGACTAAATTCACTTCTAGCTAAAACAACTACAATATACGGTAAATGAAAACCGATCATGTTGAGATTGTCTCTGTAGAATTCTGTCTAAACATTAAACCTGTGTTCTAATTGGCTTTCTTTGCCGCTTCCGATTGCGTCTCTCTTCACGAGCCAATAACACTACTATAGTATCTCACTTACGTTGTTAGCTCCCTAGTAGTTTTCCCATTTGTATTATCTCAACACCCTTTTAAGACTTGCTTAGTCTTTTTAACTCAAGGACATTCTTTTATACGTTTCACCCCAGCTCCCTGGCTTTTGTCCATAAAAACGTATACTGCTTCAGCTATATCTTCTCTCTTTTCATTAAGTTTATACTAACATTATCAAATAATATAATCTTGTTTCCATATTACCAATATTTATTCACATTATCTTGCTTGTTAATTATATACACCTTATTGCAGTGATTAGTACTGCCTCAAACTTTGCAAGCCTGAGCGAATACTGTACAGGTGCTTCCTGCTACCTAGCCTCCTTCCAAAGTATGCCTCATTGATATGGGAAGCAGAGGTTGTACCTATAACCGCACCGTACGTAAGCATAGACCCCGAGGGAAGATTTACTTGAAGCCTCAAGGATTGAGGTCAGGTACGAAGCATTTCGGCAGAAGCGAAACCCTGTCATGTGGCTACGTTTTTACTCGCAACTTTCTCGTTCACAGTTTGATGTGTGTTGGGGGAGGTATGTTCTAACAACTTCACAATTACCCACATTCTCACCCGCATTCCGTGTCCTATCCAAACCAGCTGACCTCCCTCATAGAAGCGCTAAATCAATCTAGCTGCAAGATAAAAGGATTAGCAGATCGTCTTTGGACACGAAAAACAGCAAGAGAGACAGCAATGGATTGAGAGCTGTGCGAAAGCAGGATGGAACGAGTCTGATTAAAAAAATATGTTATGTTCCATTCACATGACTTTCTCTACATCTCTGCAACAAATTATTGTTAGAAAGCTTATGCTTATATTTACTTTATGCTAATTGAGAAAAATTAGCAGAAATAGTTTTATTAATTGCTACCTTATAAGTAGAAGCGAAATAAGGGAATACCATAGTCAAATAGTGATAGTCAAAAAAAAATTATTGAAGATCGTGAAAAAAATTCTCCTTTAAATGTGGATTTGATCCTATAGATGTAGTATGACTTTTCCTTTACATATCTATTTACTGATGAGGAGGATAAAATATTTATAAGTTCCTTTGTTTGTATGGACAGGAGTTGACAAATTTCTATTTGAGAAAAGTATGTGTTTTAAAGCTGCAACCAATAACAAGGAATATCTCGAAAACAATCAACTCCACGAAAAAATGCATGTGACATAAATTGTGTGTTTTATCGTGATCTGCATTATTTGTGTAGTAAGTCTTTGTCTGTTTCTTATGGTTTACCAGTTATGCAAAATTCAATAAAATCATACAGAATAAAGAGGTCTTTAGAGGCTATTCCCGGAAATTCAAGATATACATTTTACTTAACATGTAAATATCTTAAATATAGGAGACTTTACCCAAAATCATTAGAGCCGTTTTTGAGAAAATCAAAATTTTCGAAATGTTTTCCTTGTAAAGGATAGTTAGGGCTGGGGGATTTTCTTGGAAATCTTCGTGTCGCATCCTTGGAAGATACCAAACTTAAATACCAGGTTTGGTACTTAACGGTCCTTTTGTTTTTGAGCTATGCTTTCCACACACACATACACACACACACACACTCACACACGGATATTTTTCCAAAAATGTTTTATTTTGGATTAAGAGTGACCTAAATCATGTATTTCTGGCGAAATCTCGGTATTGAACTTTTGGGTGGAATATAAAACCTTCTCTATGCACTATGTACATTGTTCATATACCGAAAGTAAAAATTAAATAAACTGTTCTTGCTGTGCAATTGATATTGCAATTCGGTTTTCTTTCCATGGTTAGGGGAAAAACAAAACGAATGCTAACTTACTGTTTGATAAAAATTTAAGTATTTTACAATTCAAACCAATAAAAGGGAAATATATAAAAAATGTTTGGTTCTACAAAAAGCTTTATGTGGCATAAATTTTGTATTTTAACGAGATTTACCTCTTCATGCAATAAAACTTTGTCTTGTCTCTTTCGGTTTGCCAGTTATGAAAAGTTCTTCAGAATGAAGAGAACTTCAGAACAGGATATGCCCAGAATTTTGTCATAAAAAATGTTAAAATGTATGGTATTTTAATTAAAAATCGTTAGAGCCTATTTTGAGAATCTATTTTTGTCCACCTAAGGTTTTACGTAAATGATATTGATTGGAGAGATTCATGTAATATCTTACAATATGTTTATTAACTTCATTACACGCCGTGACTGGGTGGTTAGATCGCTCGCCGCGCCGGCGTCTGGGCGGGATTTCTCCGGGTCCTACGGTTTCCCCCGTCATTTCACCAATTGCTCCTTCATAGTATCACCCATTTCGCTTGCATTTATGTCATCCACTTCCTCACGTCATGCCTACTACGGGCCGACCACTCGTTCCAGGTGTACCATTCTGTGTTTTCATGCCGTTGTCTCCCTGACAGGCTTCTGATCCCTTGGCATCCGCTTATAAGTCCTGAAGGGGGAGGGGTGTTGGTCCTAACTAGAGGAAGGCTGAGTCGACTATGAAAATAGCCTTCATTACAGCTAAGAAACGTTGCCCTATGGTAGCGGTAGATTTATTAAGCTTGTCGCTGGTTGCAGTTATTTAATAAATTATCTTTACGTGTGTTAAAGTCAAGCTACAATGAAAATTAATGGCAAAGATAATATCTTACTACCAATATTTAGAAGACATCTTAAAAATTTGATGTGTTCCTTTCAAACGACTTCTCTTTTCTACAATAAATTATACTACAAAAAATTACTTTACTCTATGCTAATATGCTATGAAATAAGCCAATCCAGATAAACGTTAGCAGAAGTAGCCTTACCACTCAGTTCCTGTTAAATAGAAGGGAAATAAGGGAGTACGTTTTGCTAAACTGATAGTCAAATCTTTTAAAATCTGTAGCTAAACCTCTTTGCATGGCCAGAAGTAAAACAAAAAAAGATATGAAACGAATATCGACTCCCATTTAAGAAAAGTCTAATTATTTTAAAATTGAAACTAATATCTCGGATATAATTAAACCTACACATTTTTTAAGTGCTGCATTTTGTTGAGAAATAAAATTGTTTGTTACGTAAGTTTTGGTCTATGTCTTCCGATAAACCAGTTATATAAAAGTTATCAGAACAAGGAGACCTTTAAAGGCTATTCAAGAGATATATTTTATATGTGATGAAAACATATTAAATGTGTGGTATTCTAATCAACATCACCATTTTTGAAAAACTGAAAATGTTTCATTTAAAGCATAGTTGGAGTTAGAGGGATTATATTGAAGATCTTCGTGTTGCAACCTAGGAAGGTGCTGAACTTAAATTACAAGTGTGGTATTTGACGGACTTTCAGTTTTGTTCTTAAGCATTTCACACATAGACTTTCCTTCTTAAAATGCTGATTTTTGGATTCATGGGATTCTAAAACATATTTTGTTGACAAATCTCTGGGGAATTCAATGCCCTCTATGCATTTTCTACCTTCCAAAGATTTTTATACACACACGCGATTGTGATTTGAAGTTCGTTTCAATTTTCCTGTTCAATACAGGTAAACCTGTCCCACTTAGGGGTTTCATTCATAATTTACAGTAATAACTTTAGCTTCAGAATGCTAATGCATTTCTATTACACATTGACAGGTAGTGTTAGGTTTGCAGGAGTGTGCTGGCTCTTTCTTTGTCGGCCCTTCACGAATTGGGACCGCGTGTCAATCATTTGTCCAGTGCATACCATCCTTTAAAAAGAATGCCATAATGGTACAGGGTAGTCGGCGACAGAGCTATTAAAATACGCTTAAGTAAAAATACAGAGTTTGCATTAATAACAGACTGACCATTCTTGTAGGTGGTATGTACCTCTATATACAATACGTAGTGAACCCACCTTATTACACAGGAATGTACTATATTGTTTTTATATATTTTACTTTCTTATACATACTATGTACATAGTGTATAGAGAAGGTATTGTATTCCATCAAAAATTCGATACCGAGTTTTCACTGGAAATACATGTTTTGAGTCCCTCTAAATCCAAAAAGAAATTTTGGGAAAAAGATCCGTGTGTGTGTCTGAGGACAGCATAGCTCAAAAACGAAAATTCCGTTAAATACCAAATTTGGTAACTTCTAAGGATGCGACACGAAGCTTTTCAAGAAAATCCCCCAACCAACTATTTTTCACATGGAAAATTTTTCGAAAATTTTATTTTCTCAAATACCTGACAAATAAAATATATACGTTGAATTTTCTGGGAATAGCCTCTGAGGACTACTTTATTCTAGATGAATTTTACAAAATTTGGAATAACTGCTAAACCGTAAGAGATGGACAAAAACTTATCACACAAACATGTTGAGCACATTAAAACACACAATTTATGTCATATACATTTTTTTTCGTGGAGTTCATCGTTTTGAGATATTCCTTGTTTTTGTTTTCAGCTTTGAAAAACATACCTTTCTCATACAGGAATTTGTCAACTCCTGTTCATACAAACAAAAAAGTTCAGTCACATAGCAACCAGGTTTTAACTATCTCTTTAACCTATACTAATGCCTTATTTCGTTTCTGCTTACAAGGAAGCAAGTAATAACACGATTTTTTTCTCGATTAGCATGAGGTAAATAGAAGCATAAGCTTTTTAACAATAATTTATTGCAGATATGTACAGAAAGTCATGTGAATGGAACTCATAAGATTTTTAATCATTATTTTGGTTATTAAAGATTTATTTATAATCTACCCATTGATGTAATGATATTTTCGTATAATCCAAAGTTTTTGTAATTGGAATAGCATAAGCCCTAATTAAATTGAATTGTCGAGGCTCTACTGTATTAGCCAACACAAACAACAGCAACCATTTTGAGTAAATCTCTTTGTCAGTTAGCATAAAGTAAATATAACAATGTGAAAGCTGAGAAATTAAATGATAATGGTTGGAGAGATTCATATGATGTTAACTTGAAATATGTTTATTACCCTCATAACAATTGCAATTCCAGCTAAAATAAATTACGCTATAGTGGCGGTAGTTTTCTTAAGCTTCTCGCTTGCTGCGGTTGTTTAATAAATCACTTTTACGCGTGTTGAAGTCAAGCTACAATGAAGATTAATGACAAAGAAAGTGTCATATTGCGGTGTAAAATACGCTCTCGTCAAGATTTAGAAAACATAGCTTATAAATCTGATGAGTTGCAAAAATTATTCTAACCAAACATTATTCTTCCCCCTACTTTATGCTGATTGAGATAAACTAGCAAAAGTGCTAACGAAGAACAGAAATAACAAAGTAAATTTGTCTGAAGCGGCAGTCAAATCTTTTAAAAGCTGACGCGATGTGATACAGTTCAAATCCGATACTCTCTGCATGGCCAGGAGTAAAACAAAAAAGATATGAAACGAATGTCGTATTCCCATTTGAAAAGAGCTTACGTATTTTAAAGTTGAAGCCAATAACATGGAACATCTTGGAAGTTATTATCTCTACAACCATTTTATGTAATATAGCTTATGTGTTTTATCTATATGTACACTTGTTTATATAGTAAATTTGGTCTATCTAGTACGGATGTAAAGGTCATCCAAACGAAGAGGTAATTTAGAGGTTATACCTATAAATGCAATAAGTACATCTTATTTTCCACATAATATACAATACTTTAACAATTCTTAGAGCTATTTTGAGAAAATTACATTTAAATGATAGTTCTGGCTGAGGGATTTTATTGAAAACCTTTATCTTTGTGTGTCATTCTTGGAAGATGATGAACTTCAGTAAAAAGTTTAGTATTTATGGGGCTTATCGTTTTTGAGTTATTCCATTCATAGGCATTCAGCACATACGCGCTCTCTCTCTATATATATATCCCTTATAGACCTTTTCCTAAATATGTCTTTTTTTATTCAGGGGACCCCAAAATGTATAGATATTTCCGGTGAAATGTTACACGTGCTTTTTCTATGTACTATGTGCTAAATAGGGGTTAAAAAGCCAGCGTTAATTAATCCTACAGATCAGATGTGTTCCATTCACAAAAGATTATTCTTTTGTCTACGTCATGCTGATCGGGATATGCATAAGCCTAATTGAAACCAAAAACAAAAAACATCTGAAAAACGTATATGATGCAAATTGTGTGTTTTAACGAGATTTACATTTTTTGTGTGGTAAGTTTTTGTCTATCTCTTACGGTTTAACCGTATGCACAATTTTGCAAAAGTCATGCAGAATAACGAGGTCTTTAAAGCCTATTCCCAGTAAATACATTTTATTTGTGATTTGAATATCTTTAATGTACGATATTTTAATCAAAATTGTTGGAGCCATTTTTGATCAAATCAGAGTTATCAAGAAGTCTTCCATACAAAGGGTATTTGGGGTTGGGAGTTTTTTCTTGAAAATCCTTGTGTCGCATCCTTGGAAGATATTAATCTTAAATAACAAGTTTGGTATTTAACGGTATTTTTACTTTCTCTATACGTACTATGTATATAATGTATAGAGAAGGTATTGTGATGCACCCAAAAATTTGATACCGAGATTTCAACGGAAATACATGTTTTGAGACCAGCTGAATCAAAAAAACGCATTTTTAGAAAAATGTCCGCATGTGTGTCTGTCTGTGTGTACATTTGTGTGTGTCTGTGGGCAGTATAGCTTAAAAACGAAAGTCCTCCCACCTGCAACTACCCTTTACATGGAACTTTTTTCGAAAATATTGATTTTCTCAAAAATAGCTCTAACGATTTTGATTAACATATCGTACATTAAATATATTTACCTGATAAATAAAATGTATATCTTGAATTTTCTGGGAATAGCCTCTGAAGACTACTTTATTTTGGATTAAATTTACGGAATTTTGCATAGCTACTAAACCATAATAGATGGATAAAGACTTACCACACAAAAATATAGAGCACGTTAAAACGCACAATTTGTGTTATATACATTTTTTTCGTGGAGTTTATCGTTTTTGAGATATCCTTTATTATTGGTTTCAGCTATCCATACAATCAAAGGAGCTTCAGCTACATAGCAACCAGCTTTTGTCTAACACTTTAACCTATGGTACTCCCTTATTTCGCTTCTACTCTCAAGGAAAAAAGTAATAAAACTATTTGGGCTAATTCTTTCTCGATTAGTATGAAGTAAACAGAAACATAAGCTTTTAATAATATTTGTTGCAGTGATGTACAGAAAGTCATGTGAATGGAAGACATATTTTTTTAGCTATGCTGTCCCACTCTCCCAAACACACATATATATATATATTTTAATTTTTTTCCTAAATCATGGGATTCAAAACATAGATTTCAGATGAAATTTCGACATCGAAGTTTTGGCTAGAATCCAATACCTTCTCTAGTATATACATGCTAGAGAAAGTAACAAAAAGATGAAGGTATATCACATACATCCAGGTGGCTTTTAAACAGTGTACACTTACAACAAAACTATTGGTCAGCATAAACAATAGCAAGCATTTTGAGCAACTGTTTTTCACGATTAACACAAAGTAAATAGAGCAATACCTTATTGTAAGTTAAAGCGACATAAAATAAATAAAATAAAAAAAAAATAGAACAAGGTTTTACTAAGTAAGAAAATAAATGATAGTGGTTGTAGAGAGTCATACTATGTAAATTTAAAATATGTTTATTACCCTTACAGCAGTTGCAATTCCAGTAAAGATATTTATCGCTATAGTAGCGGAAGTTTTCTTAAGCTTGTCGCTGGTTTTAGTTATTTAATAAATTATCTTGACGCGTGTTAAAATCAAGCTACAATGAAGATTAATGGCAAAGAAAGTGTCATTTTGCGGTGTAAAATACGTCCTCGCCAAGGTTTAGAAAACATAGCTTAAAAGCACAAGTTTTATCATGCTAAATGCGATTATTTTCGAAAAATACTTTATAGTAATGGCGTTACTGAAGACTGCATCTGTCAGCTCGGCTTAAACATTTTGAGCAGAGAATCTCGAGCACCTGAGACCGCAGTAATATCAGATAAGCCGTGAAAACTTCATCATTGGCCGCTAGAGGATCGTACATCACGTGTAATATGTTGGTTCAGGCGGGATGATGAGGGGGGGGGGGGGATCCTGAATGACCTAAATGGTTTCCAGTAAGATATGGCCGCGAGGTCCCAGTTTTTTCCCGCATTAATACTTTCTCTACACGTACTATATACATAAGCGTATAGAGAAAGTATTGTATTGCACCCAAAAATTCAGTACCAAGATTTCACCGGAAGTAGATCGTCTAGTGTCTCATATATAAAAAAAGTATTTTCAGAAAACAGTCCGTGCGTGTATGTGTCCGTGGGTTAGTGAACGACGATTACTCAAAAATGAGGGGTCGGTAAAATGCCAAATTTATATTTAAGTTCGGTATCTTCCAAGGATGCGACACGTAGATTTTTCAAGAAAATCCCCAACCCCAAACTACACTTTACATGGAATATTTTTCGAATATTTGAACTTTCTCAAAAATGGTTCCAACGATTTTGTTTAATATACTATATATTTCAGATATTTTCATGACAAGCAAAATGCATATATAGAATTTTCGGAATAGCCTCTGAAGACCTCTTCATTCTGGATGATTTTTAAATAACTGGGAAAACCGTAAAACATTTTCAAAAGCTTATTACACAAAAATGTAGATCTCATTAAAACAATGCATGTCATGTACTGTTACATACATATTATATATATACACACACACATAGTTAACCGTTTTCGACATATTTAAATTTTAAAGTGCTCAAACTTTTCTCGAACGGGAAACCACCTTTCTTCTCGTTTCTCGCTTGCTTACTTATGGCAAGCAAAGAGATTGGAATTTCAGTTGTTTCACAGAGCGACCGGCTTTTAAAGGGCGATACTCGCTTTAGGCTGTACATTTTCTTATTTTCCTTCCACTTAAAAGATTAATTCTGCTTATGTTTATCTTGATTAGCATGATGTAGATAACAAATTAATCTTTTGAATAAAAGGTTTGTTTGCTGAAAAGATAGTTAATGACGTCAATTGAATGGAACAAATTAGATTTTTTCTCTTCTACTTACAAGTAACCAAGTAACAAGGACAATATCTGCTAATATTTATCTCGATCACCATGATGTAAATAAAAGATTATGGTTTTTTTAACAAAATTTGTTACACAGATATAGAGAAATCATGTGAATGGAACACACCATCTTTTTTTTTAAAATTCACTTTTAGTAGTACTAATTGGTTATTGTAATCACAACTTCCTATACCTGGTGAACTATTTAAGTTGAGACAATACAGTATCTCCAAAACTAAGCGCTGCATAATAAAATTTGCTTCATATTATTGGAGAAAGTAAAGCATCGTGTTTTATTTGGAGGACATTGTGATGGTCATTTGTCTTAAATGGAAACTTATCTTTCTATTTTCTCTACACGTACTATGTACATGGTGTATAGGGAAGGTATTGCATTCCACCAAAAATTCGATACCGATATTTCACCTGAAATACACGTTTTTGGGTTCCCTGTATCAAATAAAGCGCTTTTAGAAAAAGGTCCGTGTGTATCCGTGTGTCTGTGAACACAAAAACTCAAAAACGAAAGTCGGAAAAACGCCAAACTTGGTATTCAAGTATAATAGGTATCTTACTGGGATGCGACGCGGAGATCTTCAAAAAAATCCCGTCCCCCAAACTACACTTTGCATGTAAAAAATTTCGAAAATTTTTATTTTCTCAAAAATGGCTATAACGATTTTGATTAAACTACCGTTTATTAAATATACTTATATGGCAAATAACATTTATATTTTGAATTTTATGGAAATAGTCTCTAAAAATATCTTTATTCTGAATTTTTTTTTTTTTTTTAATTTTGTGCAACTGGTAACTTACTACACAAAAAATGTGTTTCACGTTAGAATACACAATTTATGTCATACATATTTTTTTCGTGGAATTGACCGTTTTTTAGATATTCCTTGTTATTTGTTTCTCACACGGAAAGTTGTGAACTCCTGGCCCTGCATTGAAATGGATTCAACCACAGCCGGTCCCCATGGCCGCGCTCGCCAAGGCGGGATAAATTAAAGTAGGGTATACAGTGCCGGAGTCCTGATCAGACTCCGGTATCGTATTTTATAAAAACAAAAAAACAAAAAAAAAAAAAAAAAAAACGCCTGGCAACCTTTAAAAGATATGACGATCATCTAGCCTCGTGTAACACACTATTTTTCTTCTACTTACAGGGAAACACTAATTAGCACAATTTATGCTATTGTTTATTTCTATTATTATAAAATGGATAGAAAAGTAAGTTTTTAAAAATAATTTGTTACAGCGTTATAGAGAAAGTCATGTGAATGGAGCACATCAGATTTTTATTTTCTCTACTTAATATATTGTGCATAGGTAGAAAAGATATTGCACTCCACCTAAAGATTCGATGCCATATTTTGGATTCAGTAACCTACATTTTTTTGCTTTTCAGTCATATAATGATTCTTCGGATAAATTGACACTTCGAATAAACAATTAAAGCTTTTATATCAAGATCCCGTAAACAGTTATGGAATATGAAGTAGCATGCTGGGACCCATACAGGGTTAATCGAACTGATTCTTTGTAAAAGATAGAGACGGGCGGTTAAATCCATAAAGAGAGGTAAAGATTTGGGGCTTACGAAGCGCGAAGAGAATAAATGGGAGCCATTAAAAATTAGTCATAAAACACATAGGCTAGTCGCACTATTTAAAGCTTATGCTGGTTTAAATGCATAGGCGGGCGTTAGAAAGAGGTTAGAAAGCCCAACATCCTCTTGACGAAACGATTATTTGTATAAAATTAAGGGTAGAAGGTACAGAACCCACATTTTCTTTTGTTTATAGGACCATTGAAGAATGGAATGCAAACCTTTCAGGGCTGCCCTCTGACTTTAAAGAAGTTTACGGATAATTTAAAGAGAATAATTTGAGTGAATATTGTGAAGTAATTAAGGATCTCAAAAACTGTATTAGTGTATATTATTATTTATGTATATATTAGTCTTACATGGTATTAATCTTGAGGCTTCATAATAACTGTTTATAAACTAGCTGGTAATTGACATAAGTGTTGCTAAACTGAATAATATATAGTTAGGCATTAAAAACAACATGTATATATAATTTGTTAGTTGCATTTCTATTCTTAATTTAACTTAAGATTATTATTATTATTATTGTAAGTGAATTTTGTACATTTAACTCTGCCAGCAGACAGTACTCAATTGCAGAGAATACGACATACATACATACAGACAGACAGACAGGCATGAATGCATACATACATACATACATACGAGACACACACATACATACATATCATTCTAAATAAAAATCCTCCCATATATTTCTAGAGAAATCTGTGTTCAATATTTAGGTGGAATACAATACTTTGGTTATCTACTATGTTCGCACATACATAGTAATAAGTAGACAAAGTAAAAATTGGAGTAATTTATAGTGTCGGTATTTTAGATTTATATAACTTCGAGGAAACTGGAGTCTGTCTATGGATTGTTCGAGCTTACAATTTACTGGTAAACAAAAGCGGGCTATAATAGTAACCTGAGTCGGTCGTTAAATCCACACCTGAATGAACCAACAGCCCATTGTTTAAATCCATGGCACTACAAAAGACGATCTGTTTCATAGACAAATGGTTCCATGACTATTACTATTGTCCAAGCTATGATTTGCAGTGAAGCACAAATCACAAAGCAGATAATTTAATATTCCCTTTTCTATTTATTGTTTTCTACGCTTTACATATTTAGATTAAGAAGCACATCCTAGTGTATAAATCTTCAGAGAAAGTTGTAATAGTAGTATATATTATGTTGCAATAATACAATATTTGTGTCACACAGTCGCATGGGTCGGGTGACCGTACATGCTGTCTAAAAATACTGGCTTTATAACATTAGTTACATATATATTATACATATTTTTACAACATTGGAAATGCACATACATAGACACATAAACACACATACACACGCTCGAGCGCTACAACGGAAAAACACGACAATAAAAGAAAGAATACTGTGATATCAAATACTACACCCACTTGCACTCAAAACTACATCACGTATTCACGCATATAGATTACTCAAACACCAAATACAATATTTACACAAATATTTTATCTCTTGGTGCTCCTAACTTCATTAAGTATGCGCCCAGGCTTGACTAGTTTTGGCTGTTTAGAATTAAACCCCAGAATGCTGTCCGGTTTTTTTAAGCTAAAAATACTTCCGGAAATAAAGTTTCCTAACATCCTCCATCTGCACACAATCTGCCAAAATATGCATTCTGTCTTCCTGATACCCGTATAATGGGCAAATCCTCCTACCAACTTCATCAACTACTTTACGAGCTTTCTACCCAACCAACCAAATTCTAAAATATATGTTTGTTCACCTCACCTAATTTTTATTTCATTTTGTAACTTCAATGACGATTTTTCTCTACATTAAGATTCTACTTTCTGCCTATTTATATTGCACAGTCATATTTTAGCTTTATTTACGACGTTATATCTATTTTCGTTACCCCTTTGCCAAATATCGTTTAAGCCATTAGAGAAAGTATAAAAGAACTTGCACCCCCCCCCAACGTCGTCCGAAGTTAAGACGCCTATGAAGGAGCAGAAACTCTGGATCAGAGAGAATCCAGGATGTGTTGATTACCCCAATGCTTGGTATAACAGTGAAAAAATAGATGCTCTGAAATGACCGTGAAACGGATGAAAAGAGAGATGATGATGGAGAAATGAATGGCGGAATGAGTGGAGGAATGAATGACGTGAAAACCTGAGAAAAACCTTCCCACTCCATTCCATCCTATCCCCATCTCATCAATTCCGACTAAATTATTATAAAATCTTATGCGTTTCATTCACATGACTTTCCCTACAAATCTGTAGCAAATTTCTAACAAGCTTATTCTTCTATCTACTTCATGTTAATCGAGATAAACATTATCAGAAGTCTCTGATTATTTAACTTATAAGTGGAAGGGAAATAAGGAAATACACTAGAAGTGTATTTTGTTTTAGAATGTGGTTGCTATGGGAATGAAATCCGTTTCTTTGCGTGGCCAGGAGTTGACAAGTTCCCTTATGAGAAAAGTTTTGATCATTTTAAACCTAAAACCAATAAAAGGGGATATTTCTAAAAAAATATATATGACATACATTGGATATTTTAAGAAAATGTACATTTTCTGTGTAATACATTTTTGTCTATTTCTTACGGTTTACCAAGTATGAAAACTTCAAAAAAATTCACCCATATTAAAGAGGTCTTCAGATGCTATTCCCAGAAAATTTAAGATATACACTGTATTTTTCAAGTAAATATCTTAAATGTAAAGGATTTTAATTAATGTTTTATTTTTAAGAAAAATCAACATTTTCAAAATGTTTTCCATATAAAGTGCAATTGGTGGTGGAGCGATTTTCCTGAAAATATTCATGTCGCATTCTTAGAATATACTGAACTTAAATATCAAAGTTGGTATTTAACGGACACACAGTCGTCTTCCGTGGCGCCCGATATAGGTATCCAAATTCGGCTGGTAGCGTGTCGTAGATTTACGGTACGTTAAAGAACCTCAAAACCTGATAAAGAGGCCTCTGAACAAAGTTAAGTGGTCTTTCACGACCAATATAGAATGGGACGTTGAGAACCACAGCAGTTAAAGTGTGTCCATAAATAAAACTCCATTTTTTTCATTACATCCACACATATGAAAGTTTTTCTAAAAATGCCTTTTTTTTTTTGGATTCAGGGATCCTAAAACATGTATTTTCGGTGAAATCTTGGTATTGAAATTTTGTGTAGAATACAATTATTTCTCTATACATTTTGTACATAGTGCGTGTAGAGGAAGAAAAAATTCACTCAACCGATTTTTATAATGCTTTCACACTGACTACTTTGACAGACTGCCACATTAATTAACTAGGAAGTGATTTAAAATAATCATCTGGTTTATCACAATGTTAAAATATATTTTACATATGATTTTAATTCAAAGAATTTTGGGTGAATTATTGATAAGAATTTCATTCCTCGGAAGATAAGAGTATGATTTATTTTTGGTTTACAAACCTTTTCTAAAAATGTGTTTTTATTCGCGGTCTTCAAAACCTGTATTTTCTTTGAAATCTCGGTATCTAATTCTGGGCTAGAATACGGCACCTCCTTCACTAACTATGAACGTGGATAAACCAGCTAGGTTTGAAACATAGTGTTAGTTGCGAGTTTGTTTGGTAAGAAAATCTAATTTGTTGCGTTCACATGACGTTCTCTCTCGCTCTATTCTGCAAAAAAACTATGATTAGAAAAAAACTATTCTCCTATCTACATCATACTAAACATAATTGATATTACTACTTAGTTCCCTATAAGAAGAAAGGAAATAAGGGAACACACTATATTAAGGCTATAGTCAAATCTTTTAAAAGCCGATCGATGTGTGAGCAATTGAAATTCGACTGGTTTTGCATTTCCAGTAAAACAAAAGAGAAATGAATCGAAAGGTGGTCACATTTGAGAGCATGCGTAGTTTAAAACTGAAACCAATTACAAGGAATATCTCGGAAATGGTTAACTTTGCAACAAACATATAATATGAGTAAATTGATCTAAATTTTTTGTCTCCTAAGTTTGTGTGTATCTCTTACGGTTTTCCAGTTATGTAAAATTCTACAAAGTTCATCCAGAATGAGCAAGTCTTCAGAAGCTATTCTCAAAAAATTCCAGATATACACTTTATTAGTAATGTAAATAGAATTAATATTTTTATCAAAATTAGTATTTTAATCAAAATCGTTGACTATTTTTCAGAAAAACGAAATTTTAAAAAATGTTTCTATGTGAAAAGTGATTTGCGCTGGGGAGATTTACTTGAAAATCTTCGTGTCATATCCCTGGAAGACACCAAACGTTAGCAACAAGTTTGGTAATAAACGGTCTCTTAGTTTTTGAGCTATACTGTCCATCTTTTTCTAAAAATGCTTTTTCTGGGCTACGGAGCCCTCAAAACATATATTTCCGGGTATCGAATTTTTTGGGTGAAATAAAATACTTCCTCTATACACCCTGTATGTAGTACGTGTAGAGAAATTAAAGAAGTGTTACCTTGCTACGGTTTATCTTTTCTGAAACAGCTTGGAAAATGCTCCAAGTTAATGTTTGTGCAGCTATGTAAGGAATGCTAATATGTAAACGAGAGTGCTCTTCTCTTCCCTGGTTGCAGAGGAATGTGGACCATTAGCTCCAGCACAGTTATCGATTTGCACAACGTACAGTTCAGCCTTTCTGAGGTTCTAACCCTGTAAATCAAATTACATCTGACAGTAATTATCTACACAACATATTCACATGCACAGCGGTTATCCAAATATCCCCAATTTAATAAACTATTATTAACGAGGCTTATCCGGTTTGTAAACAAAATCTGATGTGTTCCATTCACATAACCTTCTCTTCATCTCTGCAACACATTATTGTTAAAAAGCTTATGCTTCTCTTTATTTCATACTAATGGACAAAAAATTAGCAGAAATAGACTTATTATTTGCTTCCTTGTGAGTAGAAGCGAAATAAGGGAGTGCCTTAGGTTAAATGATAGTAAAAAGCTGGTTGCTATGTGACTGAAGTTCCTTTGTTTGCAAGGACAGTAGTTGACCAATTACTGTATGAGAAAAGTTAAGTTTTTCAAAGGTGAAACCAAAAACAAGGAATACCTCAAAAACGATTAACTCCATGAACAATATGTTTTGATGTGCTCTACATTTTTTTGTGGTAAGTTTTTGTCTATCTCTTACGCTTTAGCAATTGTGCAAAATTCCGTAAAATTCATCCAGAATAAAGTAGTCCTCAGTGGCTACTCCCAGAAAATTCAAGATATACATTTGGTTTTTCATAAAAATATCTTTCATATACGACATTTTAATCAAAATCGTTGCTGCACAGAAAGACATTTTTCTGAAAATGCTTTTTTGGTTTCAGGAGGTCTCAAGTAATATATTTCCTGAGAAATCTCGGTATCAAATTTTTACAATACATTCTCTATACACTATGTACATAGTACGTATAGAGAAAGTAAAAATCTTATTCTTCTATTTACCTCATGCTGATCGAAAAAAAGTTATCAGAATTGGTCTTATTACTTATTTTCTTGTAAGTGAAGGGAAGTACCATTGGCTAAACCGATAGCCAAATATTTTCAAAGTTAGTTGCTAAGTGACTGAAGTGCCTTTATTTGTATAGCCAAGAGTAGGCAAATTCCAGTATGAGAAAAGTACACGCATTTTAAAACTGAAACCAATAACAAGGAATATCTAAAAAACGATTAACTCTACGAAAAAATGTATTGAATATAAATTGTGTGTTTCAACGAGATCCACGGTTTTTGTGTTGTAAGCTTTTAGCTACATCTTATGGTTTACCAGTTATGGAAAATTCCGCAATATGCATCCAAAATAATCATTTCTTAAGAACATATTCCAGAAAATATATTCCTCTTCTTTTTCATGTAAATATCTTTAATATATGATATTTTAATCAAAATGGTTAGAGCTATTTTTGAGAGAATCACAATTTTTGAACATTCTCTATGTAAAGGGTATTAAGGGGTGGGGGATTTTCTTGAAAAATTTCGTGTCGCATCCTTAGTAAATACCAAACTTAAATACCAAGTTCGGTTCTTTAACAGTATTTTCGAGCATTTGTGTGCACAAATTGACATTTTTTCAAATTATGTGAGATCCAACCTCATTCACGGCTAATTGATTACGCAGATTTTACATGTGCTGGTGGAACTGATGCCTCGGTTGCCTCTATCTCACACTATGTGGTATGATGGTCTTACACGTCCAGTTTTGGCACAGCATCAATGCTTTTTGACACCACTGATTTTGGACGAAGTTCACGAATTTCAGTACAAATTGATTTTAGAGTAGGAAACGCACACAAATGCCTGTATTCATTTCTCTGCATTCTGTACATAAACAACAGACATGTCTTGTGTTTGAGATTGCGGAAAGGAATGTTTACAAAAAAACACGTAATAAAGCCAGAAGACAGCTAATTTATTTACTATTAACTTATAAATTTTATTGTTTTATGATAAGCAGCTTAGCTTTGTATTACTAAGGAAACAGTATTATAACTTGTATTCCTATAATATGCGGCTATTTCCGAACAAAGTTAATGTCAAGCTGAATACAGATTAAGATGATATTGTTTATCGTACAGAGTCGCTTCTGATATTTAAGATTCTTTTCCATGCATACGTCATCACAAGCCTAGAACAGTTGCAAGCAATTTAAAAGCAGCCTATGTATCATCAGGAGGCAGATTTTTCAATGTGTCGAAATGAAACATAATCGATGCAAATGTTGAGAAATAGCGAGAGGACATGAACTGTTTTGCGGTATTCAAATCTCAAAGCGCAACCATTATCCTACAGCACGACAATATCATTATGTAAGATTTAATAGGCTGCTGGTGACGCTTTACTTGATTTATCGTCAACAAATTAGTGCTGCTACAATTATTACTGCTGCAAAACTTAAGTGTTCACTGTAATGTCAAACATCTGACGAGCTAAGTCCGCTCTCCTTGTTGTTCAGTAAGGATATTCTAGTCTGAAACAGGGTATAATAACTCCACTGCAACATCCCCAATTCACAAGCTTGTCAGCAGACACTACTCACATGGTTTCCATCTGAAGAGATACTCTGTTTGATTTATGAGCCGTTTGGTGAGTAACTTCTGGAGGTAATGTACTGAGGCTGCATTATCGTTCAAGCTGAAATGCCTTTGTACTGAAGCGCATAGAGTATCCATTTGTTGTGCTAGGAGATGAGACATTTATCGGCATTTCCTTATCTAAAGGTGATATAATTTCAAGACTCTACTAGTGGAACCGTTCTACATAGGGAAGCACAAGTTTCATAAAAATAATCTGATGTGTTCCATTTACATGCCTTTCTCTACATCCCTGCAACAAATTATTATTAAAAAGCTTATGCTAATATATACTTCATCCAATCGAGAAAAAATAAGCAGAAATAGTCTTATTTCTTGCTTCCTTGTAAGTAGAAGCGAAAAAGGGAGTACCATGGGTTAAAATGACAGTCAAAAGCGGGTTGCTATGTGACTGAAGTTCCTTTGTTTGTATGGACAGGAGTTGACAAATTCCCGTATGAGAAAAGTATAAGTTTTTCAAGACTGAAACCAAAAACGAGGGAATATCTTAAAAACGATCAACTCCGCGAAAAAATGTGTATAACATAAATTGTGTGTTTTAATGTGCTTTACATTTTTGTGTGGTAAGTTTTTGTCTATTTCTTACAGTTTAGCAGTTAGGCAAAATTCCTCAAGAATAAAGTAGTCTTCAGAGGCTATTCCCAGAAAATTCAAGATATACATTTTATTTGTCAGGTAAATATCTGTAATATACAATATTTTAATCAAAATCGTTAGAGCCATTTTTTTTAGAAAATCAACATTTTCGAAAAGAGTTCCATGTAAAGGGTAATTGGGTGTGGAGGAATTTTCTTGAAAATCTTCTTGTCGCATCCTTGGAAGATAGCAAACCTAAATACCACATTTGGTTTTTAACTGGCTTTTCGTTTTTGAGCTATGCTGTTCACACACACACACGGACCCTTTTGTAAAAATGCTTTTTTTTGGATTCAGGGGGACCCAAAACATGTATTTCCGGTGAAATCTCGGTGTCGAGTTTTTAGGTGGAATACAATACCTTCTCTATACACTATGTACATAGTTTGTATAGAGAAAGTAAAAATGTACTTGGAAACGCTTATCGTTGACTCCGCCTGTTCTTAAAAGCGTTTTGGACAAGACACGTTACCGAAGGGAAGAGAATGGGAATGAAGCTGGTATTTATAAAATGTGTATATGTATGTGCATTTCTGAGTAAAAAGAAAACCCGAAAATAAATAGGAGGAAAACAAAGTAAATGTAAGAAAAATGGGAAAAGTTTACAGCGCCGAAGCTTCGACAAGACTGTATTTTTATTTAAAAGATTAAAAAAAATAAAACCATATCTTGCGATAAATGAAATTCAGAGTTGCGAGCTGTTGATAGCTAAACTTTCTGGTTGGACAATAACCCACCTCTCTTATCGGGTGATACAAAATTAGAGTAATACTTTCTCTGTGCTACATACCTAAGTTCCAATGCTAAAGTAATTCGCACTTGTGATGTAAAAAATTAACACACTCCATTTACAAGTCTGCCTATTCTGATGGGACGTTGAGCGCGGTGTGTTAAGATAGAATAGGGTAGGATGCGGTTGGAGGGGACTCGGCACTAAACCTGAAGTTATTGTAGCTTCACCCCACAAGGGAGCGCCCCGGGAGAAGGGATGGAGTGAGAAGATATTCTAGGCGGTCGGAACCAGGAGGACGGCACAGGAATGACAGGATCTCTACAGATTGAAGCACCCAATGGTAAATGGAAATGGAGTGATATTTATGGACGCTCTTTAACTACAGTGGTTTTCTGCGTCCCATTCTATATTGTGAAAGACCACTTAGTTTTGCTCAGAAGTCGCTCTAGGCTTAAGGTTCTTTTAGATGCCGTAAATCTACGACACGGGACCAACGGCTTTATTTCCCTTCCGAAGGAAGCCATGCTAAGGATTTTTACGCCCGAAAAAAATCCATGGTCCTCCGCCGAGTTTGAACTCAAGAACTTGGACAGGCCCCACATAGAGTCCAGCGCTCCGCCACAGTGGCCCTGTTCCCGGCACCAGCCGAGGAGGGAAGATGGAGGTTCCTTTTCCCTGCCATGCCGCACCGAGCACCATCGCCAACACTTCCAACCCTGAAAGAAACCATCGGCATGAATGAAATGACAATGGAAACGGCTTGGAGGGACAGGAAATTCAGGAGATGAAATAAATGTACCCAGGATTCGCCTGGCGAACCGGCGGGAAATCCGAAGAACATCCCATGAGTGTGATAGGCCTGCCATGGGGAGTGAGCTCGTGAACCCCGGAATACATGTCACATCCTGCTCGATACAAAAATACTAAATTAATTATTTTTAAATTGGAGATAAACCCACAAAAATTTAGAGCACGCTAAAACACACAATTTATACAATATACATTTTTTCGTGGAGTTGATCGTTTTCGAGATATTCCATGTTTTTCGTTTGAGCTTTGAAAAATTTATAATTTTCTCATACTGGAATATGTTAACTGCTGTCCATACAAACAAAGGAACTTCAATCACATAGCAACCAGCTTTTGACTATCACTTTAACATATACTTATTTCGCTTCTGCTTACATTATCAATAATCTAATGCGCTGAATTGTCTTCAAATATAACTCGTGTTTTCATTTCTTAGGACAAATCACTCCCGACGCCTCGCTCCGGCCTTGAATTATCGACAAGATGAAACACGCCGGGTGTTAACCTATTATAAAATAACAAAATGAGTTATACAAACAAGTGAATAAAACTACTGGTGATTAAGGCCACAGAACATTCTAAAACGTATTAAAAATGGAGCAAAAAGAAAAAAGAAAACCAAGTCGTTGGGTCACAAGTTACTGGTGATAAAACTTTTAAAACCGCAACATTAAAATAATAAAAAAAAAACTAAAACCTAAACCCTTACTGAAAATTTCTCTTTGGACAAAAAGGCTAAAATCGTCTCTACCACTGTATAGTCATGGCAAAGACTTCCACAAGGGAGACCGGTAGCTTTAAAGGTGAACGAAGAGCTGCAAGAGCATAGGAAACCCGTAGAAAACTTTTCCGAGTAAACTCATCCTAACCGATATCGAACACTGAACCTCTTGAATGCCGGGCAGACACGTTACCCTGCAAAGGTGGGCTCTGGAATGATTTTGTCATAGAGGATATTCCAATTAATAACACCACTAAAAATGGTTTTTGCAACCTTTTGGTATTTAGCCTTCCTTTAAAATCCCCGATTTACATTTTTACTTTCTCTATACGTACTATGTGCATAGTATATAGAGAAGGTATTGCACTCCACCAAAAAATGCGATACTGAGATTTCATCGGAAATATATGATTTAGGGTCCCCTGTATCCAAAAAAAGTATTTTCAGAAAAGGTCCGTGTGTGTGTGTGTGTGTGGGGGGGGGGGGCGGCCCGTGAGTCCGTGTGTCTGTGTACATGATAACTCAAAAACGAAAATTCGGTAAAATACCAAACTTTGTAATTAAGTTTAGTATCTTCTAGGGATGAGAAAGATCCGCCACCCCAAACTACCCTTTACATGGAACTTTTTCGAAAATTTTGATTCTCTAAAATGGCTCTAACGATTTTGATAAAAATATTATATATTAAAGATATTTACCTGACAAACAAAATGTATATTTTGAATTTTCTGGGAATAGCCTCTGAAGATTACTTTATTCTGGGTCAATTTTACGGAATTTTGCATAACTGCTAAACCGTAAGAGATGGACAAAAACTTACCACACACAAATGTAGGGCACCATAAAACACACCATACATGTTATATACATTTTTTCGTGGAGTTGAATTTTTTGGAGACATTCCTTGTTTTTTGTTTCGGCTATAAAAAACTTATACTTTTCTCATACAGGACTTTGTGAACTCGTGTGCATACAAACAAAGGAACTTCAGTTACGTAACAACCAGTTTAGACTATCACTTTAACCTATGAAACCCTCTTATTTCGCTTCTACTAGCAAGGAAGCAAGTATTAAGACTATTTCTGCCAATTTTTTCTCGGTTGGATGAAGTAAATAGAATAATTTGTTGCAGAGATGTAGAGAAAGTCATGTGAATGGAACACAGATTTTTTTCTGGTAAGCTATAATACATTCTCAAATTCATTTTGAGATAATACAGTTCAATTGTGACTGAAATCTCGCAATCATTCTAAATTTTGATCTTCATAGTTAATCCCTCAATCAATCGTAATTGTGGTTTAAGAGTTATACAAAATACATCCAAAATGAAGAGATCAATTTATACATTTCGTGAAAATACATTACATGAAAATATGGTGTTTTATTCAAAATCGTTAGGTCTTTTCTTGACAAAACCAAAACTTTATTAATGTATTACATGTAAATGATAGGGTGGGGGATTTCTTTGACTATTCTAGTTTCGTATACTGCACTTAAATACCAAACTGCTATTTATAAGACTTTTCATTTTTAAGTTATTCTGCCCAAGGTTAACACAGATACACACAAAGACATTTTTGCTAAGAATTGTTTCTTTTTGGGGGGGGATCAGCAGTCTCAAACCATTACTATGGAGATAAACTCAGGATCTGATTTGTTTTATGATGGTAATACCGTTGTAGTTCACTGTGATTTTAGTTTTAGCTCCTTTTATGCTTTTTACAATCACTTTTCTTACTGATTTAATCGGTTCTATTATGCTTTTAAGATTTATAGTTTTTGATCCCCATTTTATATCTAATTTTAGCTCCTATTTTATCTCTGCAGACTTTTACGATGGTTTTAACTCTGGCTCCTGACGTGTTTAGTGTTATAAAAATGATAATATCCTAGTAGTGTAGCGCCCTTAAATCCCAATCAGCATACTATGTAGATTGTACACGCTAGAGAAAGTAAAAAATATATGTTACATTGACATACCTTTCTCTAGCCCTCTATCTTTTATTTTTACTTTCTCTAGCCCCATATGTACAATGTACATAGGGATAGAGAAGGTACTGTAATGCTCCCAAAAATTCGATACCGAGAGTTGACCGCAAATATATGTTTTCAGGTCCCCTGAGTCCGAAAAAAGCATTTTTAAAAAAAGTCCGTGTGTGTGTGTCTGTGGACAGCATAGCCCCAAAACAAAAAGGCCGTTAAATACCAAACTTGGTATTTAGGTTTAGTATCTTCCAAGGATGCAACACGAAGACTTTCAAAAACATTCCCCCACCACAATCTACCCTTTACATGGAAAAAAATTTTAAAAAATTTTGATTTTCTTAAAAACTGCTCTAACAATTTTGATTAAAATCCCGTATATTAAAGCTATTTATGTCGAAATAAAATGTATATCTCGAATTTTTTGGGAATAGCCTCTGAAGACCTCTTTATTCTGGATGAATTTTGCTGAATTTTGCTTAACTGCTAAACCGTAAGAGATAGAAAAAAAATGTACTGCACAAAAAATTTACCTCATGACAAAAGACACAATTTTTGTCCTCTACGTTTTTGTTGTGAAGGTAACCGTTTTCGAGATATTCCTTGCTATTGTTTTCAATTGTGAAGTAGTATAAACTTTTCTCACACAGGAAGTGTCTGCTTATCTTTTGTTCTACTCCTGGCCAAGTAAAGAAGTGATTTGCAATGACAATCGCATAACGATAGCTTTTAAAACATTTGACAATCACTTTAGCATAGTGCATTCCCTTATTCCCTTCTACTTATAAGGAACTAAGTAATAACATTCTACGAACATTTATCTTGAATAGCATTGTGTACAAAGAAGAATAATCTTTTGAAGGAGCTTTGTAGAGCAGCTGGAGAAAGTCATGCGAGTGTAACACAGCAGATTTTTTTTTATGTACAAACTAGTCTTACGTCTTTTTTTCTATCTGTTTAGTTTTAAACGAAATAAACATTTGCAAAATTAGGTAGGTACAATATACTTTTAAACAGGAGAGTCAAGTGTTTGAGAACTGAACTACATCTACTGGCTTATACAGTATGAGAAACAACTGAAAATCGAGAACTCTTTAAAGCGAAGACAAGTTATTGATCAATTCAAAACTTTATCTTTATATCTCTATTATGTATCAAATATTTTACTTGAAATAAATGAAATATTTTAAAGATACCTAATTTTTTCAGAAATATGTTTTCTACAGCTTAACTTATAACACTTGTACAAGATTATGGAATATTTTTTTTCGAAGAAGAAGACTTCAAAAGCCCTTTCCGGAAAGTAAAATATATGAGTTTTATTTTTTACATTAAAGATTACAGGCAGATTTTTTCACGAAAAATATTCCCTGTAAAGAGTACCAACATTAGTATTTTAACAACCTTTTGTTTTTATCTAAGTGGTTCACACACATACTCACAGAGGGAGACATTTTCCAAAAAAAAATGTCTTTTTCGATTCAGATGCAGTATGTATATCTGGTAAAATCTGGCATTGAATTTGTTGGTGGAAATTCAATACCTATCTGCCTAATAAATATATTACTGTACCGTAGTAATCCTAGGTAATACTTTGTACAAGACCCCAGAGGGAACCTTTTCATAAACAAGTTTACTAAAGGACTGGGGCAAATTTTCTAGCATACTGGTCAAAACGCTGTGTGTGTTTCATCATCTTTATTTTGAATAAACTTTTTTTTATCAGTCATTAGAAATATATATAATTGTAATATTCTTTTAAACATTTACAGTTTTTAATTTTTGAATTATAGTTTGTGAATCGGCTCTTAATCTTACATAAGCTACTGGCAATTAAACAGAAACTTGCCAAAATTTAGTAATGAAGCAATATCTGAGCCAAAGGAATTTTCACAATTACCAAAATTTTAGACTTAACAAACATATAGTTTGTCCAATTATACCGCAGTTGAAAGAAACCGCACTTTTGCCTGTCCCAGATGGCTAAGCAGCAAGCTTCGCTGTACTTATTGAAGATAACACCGTCCCCCGGTGATATTTCTTCTTGATGAACGGACTGGGTCCGGTCCCTCGATGACTTGCTAAGGCAGCGGAGGATGAATAGTTCTGCCACTTCTCACCAGGTCGCAGAAAAAGTAGCATATTACGTACTCTGACAAGTTGTATGTAAACTTGCTTCTGCCGTAACTGTGACGTAGATATTTATCAATAGTTTCAACTTTGGACGGGGGTAATGGCTCACTATTAATAATAATGTTAATAATAACAATAATAATACGTTTAGACAAGTTGAGTGAGACTGAAAAATTCTATGCCATAACCGGCATTTAAACTACAAATCTCCCGGTCTATTTCCAGTTGATCTTGTACTACACATGGATAGTATGAAGAAGCAATTAACTGAAAAATGATTGGCCCCAGGGACTAAAGTACATTCGGTATTGTTAGACGCCATTGAGGTATAGTATCTCAAAATAATTGCCAACCGCTTGTGAGGTTTAGCGGGAAAAAGCGCGAATCGGTTGGGAAATTTAATGCTGCGTTGCCTTGTAAGTTGTCTTGGTAGCACAGTGATATGAGTAACTGGACGCAGAACAGAAGATCCTGATTCAAATCCCGGGTATAGCATTACGTTTTCAGTCTCGCTCTCCTTTGTGCAAAGATTGCCCTACACACGACTAGTATGGAAGAAAGAATTGATTAATTAATAATAATGATGATAATGATAGTAATAATAATAATAATAATAATAATAATACTTTTAGTTACGACAGCGAATTTTGTACCTCCTTATGAAATACTACGTAAATTTGCCTTTTCTCCTAAAATGTGTTCTCCATCTTTTGCGCCTGGATTCCTCATATTTTGACTTATACCACCACTGAGATGCATTTTAATAAAGTTATTCTTAAGAAAATACTATGAAAATGTGTTTCTTTGAGGTATTGTTACACCTAAAAGGAACATCCATCTCAACCGAAAACAACTTCACACTTCACAGGTAAAACTGACTGTTGCTGTGCTTCAAGGAAATTAGGTTTATTTTCGATCCAAATTTTGAGGCGACTGTCTTACGCTTAGCTTATTGAAGAAATTTAAAACAGAAGCGGGAGACAAACTTAAAAAATGGCTACCTCTGGTTGAATGGTCAGTGAGCTGACTTCTCACCTGTGGGTCCTGGGTGCGACTCCAGGCTGTCGGGGAGTTGCCATAGAGTTTAAAGAGAGCCATAATAATGAAACGATTAAAACAATTATGTTCCGTTCACATGACTTTCTCTACATTTTGCAACAAATTGTTGTTACAAAGCTTATGATTCTATTTATTTCATGCTAATCAGGAAAAATTAACAGAAATAGTCTTGCTACTTGCTTCCTTGTAAGTAGGAGGGAAACAAAGCAGTACCATAGGCTAAAGTAATAGTCAAAAGCTGGTTACTATGTGACTGAAGTTCTTTGTTTGTATGGACAGAAATTGACAAATTCCCGTATGAGAAAGGTATAAGTGTTTTATAGCTGAAGCCAATAACAAGGAAAATCTAAAAACGATCAACTTCACAAAAAATATGTATATAGCATAAATTGTTTTTCACGAGCTCTACATTTTCTATCAGTCAGATGTCTATCTCTTACGGTGTACCAGTTATACAAAATTCCATAAAATTCATCCAGCATAAAGAGGTCTTCAGAGGGTATTCCCAGAAAATTCAAGATATACATTCTATTTGTCAGGTAAATATCTTTAATATAGGATATTTTAATCAAAATCGTTACAGCTATTTTTGAGAAAATCCAAATTTTCGAATATTTTTCCACGTAAAAAGTGTTTGGAGGTGGAGGGATTTACTTGTAAATCTTCGTGTGGCATGCTTGGAAGCTACCAAATTTAACTACCAAGTTTGGTATTTAACGGCCTTTTCGTTTCTGTGCTAAGCTATCCACAGTCAGAGACTAACATACATACACACCTTTTTATAAAAATCTGATGTGTTCCACCCACATAACTTTCTTTCCATCTCTGCAACAAATTACTGTTAAAAAGCTTATGCTTCTATTTACTTCATGCTAACTGAGAAATATTAACAGAAATAGCCTTATTACTTGCTTCCTTGTAAGTAGAAGCGAAATAAGGGGGTACTATAGGTTAAAGTGATAGTCAAGAGCTGGTTGCTATATGACTGAAATTTCCTTGTGTGTATGGACAGTTGAAAAATTTCTGTATGAAAAAAATATGTTTTTTAAAGCTGAAACCAATAAAAAGGAATATCTAAAAACCGATCAACTCCACGAACTCTTACGGTTTTCCAGTTATGCAAAAGTCAATAGAAATCATTAAGAATAAACTGGCCTTTAGAGGTTATTCCCAGACAATTTAAGATATACATTTTGTTTGTCATGTACATATCTTAAATATGTGACATTTTAAACAAAATCATAACAACCATTTTCGAATTTTTTCTATGTAAAGGGTAGTTTGGGGTGCGGGGATTTTCTTGAAAATCTTCGTGTCGCATCCTTGAAAGATACCAAACCTAAATACCAAGTTTGGTATTTAACGGTGTTTTGTTTTTAGCTGTGATGTCCACAGACACATACGCGCGCGCACACACACACACACACACACACACACACATTTACGGATATTTTTACATTCAGGGGGACCCAAAACATGCATTTCTGGTGAAATATCGGTATCGAATTTTTGGAGGAATACAAAACGTTCTTTATACACAATGTACATATTACGTGTAGAGAAACTAAAAACTTCAAACGGTCTCATAAGTTCTGCAAAATCATTGCTGGAAAACAAAGCTAGACATAGCTTTTGGCCAAAGGAGCTCGTTGAAAGCAGCTGACAACCTGAACACAATCCCCATTCCAAGCAAGTCGAATCATCCTTGTTAGCCTTATTGAAGTAGTGAAAGCGTGAAATGCTTTGAAGACACTACGCTTGCCTTACAAGGCTGTGTATTGGATGTCACTTGGTTGAGTTTTCACGGTTTATTAGCCACATGAGTAGAAGCATCTTTGCTTTTCCTAGTAATAAAACAAAAAGAAGCTTTTAATCTCTATGTTTAAGGTTTGGCTTTCAATATCTCAATCAGCAGCGGATAGTGAGTGTATATCTGGGTGTTCACAAACGTTTGAGAAATATAAATCTGCAGCATAATAGTTATGAATAAAAACAATGACAACGACGATTATTATAGTTATACATAAGCTGTCTTACGCAAAAAATCTGATGTATTCCATTCACATGACTTTCTCTATATCTCTGCAAAAATTATTGTTAATAAGCTTAACTTTTATTTATTTCATGCTAATCGAGAAAAATTAGCAGAAATAGTCTTATTTCTTGCTTTATTGTAAGCAGAAACTAAATAAGGGAGTACCATAGGTTAAAGTGAAAACCAAAAGCTGGTTGCTATGTGACTGATGTTTCTTTGTTAGTATGGACAGGAGTTGACAAATTCCTGTATGAGAAAAGTATAACTTTTTCAAAGCTGAAACCAAGAAAAAGGAATATCTCAATAAAGATCAACTCCAGGAAAAAATGTATATAACGTAAATTGTGTGTTTTAACGTGCTCTACATTTTTGTGTGTTAAGTGTTTGTCCATCTCTTACGGTTTAGAATATTCAAAATATACATTTTATTTGTCAGGTAAATATCTTTAATATATGATATTTTAATCAAAATCGTTAGTCATTTTTTAGAAAATCAAAATTTTCGAAAAAAGTTCCATGAAAGGGTAGTTTGGGATAGGGGGATTTTTTTCAAAATCTTTGTGTCGCATCCGTGGAATATACTAAACTTAAAAACCAACTTTAGTATTTTACCGACTTTTCGTTTTTGAGTTATCGTGTTCACAGACACACGGACATACACACGGAGCTTCTTCTGAAAATACTTTTTTTGGATCCAGGGGACCCTAAAACATATATTTTCTGTGAAATCTCGGTATCGAATTTTTTGGTGGAGTGCAATACATTCTCTATACACTATGTACATAATACGTATAGAGAAAGTAAAAAGAGTAGTTTTGTGGTGTTTGTTTCTTACAGTACAGCGTTTTAAAGCAAGACCGAAGTAATGCGGAAATTAACTTGTAGTTGAGAATATGGATAGTCCAAAATATGCTGTCCCGCGCGCATGTAGTACCTTACCTACTTCTGCCAAATCGTGATTAACACGCTAGTACAGTCAATGCACCTATTAAGTGTAGTGCTGACCTATAACAACCTTGATTTGTACAGCAGTGAGCTACCATCTAGTGTCATTAATATTAAATTGTATAGCGGGCTCATAACCGTGACCGCGATATAATCCTTTTTGAGACAGTACATGTGTTAACGGGGTTAAAATTTATCTAAAAGGGAGATATAAATTATACTAAGCGGGGACAAATGTACATTGAAAATGACCAAGGAAAGAATATTATAAAACACGTCTAAGAAGTCAAGGACAAACAGTTGATATGAGCTGACAATAGACCCAGGTAGGATAGGACCGTTAAGGGCAGAACATTGAACTGAAGGGGTGAGGTTCCAAGGCCCGAGGGTGGTCATAAAAACGAAAAGAGAAGCAATTCTCTTTAGCACTAGCTATGGAACTTTCGCGGAGGTAAGATGCTATATTTGAGTCCACTTATGACCAGGCGGAACTAGTGTATATTTAGTACGGTCGAAATCACAAGCCGCAGAAAATGCGCAGAGGTAAGACGTGATAGCTGAGTTTGCGGTAGAAATGAACGGGCTACATAAGGCAGCGATAAAAACAGTGTTTATTTGATGCACCAAAAGACGCTCTAAAGTAATAAGGAATTATGGGCGCGGTCACATAAAGGTACTTCAAAACGGGTAAATTTCGATAGAATGCGTGTGTTCGACGGCAGAAACGACCGAACAAGATGAATAAATGAGTTAAATAATAATCTGGAGCTCGAAGAAAATCACTTGTGTCGTACCGAGCCAGAAAAAATTCCATGCCAACAAAATCCTGATCTAGGGCACCCACATCTCCACACTATTCCTTAATATCCAAAACCTGCATGCGGGATACGAACCCGGGACCCCTATGTTACCACCGCACTTTGCGATTTCTTAATCATAGCTACAGCGAGCGAAACGTTGTTCAATCTGCTCCAAAGTGTTCCGCATCTGTTTGTATTTTCAAAGAGGGCAGTGAATAATATTTATTTTATTTATGTGGCATTAATAACCATGGCTCCTACGTTTTGATAGTTAAGTGGCAAGGTATTACATAGAACAGAGAAATATTTGCAAATGTTCTCAATTTCACGAAATAAGAGGCAAAGATGTAGGAAGAAAATATATTCACCCGATTTTCGGAAATCAACACACACAATTACATGTTTTATTCTCGTAACATCGCACGTCATGTGTTCACTCTTTCCACCATTTGTTATGCCACAAAACAGAATTCCACTTCAAGAGGTCCCGAGTTGGAATCTCGCTTAGGGTGCGTTACTCACTTATTTTTCTTTTTTTTTTTCGAGGGTTTCCCTCATACTAAGTAGATAAATTTTGAGTAACTTTAAGCTCCATGATTCCTCCTTAAAATTACATTTGTTTAGAGAAGAATATCTGCCACATTTACATAAGTTACTGACTAATCTACAGTACACTATTCTTGCAAAATCTTATTCTCTTTGCTAATCGAGATAAGCTTTACTGAAATTACCTATTTCATATTTATTTGTAGATAAAAGTAAAATAAGGAAACACACTATGCAAAGCAATAGTTGCATCTCTGAAGAGCAAACATGGTTATCAAGATAAACGTAGTCAGAAACTGTTTATTAAATATTTATGTTAGAGAGATACAAGGGACGTATTAGGCTAAAGCAATTGTCAAACTTTTAAGGCCTGGTTTTATGTGATGCAATTTAAATTTCGTTCTATTTGCAGTAGCAGGTTAAAAACAATAAAAAAATAAATGACAGGTTCCCGTTTTAGAAAAGCATAAGTATTGAAAATTTAAACCAAAAACAAGAAGTAATTTGCACATTTTATACACGATATATATTTGTATATGGACATTTTTTTTTCATCTCTTACGGTTTACCAGTTTTGCAATTGACGTCCAAAATGAAGAGTACTTCGAAGGCTATCCCAGAAGATTCAAGATGTACCACGTAAATATCTTTGTTTTAGGTACACTTTAATCAAAATTGTTGGGGTCATTTTTGAGAAAATCAAAATTAGATCTTCCATTAAAGATATAGTTTGGGATGGGGAATTTCCCCAAAAATCTTCGAATACCATTCTTTGAAGATGCTGAACTAAAACGCCAATTTTAGAATTCAACAAACTTTTCGTTTTTGGCTTATGTTACACATCGGTACACACAAACACACACCCAAACCCATATACGCATACCTTTTTATAAGATTTTGTTTGTTAATCAGGGCCCTCAAAACAACTGTTTCCAGTGAAATCTCGATATAGCATGTTTTAATTGATTTCAATACTCTCTCTCTACCTACTATGTATATTGCACATGGTAGAGAATTTGGGATTTTTATCGCGGCTAAATGGCGAACGACCATACCTGCTGTTTAGATAGTCCTATGATAGCTAATGCATTTCTGATTTTTACTTTCTCTATGTGTACTATGTACATAGTGTATAGAGAAAGTATTGCACTCCACCCAAAAATTCGATACCGAGATTTCACCGGAAATTCATGTTTTAGGGTCCCCTTTATCTAAAAAAACATTTTCGGAAAAAAGTCTGTGTGAGTGTGTGTGTGTGTGTGTGTGCGCGCGCGCGCGCGCGCGCGTATGTCCGTGTCTGTGAACACGATAACTCAAAAACGAAAAGTCAGTGAAATACCAAACTTGCTATATATGTTTAGTATCCTCCAGGGATGTGACACGAAGGTTTTGATAAAAATTCCCCCACCCAAACTACCTGTTACATGGAACTTTTTCGAAAATTTTAGTTTTTTTAAAAATAGCTCTAACGATTTTGATAAAATATCATATATGAAATCTATTAACCTGACAAACAAAATATATATCTTGAGTTTTCTGGGAATAGCCTCTGAAGACTACTTTATTCTGGATGCATTTTACGGAATTTTGAATAACTTTTAAACCGCAAGAGATGGACAAAAGCTTACAATTCGAAAAATGTGGACCACGTTAAAACACACAATTTATGTTATATACATTTTTTCGTCAAGTCTATCGTTTTTGAGAAATTCCTTGTCTTCGGTTTCTGCTTTGAAAAACTTTTACTTTTCTCATATAGGAACACAGAAATTTGTCAATCCATACAAACACAGGACCTTCAGTGACATAGCAACCAGCTTTTGAATACCACTTTAACCTTATTTCGCTTCTGCTTACAAGGAAGCTAGTAATAAGATTATTTCTGCTAATTTTTTTTCTGATTAGCATGAAGTAAATAGATGTATAAGCTTTTTAAGAATAATTTGTTGAAGAGATGTAGAGAAACTCATGTGAATGGAACACGTCAGATTGTTTTTCTTTTATTAGTAGTTAACGTCCTTTACAGATAAGAATAATTTATTATTTAAGACACTAAACAATGTCCAGAATGAAGTAAAAATAATATTCTATTTTTACTTTCTCTACACGTGCGATGTACATAGTGTATAGAAGTATCATTGTGTTCCACCCAAAAATTCGATACCAAGATTTCCCCAGAAATATGTGTTTTGAAGTCCCCTGAGTCCTAAAAAAGAAATGTTTAAAAAAATGTTCCTGCGTGCGTGATATTTATATCTTATATCTTGCAAGGATGAGACACGACGATTTTTCAATGAAATATCCCTACCCCAATCTACCATTTACATGGCATTTTTTTTGAAAATTTTGCTTTTCTCAAAAATGGCCGTAACGATTTTGATTAAAATGCCACATATTTAAAACTATATACATCACAAATAAAATGTATCTCTTGAATTTTCTGGGAATAGATTCTGAAGACCTCTTCATTCTGGATGCATTTTGCTGAGTTTTATGTAACTAATAAACCGGAAAGAGATACACAAAAGATTGACAAACAAAAATGTATATCTCATTAAAACACACAATTTATGTTATGTACATTTTTGTTTTAGTGTGTACTGTTTTCGAACATTCGTTGTTATTGATTTCAATTTTAAACTATGCATCTTCTTAAATCACCTTTCATCTCTTTTGTTTTTCTGGAAATGCAAAGAGAGCCCAAATTCAATTGTTCACATATCGATCGGTTTATAAAGGATTTGACTATCGCATTACCCTGTTATATTCCCTTATTGCCCTTCTGCTTATAATGAACTAAACAGTAAACCAATTGTCAGCGAGCTGACTTCTCACCCGGCGGTCCCGGGTTTGATTCCCGGCTGGGGCGGGGAATTTTCCTTTAACCAGAATTGTTCCCTATCCCCCATAGAGTCTGGATGTATGAATGTGAGGGTGAATGTGCGTGTATTCAGTAATATAAAAGTTTAACCTAATGTTTCACAAGTCATAGCCCCCGATATGGCCGTTGATGTTAAAGGGGGCTATACAAATGAAACAATAAAAAAAAATTGTGATAAAGTTTATTTAGTTTAGCATGATGTAGATAGAAGAATGCTCATTTGTAAGAATAGTTTGCTTGCAGAACTGGTGGGGAAAGTCATGTGAATGCAATGCATCACATTCTTTGAACTACTGTTTCACTGTCTTTTGAAATCAAAACATGTAATATACTGCAATGTATTGTGGGCTCTATTGTTAATCTACAGAAAAAAAATAATCCATATTTCCTAGTTCAAAGGGTACAGACGTATAGTTTATACAACACAAAAAAAGAAAATATAGCATAACATAACTGATAATGGAAAATGTTCTCTGGAATATTAGTTGAGCTCAGTAAGCATGAAAGCGAATCACCAACAATTGTGCAGAAAAACTGAGGATCGTGTTTAATGCCGCTTTTATGATATGTGAATGATAAAGGAAATGGTGCAGCTGCAGGTACACGGATTAATAAGCACAGGTACTATGTAACGCATTCATTTTGAAGTAAAAATTGAAATGGCGCTGGCTACCAGGATGTTAATAACACAGGCATCTCAGGATAATCACAGATAATGAAGTCTGATAAAAATCCCTTTATTGAAAGCACCACGTATTCCCTCTTTATTCGTACTATTTTCAATTAAGATGATATTGTTTAAGTAAAGCCAATAATGCTGGTCTACAACAAAATCCTTTTACAACAAAATAAATGTGATGTGTTCCACTCATGTGACTTTCTTTACATCTCTGCAAAAAATTATTGTTAAAAGAGCTAACGTATCTATTTACAAAAGCTAATCTAGAAAAAAATTAATAGAAATAGTATTATTACTTGCTTCCTTGTAAATAGAAGAGAAATAAAGGAGTACCATAACTTAAAGTGATAATCAAAAGCTGGTTGCTATATCAATGAAGTTCCTTAGACGTTTTTTCAAGCTGAAACTAAAAACAAGGAATATCTCAAAAACGGTCATCTGCACAAAATATATACCATATACCATAAACTGGGTGTTTTAACCAGATCTACATTTTTCGTGCTGTAAGATTTTCTCTATCTGTTATAGTTTACCAGTTAACCAAAATTCAGCATAGTTCATCCGGACTGAACATGTCTTCAGAGGCTAATCCCAGAAAATTGCAGAAATACATTTTATTTGCCACGTAAACTTCTTTAATATACGATATTTTAATCAAAATCGTTAGAGCCATTTTTGACAAAATTAACAATTTTTGAAAAAAGTTCCATGTAAAGGGTTGTTGGGGGTAGGGGGATTTTCTTCAAAATCTTCCATGGAAGATACCAAACTTAAATATCAAGTTTGGTATTTAACGGTCTTTTTTATTTTGAGCTGTGCTACCCACAGACACACACAGACAGGCACACACACGGATATTTTTCTAAAAATGTTTTTTTTTAGATTCAGGGGGTCTTAAAATATGTATTTCCGGTGCAATCTCGGTATCGAATTTTTGGGTGTATAACAATATCTGTTCTATACACTATGTACATAGTACCTGTAGAGAAGGCAAATACTTAATCTATAGATATTTTAAGTTCTCCAGGTTATATAGAAATGCTGCAGGACTTTGCAGTATCACATTCTGAATTTCATCTGGCAGCAAGATGGAGGTCCACCCCAGTTTGCACTGAACGTTCGAATTCGTTTAAATAACACATTCAGGGAATGGATTGAACGTCGTGGGACTTGTGATTGGCTACCACGTTCTTGGGATTTGACGCCACGTCATTTCATCTGTGGGGGATTCTGAAGAATATGGTGTTTTCCGCCGCCATGAAATTTAGTTGAACTGAGAATGTCCATTCAAAATACATTTCATACTATCAATGAACCATCATTGTCCCATATTTCTAAATCAGCTGAAATGAGTTGACAAATGATGCAGATTGCCTGTAAGGCAAAAATTAATATTTTTTAATGTTTTTAAAACTTCGTTTAAAGCAAGTTAGCTATATTTTTAATATAGTTAGAACCATTTTCTAACTTAGGACCAAAATCCGGATTTGGATGTCCAACTACAGCTATGTGAGTGAATAATCTGAAATTTGCACTCCATATTACAAATAAAAATAGTGTGTTTATGTGTTGCCAACAATTTAAAATTATGTATCTTTATTGTATGTTCAAGTAAAAATAAAATGTGTATCCTTGTTATATTTTAATGCTTGGGAAAGCTACTTTAGCGCCAAGCTATATATTTTGCCCTCCGTGGTATAATGGTTACCATGCTAACTTCATATACCCAAGGTCACGGGTTCAAACCCGGCGGAGGACGGTTGATTTTTTCAGGCTTAAAAATCCTTAGCAGGGCTTCCTTCGGAAAGGAAGTAAAGTCGTTGGTCCCGTCGTAGAATTTACGGCACGTAAAAGAACATCAAGCGTGATAGAGAGGCCTCTGAGCAAAATTAAGCGGTCGTTCACGCTGAGAACCACGGTAGTTAAAGAGCGTCCATAAATATCACGCCATTTTTTTACCCTGTATATTTCCTTTAGTTTCATTCTACTAAAAACGAACTAAGTAATAATACATTATGTTAATGCTTATTTCCATTAGCATTATATATAAAGAAGAATAATTTTTGTAAGAATCTGTTTGTAGAGCAGTTAGAGAAAGTCATGTGAGTGTAACATATATTTTTTCTTAGAAAATTACTGAAATGTTCATTTCAGCGGTTTTATCCCATTTTAGCTGTGTAGGCTTCTGCAAAGCATATTTAGCGTCGTTTTAGCTTCTGGGCTTTGTGTCCACAGTAACTCTTACATTATGAAATGAACTATTTTGAACCAAGATTATAAATTGTGCTTTATTGTGATACCTTAAAATGTGGCGTAGAATTTTCACAATACGGTGTAGAAAATGTGTAAGTTTTTTTTTTTTTTTTTTTTACCTATCTTTTAAATATATCCTGGCCTCGATGATGCACCTAACTGAATTTATGTCGTTCTTTTCATTGACAACCGATAATGCTCTACATAAAGGACTAAAGTTCCAGCTTTAGTCCACACTCTACAAATCGTACATGCCCTTTAAAATACTTCTTTTTGGGTTCAAGTGATTTCAGAGCAGTATATAAAATGGAATTTCAATATCGAAATTTTGAGTGACTACACAGATATGTGGTAGGGGAACAAAAATGCAGAAGAAAGCATCGGTTTACAAGATTGTTCCTTGTCATGCCAGTAACTGTCCTTCAAGTTTTGGCTACTTGCATTTTTAATACTTTGTATAACATTTCCTATAATGCATCAACCAGATATCAAAGTTATTGAAGTATGTGAACCAATAAATATTATTGGAAAAATGATATTGCAGTTTTACTTTAGGAATATCCATGGGCATACACAAAGAAAGATTGTTGGGGTTGAATATAATAATGAATTCTTTCCCTCCACGGTAAAACCTTCCCTCCTTTTTCTCAACCCCCACACCAATCTTCAGGTAACCACTGGAATTCAGCAACAGCTATGCTGCAATGAAATTTCAGTACTTTTTATTAATAACTAGTCAATTAACTCTCATTAAAGAAAGTTTTACACCTTGTAATTTAACTATTAACAGCAAAAATCTGTTTGTTCCATTCACATGATTTTTCACTACATATTTCAACATAAAACTGTTTTTCAAAAGATTATTAGCACATGCTAATCGAGATAAACAATAGCAGAAAAGGTCATATTGCTTGTTTACTTGTAAGCAGAAGAGAAATAAGAGAATACACTAGCCTAAAATGATAGCTCAAAATTCTTTAAAAGCTGGTCACTGTGTGAACCAATATGAAGCAAAGATGACTTCACGTCTGAGAAAAAATTAAGTAGTTTAAAATTGAAGCCAACAACAAAAATAAATTGGAAACCGTTAGCTCTTAAAAAAATTACTTTTTTGTTTTATTTTTTTTATTTACTTATTTTTGTAATATAACGTCCTTTAACCAGGTTGGTCATATCAGATGATGAAAAAAATTAGGAAATTATGCCCAAATGATCTCTAGGTTACTCCATGTTCCTCTTCACACGATAAGGGAACCCCCCCCCCAAATCATATCCGGGTTACTCACTTTTGGTGAGATCTAATTTTTTGGGTAGTAAGTACGAATTAGCCTATCTCTTACGGCTTACCTATTATATAAAATTCCGCCCGATGAACACGTCCTCGAAGACTATTTTTTTCTAGAAAATTCAAAAATGCATTTCATTTGCCCTGCATATATCTTTAATGTACTGTATTTTAATCAAAATCGTTAGAAACATTTTTGAGAAAAATAAGCTTTTAAAATAGTTTTCCAATTAGAGGGTATTTTGGGTTGGGGGGATTTCTTGAAAATCTGTGTATCGCATCTTTGGACGATACATAACTTATATAGCAAACTTAAATACCAAATTTGGTATTTAACGTTTTTTTTAATTGTTTTTTTATGATGTGCTGTCCACACAAACATATACACAGACGTTCTTCAAAAAATATGTTTTTGTTTTTTTAGTTTGTTTCTGGTTTGTTTGTTACCTTCTCTAGCCCCGTATGTAGAATGTACATAGTGGATAGAGAGAGTAGGTATTGTGTTCCAACCAAAAATTTGATACCGAGATTTCACCGGAAATACATGTTTTAGGACCCCCTGAATCCAAATAAAAGGATTTTAAAAAAAAGTTCTGTGTGTGTTGTGAATGTCTATCTAATATTTGTGTTTGGTGTCGTGCATGAATGCGACACAAACATTTTCAAGAAAATATCCCTACTCCCAACTATCCTTTACATGGAAAAATTTCGACATTTTTTTTTTTTTAATAGCTTAAGCGATTTAAATTAAAATACAATATTAAAGTCATTTCCATCACAAGCAAAAATGAATATATCTTGAATTTTCTGGGGATAGCTTCTGAAGGCCTGTTTATTCTGAGTGAATTTTGCTGATTTTTACATAACTAATAAACCGTAAGACCTAGACAAAAACTTACCACACAAAAAACATAGATCTCATTAAAATACACAGTTTATGTCGAGATATTCCTTGTTATTAGTTTCAATTGTAAAGGACTTATACTTTTCTCAGACAGGAAGCATCCGTTATTCTTTTGTTCTACTCCTGGCTAACCAAAGAAGCAATTTGCAATGATGATCGTATAACGACTGCTTTTAAAACATTTGACTATCGCTTTAGCATAGCGCATTCTTTTAGTTACCTTCTACTTATAAGGAACTATGTGATAAGAAATTCTGTTAATGTTTTTTACTTTCTCTACTCGTGCTATGTAGATAGTTAATAGAGAAGGTATTGTTAGCACCCAAAAATTCGATACCGAGTTTTAACCGAAATTACATGTTTCGAGATCCCCTGAACCCAAAAAGGCATTTTTAGAAAAATGTCCTTGTATGTGTGTCTGTCTGTCTATGTGTTGGTGCGTGTGTCTGTGGACACTATAGCTCAAAAACGAAAAGTCCGTTAAAAATTAAACTTGGTATTTAGGTTTGGTATGTTCCAAGGATGCGATACGAAGATTTTTCAAGAAAATCTTCACACCCCAACTACCCTTCACATGGAACTTTTTTTCGAGACTTTTGGTTTTCTCAAAAATGGCTCTATCGATATGATTAAAATATCATATATTAAAGATATTAACCTGGCAAATGAAATGTATGTCTTGAAATTTCTGGGAATAGCCTCTGAAGACTACTTTATTCTGGACGAATTTTACGGAATTTTGCATAACTACCAAACCGTAAGAGATGAAAAAAAACTTACCACACAGAAAATGTAGAGCACTTTAAAATACACAGTTTATGTTATATGCATTTTTTTCATAGAGTTGATTGTTTTTTGTAAATTCTTTGTTATTAGTTTCAATTCTAAAGGATTTATACTTTACTCCGTTTTTATTTTGTTCTACTCTTGGCCAACCAAAGAAGCGATTTGTAACGACAATCGCATAACGATGCTTTTAAAACATTTGCCTATCGCTTTAGCATAGCGCATTTCTTTAGTTCCCTTCTACTTATAAGGAAATATGTGATAAGAACATTCTGTTAACCTTTTTTTTCTCAAGGAACCTGTATATTATTATTTTGGTGAAATCTCAACATCGAATTATGGGAAGGAGTCTAATACCTTCTCTAAAGATACTTTATCGCTCTCAGTGAAGCACGAAGATCTTATTCTCTGCCCCAGGTTTTAAGCCGGCTTAGACAATGTACGGTACAGTTACGCTATTTGGACAACATGTTTCATATATGGCTGCCACTGGCTTGGAGTGCCGAAAGATAAAAGCATTAATAGAGAGTTAAACGCCGCTGTTCTGGCATCGATCGTAAAGTTTCTTGTAACTTGGTAGCGTGCTGTATAAACTCTGTGTTAGAATGGTGATTCACTTTCACATAATTTTTCGTTCTCGCTCAAAAACATTTAGAAAATAAATTCTACTACTAAATAAAATGGGTTTGCTTCAGTATTTTCTTGAGTTTAAATAGCTACATAAAATGTCCAAAGAGAAAACATTGTCTTTCACACATTCTAACACAAGAAAGCATACAACAAACAAGCAAGAGAGCAATAATAGTATTATCATAAGTTCTTTTAAGGAATGTTATACAAAAAAAAAATTTGATGTACTCCATTCACTACACTGACTTTCTCTACATCTCTGCAACAATTTATTCTTAAAAAACTTATGCTTCTATTTACTTCATGCTAATCGAGAAAAAATAAGCAGAAATATTACTTGCTTCCTTGTAAAATAGAAGCCAAATAAGTGAGTACCATAGGTAATGTGATATTCAAAAGCTGGTTGCTATTCGACTGAAGTTCCTTTGTTTGTATGGACAGGAGTTGAAAAATTCCTGTCAAAGTTGAAACCAAAAACAATGAATATCTAAAATATGATCAACTTCACGAAAAAAATGTATGTTAATAAATTGTGTGTTTTAGCGTTCTCTACATTTTTTGTGTGGTAAGTTTTTGTACATCTCTTACGGTTTAGCAGTTGCGTAAAATTCCGTAAAATTGATACAGAATAAAGTAGTCTTTAGAGGCTATTCCCAGAAAATTCAAGATAAACATTTTATTTGTCAGGTAATTATCCTTAATATATGACATATTAAATAAAGTCGTTAGTCATTTTCGAGAAAATCAAAATTTTCGAAAAAAAATTCCAAGTAAAGGGTAGTTTGGTATTTAACGGTCTTTTCGCCTTTGAGCTATGCTGTCCACAGATACACACGCCCGCATACACACACGCACTTTTTTCCAAAAATGCTTTTTTTTTTTGGATTCAGGGGGCCAAAATATGTATTTCCGGTGAAATCTGGGTATCGAATTTTTGGGTGGAATGCAATACCTTCTGTATATACTATGTACATAATACGTGTAGAGAAAGTAATTAAGTGGCGAAACTAAACGATGTTCACAAAAGAATAGTCATTTCCATAGTGACATAGTCTGGTAGAGTGAAAATATGAGAGCGCTTCTTTGTTTAGTAAACTTTCAGCTAATGTGTTCACTGTAACTACTACGAGATCCAGCTCCTCCCCTTTCGCCTAACCATCCGTTCTCTTAAACATTTCCGCGACAATTACTCTAGAATCAAGCCTACAAACTAACGAGCAGATATTAATTATTCCCAGAACGAAATCTACGTCTGAGCTCTGTGGCGTACAGCCTGGTTAAAACGACAATAGTATGCTTTGTTCGGAGAAAAGTCTATGCATTCCATTCACATGTCCTCTACCTATTCTGTAAAAACTATTCATATAAAAGCTAATTCTTTTATCTATTTAATGCTGATCAATATTAAATTAGCAGACATGTTCGTACTAGTTAGTTCCTTATAAGTAGAAAGGAAATAAGTGAATACACTAGACACAACCGATAATCACCCCACCCCCAACTAGCCTTTACACGGAAAGTTTTCTAAAATTTTTAATTTTTGAAAAATAGCTCTACCAATTTTATTCAAATGCCATATTTTTAAGATTTTTTTGATAAACGAAATGTAAATCTTAAATTCTCTGGGAATAGTTTCGGAAGGCCTCCTTATTCTGGATGGCTTTTGTGTAACTGGTAAACTTTAAGAGACAGACGCCAGCAACGGAATTTCAATTTTTTTTACATAGCGACCAGCTTTTAAAAGATCTAACTATGACTTGGCATAGTTATTCCCTTCTACTTACAAGGAAGCAAATAATGAACCAATTCTGCTAAAATTTATCTCGATTAGCATGACGTAGATAAAATTATGTTTAGCAAGGATAGTTTAATATGGTACAGTTAGAGAAAGTTATGTGAATGTAACACATCAGTTTTATTATTATTATTATTATTATTATTATTATTATTATTATCATCATCATCTTTGTTTTAACTCCGTAGACGGTAGAGCATGTTATGAGCGGGGAACACCTCGTCAAGTGCCACCTGGTATGGATCTATTGCGGCCTACCAACCCTCCAGGGGAAGGGATGAAAGGAGGAGAAACCACAGGCCGTCATACAGGAAACGACGGAACTAAGTACAGAGACGCGTGGAAGTCCCTAACAGTCACTAGATGGCAGCCCTCGCTCGCCATGGAGGCTATATAGACGCCTTGAGTCGGAAAGAGGCCTCCACAACGGCACCTAGACTTAACCAGTGCAACCTGGAGGGAGAGAGTTTCACTCGGAGCAAGCAACCGTGCCATCTACCTGCAAAGCCTCAAACCACACCTACGCCGACTTGAAAGATGAAGAGGGGAAATGAAATGAAGTAATGAAAGGGAAAAGAAACCATGGTAGATATGCATCACCGCACCTTTCCTAGCGAACCCGGACCTCCCGAATGCCAGTCCCAAACGAAACACCTGAACCATCTGGCTCAGTGTTTTAACTCCGTACTCAAAGAATTTAACCTCTATAAGACTTCTGTCATTCCAATTTACGTTACATTTATAAACCACTTGCTGCATTTAGACAGCTGAAAGATGGCTCACATGTACGAGGGCCGCTTTTTTAAACCTCCTATAGGCCATAAATAAAATACAAGCTTGACAGTACTGCCCTCCCAGAGAAAAGGTGAAAGTCGTTGTTTCTAGGTCAGGACTGTACGGCGAATGATCGAAAATGTTCCATTGAAATTGTTCAAGGATCCGATGGGTTGTCATGGATCAACACAATTCCTGAAGTCGGCATTCCTCTTCGTTTGTTTTGAATGCTCTCCGCAAACGTCGCAAAGTACGAAGTTCTTCAAAACAACGTCAATGCTTATTTGAAATCAATGGTGGCATAATTTTATGAAGCAGGTATTGCAAAGCTTGTGCACAGGTACGATAAATGTCTGAATCTTTTCGGTGATTATGTTGAAAAGTAAGCATATGTGTACAAAACTTTTAGTAATAAAATAATTATTTTTTATGGACTGGTCTTTTATTTATAGACTATCGGAGGTTGAAAAAAGCGGCCCTCGTACCTGCCACCATTGTGGCAGTAACATCCATATGCTTCGAGAGCCATTCTCGGTGTACTACTCCGTATCTTAGCACGATGGTACTATTTCCAACTTCTCTGGTGCATTTAAATTGCATTCAGGCTAACACCAGATGGTATCATGTCCCGCTCGTTAATTTAAAGTTATTCCTGGGGCTGTGTTCTGTACGTGGATCGCAGATCGAGTGCTGGTTGCTGTTTGATTCTTCTATGAACATGAGAAAGGAAGATATGTATATCTTAGCAAAATTAGTCGCCGTATATGTATTTTTGCATAGGTTACCTTAATTGGTTTTAAGTCCTGACATTAAAATGTGATACAATTTTCTAACTAAATACCTAGGCATTTTGAAGTTTTAGGTTCTTTAAGAGTTATACCTCCAGATACTTTAGATGAAAAAATTAGAAGTTTACCGTAATTACAGCATAAAATAAATGTTAACGATCCCAATATCCTGCTCTACTAGGAAACAATTTTCAAAAAATATAAGTTGTGCCTAATGTAAAATACTCCCTTAATTAAGGAAAACTGGTATTATAATTTTGACTACTAACGGCTTTTTACTATGTACATAGTGTAAAGAGAAGGTGTTGTATTGCACCCAAAAATTGGATACCCAGATTTCACCGGGAAAATATGTTTTGTGAATCCAAAAATGTATTGTATGTGTGGTGTGTCGACAGCATAGCTCAAAAACAAAAGCCGTTTAAATACTAAACTTGTTATTTAAGCTTATTATCTTCCAAGGATGCGACACGAAGATTTTCAAGAAAGTACCCCCACTCCCAAGTACCCTAACATGGAAAATGTTTTGAAATTTTTGGTAGTCTCAAAAATGGCTCTAATGTTTTGATTAAAATCTCTTACATTTAAGAATTAATGGCAAATCTAATTAACATTTGAATTTTCTGGGAATAGCTTCTGAAGACCTGTTCATTCTGGATGAATTTTTCTGAATTTTGCATAACTAGTAGACCGTTATATATGTAGCTCTTGTTAAAACACACAATTATGTAATATATTTTTTCGTGGAGTTAACCATTTAAAATCGTAAACTTCTCTAATACGAGACCTTGTCAACCCCTGGTCACGTTAAACTTAAAACAAACAAACAAAAACCAAACAAAAAAACAAACAAAAAAACAAACAAACAAAAAAAACAAAAAAAAAAAACAAAAAAAAACGCGTTTCAGCCTCATAGGAACAACATTTTAAAACATTTTTCTGTCAGTTTACCCTAGTGTATTTCCTTATTTCCCTTATACGTATAAGAAACTAAGTAATAAGACCGTTTCTGCCAATGTTTTATCACGATTATCATGCAATAGAAGAATAAGATTATTACAATTATTTGTTACAGAGATGTAAAGAAAAACATGTGAATGGAACACATAAGATTTTTACACATAGGTTGGTTTAATTAATTTATTAGTTTAGGTCAAAACATTTAAATGTGATAGAATTTTCTAATGAAATACCTATGTATTTCGAAGTTTTGGTTTTATTGCATTTGAGAGCTTTACTTTCATATAATGTTGATGAAACATTTAAAATTTTACCGTAATTATACCATAAAATCAATTATAATGATCCCATTATCCTGATATATGTAAAAATTTTTTTTAAAAAATATAAGTTGTGTCTAATGTAAAATATCTCCTTAATTAAAGGGAAATTTGTAGTAACATTTTAACTACTATCGGCCAAAACATCGGATGTCGTTTTTTACTTTCTCTCCCACGTGTTTGCAGAGATATATATAGTAGGTAGAGCATAAACTGTATTCCTTCCAAAAATTCAGTACCGAGATTTCGCCGAAAATACTAGATTTAAGGCCTGCTGAAAAAAGCTGATGTTTTCCATTTATATAACTTTCTCTAGTTGTTTTACATAAACAGTTTCTTCCTAAGAATCAGCCTTTATCTACGTAATGCTAAAATAGATAAACATTAGCAGAATTGTCCTATTACTTGCTTGTTTATAACTAAAAAGAAAACTAGGGAATAAATTAGGCTAAAACGATACTGAAATGTTTTAAAAGCGCATCGCTATGTGAAACAATTGAGGTTCAATTTGCTGTGCAAGTTCCTCTTTAAGAAACGTTAGTTTAAAATTGCAACCAATAAAAAATCAATATCTCAAGCTATCACTTTACAAGAAAAAAGAGAAAGTAAAACGAATATATTAGGGTACTTTCTGATTTTAAAACGTCACTTTTAAATCTCGATGTTCAGGGAAGAAATAGACACATTTCTGAAAGTCAGTGAATATTAAGAAAGTTTTCAAAACGTGTTTTAAAGCCACTGAACAAATAGTTTCTTATCCTGCATAAATGTAAATAATGTTGGGGGTATACGGTGTAGGACAACACATAAAACCCAATGCCCTTAATGCCGAGGTCACGCTTCTCAGGGACATTGTCTCCTTCTCTGTGATGGTTAATGCAGTCCAAGCGGTACTATCGATCGCCTAGGAATATTTTCAGTGTGCACAGCTCTTTCAAGAGAGACCCTGCCTTTGATCACACTGTGTGCTGTTTGTGATGTACTCAGATCGGAATACCCTGTCCTGATATCCTTTAGAAGCTGTATCACAGTCTCGTGGCTACCATAGAACCATTACTTAGAATATTGCTGTTTTGATTGGGGGGTAAAATTGAATGTAAATGAATAGAACGCGGCCTTATATTTACTCCACATGTCAGGGACAAAGTCGTACTGGGCCACGCTGCCCTACGGCAGGTGTACCCCATGTTTGACTCCACAAATAGCTGAAACTAGACTGTATCTCGCGATCATCCCGCCTCTGTTGCTGTACCGCGGCCTTATATTTACTCCACATGTCAGGGACAAAGTCGTACTGGGCCACGCTGCCCTACGGCAGGTGTACCCCATGTTTGACTCCACAAAGCTTATATAGCTGAAACTAGACTGTATCTCGCGATCATCCCGCCTCTGTTGCTGTACCGCGGCCTTATATTTACTCCACATGTCAGGGACAAAGTCGTACTGGGCCACGCTGCCCTACGGCAGGTGTACCCCATGTTTGACTCCACAAAGCCTATATAGCTGAAACTAGACTGTATCTCGCGATCATCCCGCCTCTGTTGCTGTACCGCGGCCTTATATTTACTCCACATGTCAGGGACAAAGTCGTACTGGGCCACGCTGCCCTACGGCAGGTGTACCCCATGTTTGACTCCACAAAGCCTATATAGCTGAAACTAGGCTGTATCTCGCCTCTGGTGCTGTACCGCGGCCTTATATTTACTCCACATGTCAGGGACAAAGTCGTACTGGGCCACGCTGCCCTACGGCAGGTGTACCCCATGTTTGACTCCACAAAGCCTATATAGCTGAAACTAGGCTGTATCTCGTCTCTGTTGCTGCTGTACCGCGGCCTTATATTTACTCCACATGTCAGAGGAAAAAAATCATCCTGGGCCACGCTGTTTTACGGCAGTTGTACCCATATTTGGCTCAATGCCTATATACCTGAAACTACAATTGTATCCCGCCTCTGTTGCTGTATCGTGGCCATATATTTACTCCACATGTCAGGAACAAAGTCAAACTGGGCCACGCTGTCTTACGGCAGGTGTACCCCATATTTGACTCCACAATTCCTATATAGCTGAAACTAGGCTGTATCTCGCGATCATCCTGCCTCTGATGCTGTACCGCGGCTCTATATTTACTCCACATGTCAGGGACAAAGTCAAACCGGGCCACGCTGTCTTACGGCAGATGTACCCCATATATGACTCCACAATGCCTATATTGCTGAAACTACGGCGGTATCGTGCGATCATCCCTCCTCTATTGCTATACCGCGGATTTATATTTACTCCACATGTCAGCGGAAAAAAGTGTACTGGGCCTCTCTGTTCTAGGACAGTTGTACCCCAAAAACAGCTCCACAATGCCTATATACCTGTTGCTGTACGACTGTGAGGTCTGGAGCTCGGTGGCTCATTCCACCATCCGTAGGCTGCAGGTTGTGCAGAATAGGGATCGTGGATTTCCGTCCCACATCTCCATTCCCAATCCCGATGTTGTGCGAGAAAGAGCTGGCACAATATACACTAAGCTCGAGTCCCGCCTTGGGGATGGGTGCTATATGTTTGTGCAATGTGTTTATGTTTGTAAAGGAACAGTAAAACCTACGGGGGTAAATGTAAACGGGGATACAGCGCTGGAGTCCTGATCAGACTCCGGTAATGTTTTAAAAAAAAGCTTGCACCGCACCCCAACCGATTGGTAAACACACCTGATCACTATAACTATAGGTTGCCAAGAAGACGCACCAGCTACCGGATACCCAAGGATGCCTTGGACTGATTACTTCTGCCGCTTTTTCCCCAACAAATTCTAACCCGGCTAGTTGAGCAGCATCGAGGCTGGAGTGACCGCCGTATGCTGGCCCGCTGTATACTTGACCACCCCCCATCCCTCACCTCTCTCCGTTCGTTCCACTAGATGAGCGCAATCGCTGGCCAAGTTAAGCAGAATCGGGCCATCACTACTTCGATGGGTGACCACCAGGAAGCACTACGTGAGACAACCATCTCCCACTAACAGAAATAGAGATTAGATCGGAAATGCCCTATCCTTATGCATTGTGGTTGGTGAAATACGTTTTTGCCAAGCCGCCATATTTAGACACTACATTTTGAGATGAGTACGCCTTGTGCGGGTTAAATGTACATCCAAAAATACGATTTTGTCGTGATAAATGTCAATTAAGCAATACATTTGGACTGTAAGATTTAAAGCAGTATAATGATGAATACGTGTGTGGTGTTTATTGTGGTTTCTCAAATAACAAAAGCAAAAATCAAAGGAAAGGAAATGTTTCAATACAGAGATTAATGTACTTATTTAATTGAACTTAGTGAAATAAATTATGCATTATCAACAGAACGATTCTGTATTGTTTGTGAATTCTAGATTTCCAACTCGGAAAGGACTTAGAGAAGCGTGGCAGTTCGCAGACAAAATTGGCAACCCTAACTTCTTCACAATGGTTTTATGGGTCTTAAGGGTAGCAACCTATGGAAATTTAAAGCTAAATATCTTTTAATCAACTACGTTCATTTTTTACCTTATACCCCTATTCTTATGTGTAACTAATTATGGCATTTTGCACACATACGTCCAGAAGTTTTTGAGAAAAAAATTAACCACTCTACTGAAAAAGCTCCTTGCGCTTGTGTTTTCAAAAATGTTGTGATAAAACTCCATATTTATATTCCGAGAATACCACTTTTAGAGTTATTGGATGGGTTTTAAATTAATTAAATATTACTGCAGGAAAAGATATGATTAATTATTCACCCACATTTTTTCACTAAGTTTGTGGTTTAATTAATTTTGTTAACACAAATGCATAATTAAATTTAGTTACTCAGAACATTCATTAAGAAATTTATGTTTTTTATTATATTAAACTTCTTGAGTATAGACATCAAACTGATTGGTTGAAATGTGCAACGCAAGGAGCATTTTGAACATTTGCAATGGTATACATTGGAAAATGCATTTAGGAAAACGCGCCTTTTAATATTTGGAGCGCTATTTGTTACCATTAAAACTTCCACTGAAAAGATCACGTGATAAGTGTTTAAATTTTAAGAGGCCGAAAATAATTTCGGACTGTTAATCTGCACAACATATGTTTGTACTGAAATAAAAAGAAGTGGACCATTTTCACAGTTTGGTCCCCTTAAGTGGACCAAATTCTGGTATTTGGAAACTCTATATTTCATAAGCGATTATTTTGAATTTGTAATCAGATATTACAATTTCAAAATAACCGCTGATTTTACGAGGATTGTCCAGGAAGTAAAGAACAATTGGGCATGACTAAATGTACATCTGCACAAAATGTTATTTGCAATGTTATGATATCTTATTCTATTTAAAAACGTAATCTCATTGCTTTATTGTCTCATGACACCTATTCTTCATTGCTGATGTATACTCTTCTACCACAAAAAACCTGATTCGTTTTTTGAATACATAAAATGTTCGGCCAATTGAAATATAAAGAGAAAAGTGTGGTGGTGGTGGTGGTGGTGGTGGTGGTGGTGGTAATACAATGAATAAGTGTTAAGCAACAGAATGGTGTATAACTTAAGTGAAAACAGTGTGCACCAGAAGACTTGAGTGAGAGAGGGATCATCAAATGGAGGTAAAAGCAAATGTTGTTGAAAGAAATTGAACATATTGACGTATTACTTTGGACATCCTACATTACTTTTTTGATGCAAAATAATCCCAACCAATGAAGTGTCGCATCTCTAAAAATAGGCGTGTGCATACCTCTTTGACATTCTATGATGCGCCGGCTCTGCTCATCGATGTAGAACACACAAATTTGACTCTCACTGAGGGGAGAAAGAATGATTGCAGTCTGTCACACTGGGGAGACTCACAAACATAAGTACTTCAAGTTGATATTGATGCTGTTTATTGATACTTGTTATTATTGAGGCACTAATCAGTCGAGCGACTCCCGACAGTTCTTGTAGATGCAGAAATATATGCTTATAACTAGTGCTATTTCTTATGCTTACAAAGTCTCTCATTTCTAGGGTAGTCGATATTTGCCGCGTACTTCACTATTACGCGATATAAGATTGACCCATCAACTCATGCGGTAACTACTCTATTTCGCGTAATCAAGAAACAACACTACAGCATCCCCCTACATTCAGAATCCAATACATACAGTCCACCTATATTCAGCATACAGCCTATTTTCTTGTGTGTGCACTGATTTTATAGCCAAAATATCCAAGCTTTGGAATCCTTTCTGATTGGTTAAAAAGTAGCGCGAAAATAACGTTGTCATGTGGTCAACTTTGGAAGTTCATTGTATTACGCTTACATGACCGCTCTTTATAATGGAAAAGTCCCGAACTACGAACTCTTAAGGGAAAAAACCTATCTCTGAGAAACTCCCTGTTATTTTGATCTCTAATATACTAAAACCTTGCTCTTACAAAGGTATTGGGTTTCTGGATTGACAAAAGAAGTAACCTTGGCACATACAATAACCACTTCTCACCCTAATGCTTTGTGTTCTAAAATCTGCCCAGTCTTGGCTACTGAAGCAGATATCTTTTCTATGCTAAATCTGTGCAAATTAATAATTAACATGATAAAATACAAAATGTGCTAATATACCGTTGCAGAAGAACTCAAAGCGATAGTGACTTCTGTGTTTTGGCGTATACGAGTATAATAGCGGCATTGAAAGCGGTTACCACCTTACAATAATTCCCTCGAGAGCAAAGGTCATAAAGTGGAGAAATAGAGTTTAGCGTTGATATGTTTCATTATGAAAATCGTTCCTTACTTTCAGAACGTCCTTCGTAGTGTTACATTAAAAATTTAGAATTTTCATACCGAATGTTTGAATAGTTCCCGAGAAAAAGAAATATTATGTGCTCTATTCACTAACTTTGTCTATCTATTCTTACAAAATATTATTATTTTATCTACATAAAGTTTATCAAAATAAAATTAATAAAAAAAGTCTTATTACTTAGTCACTTATAAGTAGAAAGGAAACAAAGGAATGCACTATGCTAAAGTAGCATTCAAGTACTTTAAATGCCGTCGCTATGATATTTTAATTCAAAATTGGCTATATTTCCATGGCCAGGAGCAAAACAGAAAAGAAACGAAACGGATGAAGACTTGCGTTTTAGGAAGATTTCAAGAGGGATTATCTCTGAAATTGTAATATCTACAAACATTGACATAAATTGTGTGTTTTAACATAACCTACCTACCTTTTTGTGCTGAAAGTTTTAATATATATATCGGTCAAGCAAAAGTCAGTCAGAAAAAAGAAGACTTCAAGGCCTATTTAGAAGAAATTGAGGAAATACATTTTATTTAGCTTGTAAAGATTTTAACGGTTAGAGACTCCTGTAAACCTTCGTGTCAGATTCTCGCAAGAAACTAAATTTCAATATCAAGCTTGGTGTTTTATGGACTATTCGTTTCTGAGGCGTTCAGAGCGTGACACACACACACACACACACACAGTAATTTTTCTACAAATAATTTATTTCGACTCGGGGGACCCCAAAAATATATTACCGGTGAAATCTCGGTAGTGAATTTTTTGGTGGAATTCAATATAATCATATGTACCATGTACATTGTATATGCGTGCTAGGGAAATTAAAATGTCTTTCTTTTATACGTGGGTCATCAAAAATATATTTCCGTAAAATATTGGTATCGAATTTAGGGGTGGAGTATCACACTTTGACTACCAACTATGCAAAGTGTACACACGTGCTAGAGAAAGTAAAAATTCATTTTTGCATTTTTATTTATTTACAGCAAAATCTAATGTTAAAAACTACACAATTTTTTATCACAATTTAATTTTGTGTTCCAAACATATTTTAAAATAAATATCTTAAAACAGGAATTCGTTTAGAAAAGTGATTGAAAATATCGAGTTTTTTTTTTTTTTTTTTTTTTTTTTGCATTAAACTAAAAATATGATTCCTGATTAGTTAGCCATTTTTACATTCTTGAAAATTTAAAGCATTACGTTTTGCTTATTATTGTTATTATTATCATCGTAAGATTTCTCGTGGATTTTCAAAATAATGGGCAAATGTTTGCACAATAAATAACAGCCCGAATAGAAAGAGAACTTAAAAAGCAGCGAAAAAAATAATAGGTCACATTAGCCTGCAAGTACCCTTATTTCCCTTCTACTTGCAAGGAAGCAAGTAACAAGACTGTTTCTCTCGATTAACACGATGTAAATAAAAAATCTGATGTGTTCCATTCACATGGCTTTCTCTACATCTCTGCAACAAATTATTGTTAAAGACTTCATTCTTCCATTTACTTCATGCTAATTGAGAAACACTTAGAATAACTTGAGAAATTGTCTTATTAGTTGCTATCATTTAAGTAGAAGCAAAATAAGGAAGTGCCATAGTAAAATACTTTACAAGCTGGTTGCTATATGATTGAAATTCCTTTGTATGACAAGGAGTTGACAAATTCCCGTGTAAGAAACAGTATTTTAATGCTGAAACCAATAATAAGGAATATCTCAAAAACCGCTAACTCCATGAAAAAAGTATATAGCATAAATTGCGTGTTTATCACATTGTTTGTTGAGTTAGTTTTGTCTATCTCTTGCGGGTTACATTTTTGCAAAAGTTTGTAAACTTCATCCAGAATAAAAATGTCTTCAGAAGCTATTCCCAGAAAATTCAAGATATATATTTTGTGTATCATATAAATACCTTTAATACACCATACTTTAATCAAAATCGTTAGCCATTTTTGAGAAAATCAAAAAGGGTAGTTGGGGTAATAGGATTTTCTTGAAAATCTTCATGTTGCATCCTTGGAAGATACTGAACTTAAATTACACATTGTTCTAAAAATGTTTCTTTTTGGACCCAGGGGATCTCAAAACTTATATTTCCAGTGAAAACTCGGTATCAAGCAATAACTTTTCTATACACTATGTACATAGTACGTGTAGAGAAAGTAAAAATATATTTTGTAAGAATAGTTTGTTTGCAGAATATGTAGAGAAAATCACGTGAATGAAAAACACTCCACTTTAGACCGTATGTGTTAGTTTATAGTTTCCGTCATATCCTCTAAATAAATGTGCTCATCAAGTGCCACCGTATGGGTTGGGCTAATATGGCCCGTTCCAGTGTCAATCAATACATTGATTTGGTATCTCGATAGCATTTCAGGGCGTACTGAGCTTCTCCTTGTATATAAGGGGCTGAAAATGCTCCTGAAGTTCATAGGCAGCTTTTAATGGTTTTAGTACATGCAGTTTAATATCCGGCAAAGTTTCGAAGATGAATTTGAGTGGAAAGGCAGTGTATACAAAATTGGCGGTGTTTCAACGTGCAAGTTTGCAAAATTTATCAATGTACACCTAACGACGTAGAGTTAAGGATTTAGATTTGGGCGTTTCTAAAATGGCTATTTTATTACTTTCTCTACATATACTATGTACCCAGTAGGTATATTGGAAAATACACCCACAAATCCGACGTCAATATTTAACCGGAGATATTTTTTGAGGTCCCTTAGTTTAAAAAAGCATTTTTATAAAAAAGGTAAAAAGTGCGCGTGCCTATAGACAGCATGGCTCAAAACTAGAGGACCATTAATGTCAAACTTAGTATTTTAGTTTAGTATCTCATAAGGATGCAACACGGAAGTTTTGAAGAAAATCACTCCATTTCAACTCCTTTCTTTATATGGAACATTTTTGAAATTTTTGTTTTTCTCATAAATAGCCCAAACAATTTCGATAAAATACCGCATATTAAAGGTATTTACATCATAAGTAATATGTATAACTATCTTGGGAGTAGTTTCTCAAGACCGGTTTATTCTGGATAAATTTTGCTGAATTTTACATAACCAGTAAATCATAAGAAATAGACAAACTTACTACAAAAAATAATAGTTCGTTAAAAGACACAATTTATGTCGTATACATTTTTGTCATAGAGTTGACGATTTCCGAGATATTCCTTGTTATTAATTTCAACTTTTAACTTTTTTCACTGTTCGTTTAATCTCTATTTTGTTTTACTGTCAATGCAAAGCAAACCGAACTTCAAATGTTCACATATCGACCAGTTTTTAAAAAATTTGACTACAGCTTTAACCAAGTGTATTCCATTATTTCCCTTCTGCTTAGCAGGAAACAAGTAATCAGTCAATTTCTGATATTGTTTATCTCGATTAACATGTTGTAAATAAAGGAAATAAAAGTTTTTTAAGAATAGTTTATTGGCAAAGCAGGTAGAGAAAGCAATGTGAATGGAAAGCATCATATTTTTTTCAATGTATTATCTTAAAGAGTATAATGCTTAACTCAGATGAGTGATACGACGTAAATTATAAAAGTTGCAAGAGAGAAAATAATAACAGCGATTTCTTATGGAGGCTGTAAACAACCATAGGTATTTTTCAGGTCTTACAATGTAAAATACAATTATATATTTGTTGCAACAATATGCATAAATGTGCATAGCTGCCACATATCACAGATACCCCAACTCTAAGAATCTGGTGTGTTTCATTCAATTACATTCACTAAATGCTCCAAAAACTAACTTTTCTTCCACAAACTAAAAATCATTAGAGCCATTTCAGAATATTCGAAAAATATTTCATGTGAAGGATGGTTGGGGGGAGGGTGAATTTTCTTGAAAACCTTCCTGTCACACCCTTGGAACATGCTGAACTTAAATACTAAGTTTGGTATTTAGCGACTTTTCGTTTTTGAGGTATGACACACACATGCACACACACACACCACAAATATACACATTTATAAGACTCACGTAGACATATTTCAAAAATGTTTTTTCTGGGATTAAGAAGGTCTCAAAACAAGTATTTCTGGTGAAATTTCAATATCGAATTTTTGGGTGGAACACAATACCTTTTCTATCCACTATATACATTATCCATAAGTACTAGGGGGAGTAAAACTATCCAATTGAGACTTAGGATGGCAGATTGATACCCTCTAGTGAGAGCCGTTGAATGTGCAGGTCGCGTATTTTCCTTACTGTGATATTGTTTCTAACGTAATCATAGTCTTTTTTCAACCTGAAAGTATTGCAGAAATGATCTTTCATAATGAACTTTTTGCTAATTAATAACATTGTATGTTTACTAATCGGTGTAGCGGAAGATCCATTCCTTTCTGTTAAACCACAAATTGTACTCGGGAGTCAGGTAGTCGCCTTGGTCAGGGGTCACCAACTGGTTGTTCTTTGAGTAAATCAAACAAAGCTCGTTGTTTCTTGCGAGCTACGTACTGTACACTGCACAACCAACTGCGTGGAAAGCAATAACAATAACAGATGATTCCTTCAGTGCTGTGCAGTAATGCCGGTGTCCCACGGTCAAAAGTTGGTCCAAAGTTTTTTATATAACGTGAACGTTGTGTACAATTTCTCCATTGGTTCAAATATTTCTCGCACGCACATGAACAGCTGATAGAAAACGGTGGAGGTTACTGATCCACAATTATTTACGTTCACTGTCACAAGCTTGGTTTATATATCCATTGCAAGAGCATATTATAATAGAAAGACAAAATCAAGACTAGACCATAGCTGTAATGTAGGAATGCAGTCTAAGGAAAAGGAGTACTACATATGCTGAAAAATGAACTCGTTTCTGAACCTGTAAATTATTTTAGCTTCCTTAGAATGGACGAACATTTGTTTGGAAAGTTGCTGTCCTTAGTTGAGGCAAAATTCACTCGCCAAGACACAAATATGAGGCAGTCCATACCAGCAAATCAAAAGTAACACCACATTTTTTATTTTTGTTGAGAAAAGAAGGAGGGCGGGAGGGAAAACCCAGCACTAGCTGTCATCTTATTACGTCATTACCACCAGGTCGCTCATTGGTTGATTTCATACGTTTGGACCAAAAATTAGAAACCGCTGTACCCTGTTGTATCAAACTGGAATTGGACCAAAAATGTGTATGCAATGAAATTATCCGATGTCCCGCGATCCAATTTGTAGTTTGAAGAGTACTGGACAAAAGTATTTTACCGTGGGCATCGGCTTAAATAACTTTTTGGGTTTGATATACATAATCCACCTTTTGTACATTAATACATCTATTGTACGATCATAATTGGTAGAACGATTGATTATACATTGGTACGTTAGTGTTTGTGCTTCGAACATGAACATATACATATTTTATAGTTTTGGTGGTTAATGATACTTATATAATAACTTCATGGCACGACAGATCACAAGGAAACTTGGCCTAGCACCCGGCTGCTGCGTCCCCCATCTCGGTCCATGACAGACGCCATGGATGGGTTACAGTATTGGAGGGTGAGAGGTGGTCAGCGTCTCAATCCTTCCCGGCAGGTTAATGCGGTCCTCTTGACCTGCAGCTGCTACTTTTCCATCAAGCAGCTCCTCAGTTGGCTCCCCAGAGCTTTCACGAGGCCAAATGACCCCGGAACAGGTCTCCCAGTGGGGGAAAAATCCCCACGTCGGTACCGGGAATCGAACCCACGTCTCCCGCTTAGCTAGTAGTTGTAAACTAATTGATTGTGAAAAAGTATATCTATTAGAAAGAGTAGATCCAAATTTTGTATCACCGTAATTGCATTGTATTGCCAGCAGGATGAGAATTAATTTGTAACGAGAAACTTACATGGTTATAGCAGATTGAACATTAATTGGAATGGAACACAATATGAAAGAAACTCTCTTCTCGTTGCTAGTTCAAACCCAGCCCAGATTCTTTTAAGTGTGTTTAAAGCAACTGCCCATATAAGTAGATGTACTGGCATTTAAAAGAAAACGAAATTCCATAACACAGGTGGCACTGATACGATCCTGGGAATTGACAGCGTCGTTAACAAAATATACTACTACACCACCACCACCACCACCGCCGCTGTCGCCCTACGTCGTGTAATGGTTACCATGCTAGCTTCTTATACCCAAGGTCGCGGGTTCAAACCCGGCGGAGGACAATGGATTTTTTCGGGGGTAAAAATCCTTAGCATGGCTTCCTTCGGAAGGGAAGTAAAGCTGTGGGTCCCGTGTCGTAGATTTACGGCACGTAACAGAACCTCAAGCCTGATAAGAGAGGCCTCTGAGCAAAATTAAGCGATCTTTCACGCCCAGTATTGAATGGGACGCTGAGAACCAAAGCAGTTAAAGAGCGTCCATAAATAACAGGCCATTTCATTTTTACCACCACCACCGCCGCTGCCGCTGCTATATCCTTGGTAATCGTCGTAATCACTTGCGTGGGTTACGTAATAGAATTTTCTGATTGCAGTACCTTGCCAAAGCTAAACGCTTGTTGCACCACTTTATAAAAATAAGAAAGATTCCTATTTGGAAGATTCTAAGCCCATTTTCTCCGGAACTTTGCTCTGGTACGAAACCAAGCGACTTTGTGAAACGTGACCTAGGCTCTGGCTACCACAATCAGAAAACAGACCCATTGCTGAAAAGTTAAGGAATCCCCACTGGCCTTTAACCTAAGCTATAATTTCGTCCAGTTATTCTTTAAAATGCTAAGAAAATTGTTACTTGAAATGATAAAGGTCATTATTAATTTGCATATCTAAAAATGGTCAAAGCTTAAAAGCCACAGACCGTGTCAATAGATTTAAAAGAACTCCTGTGGAACGAAATTTCGGCATACTGGCAGCACTACATTATCCTAGCAATTGACAGAGTCGTTTCCAATAAAATAATAACAAATAATAATACTAAAAATCTCCATGGTAATTTTCGTACTCAATTGTGTGAATTATGTAATGACTTCTCTATGTGCAAACCTTTGCCGTAAACTAAAAACTTATTCCGCCAATTTCTATAAATAACAAAGATTTGTATGTTTAAGATTCTAAGCTTATTTGCTCAGAAAAAAATCTGTCAACCACAATCAGGAAAAACACACCACTACAAAATGGACAAAGAATCCCCACTGACTTTTAAATTGAATAATATGTTTAAAATGTTAATTTTATTTTAATAATAAGATTATTAAGAATGTATTTGGACCAAGTAGTTCTCGGAACATCCATTAAAACTTTTCAAAGCTTTAACTCATATGAATTAGCCATTTCAAAATCATCAGCAATGTACACACGGCCATGTCTCACCTCTCACCTAGACGGACCGGGTTCGCTCCGAAGTGACCGCCTGTGAGATTAGTTGTGGACAAGGTGACGCAGGGGCGGGTTTTCTCCGGGTTCTCTGGTTTCCCCCGCCATTGCATTCCACCAGTGCTCCATCTACATTCATGAATCACCAGTGTCATCGCTTGCGGTGCCTCAAGAAGTTAAAGTGGACGATAAACACTACGAAAAAAAAAAATCTGATGTGCCCCATTCACATGACTTTCTCTACATCTCTACAACAAATTATTGTTAAAAAGCTAATACTTCTAATTATTTCATGCCAATCGAGAAAAAAATTAGCAGAAATAGTCTTATTACTTGCTTCCTTGTAAGTAGAAGCGAAATAAGGGAGTACCATAGGTTAAAGTGAAAGTCAAAAGCTGGTTGCTATGTGACTGAAGGTCGTTTGTTTGTATGGACAGAAGTTGAAAAATTCGCGCGTGAGAAAAACATGCTTCTTAAGCTGAAACCATTAACAAGGAATATCTCAAAAACGATCAACTCCACGAAAAAAAAGTACATGACATAAATTGTGTGTTTTAATGTGCTCTACATTTTTTGTATGGTAAGTGTTTGTCTATCTCTTACGGTTTAGCAGACAAGTACAAATTAATATTAATCCAGAATAAAGTAGTCTTCAGAGGCTATTCAATGTATACATATTATTTGTCAGATATATATCTTTAATATACAATATTTTAATCAAAATCGTTAAAGCCATGTTTGAGGAAATCAAAGTTTTCTAAAAAATAGTTCATGTAAAGGGTAATTGGGGTGTCACATCCTTGGAAGATGTCAATCCAAAACCAAGTTTGGTTTTTAACGGACTTTTCGTTTTTTAACTATACTGCCCTAGACACACACACGGATGTTTTTCTAAAAATGTGTTTTTTTTTGGATTAAGGAGTTTCAAAACATGTATTTTCGGTAAAATCTCGGTATAGAATTTTTAGTGCAATACAATACCTTCTCTATACACTCCGTACATAGTACGTGTAGAGCAAGTAAAAATCTCCACACACGGTATCACTATTACTTGCCCAGTGATCATTAACTGCGGGACATGATTACTCCTATTACCACGAAGATTGTGAATGGTCACCGTGCTTGCCAGAGAGCTGGATGTCTCACCACAGTTTGCAGCTTCATAATTACTTCCAATAAATCCAGAATAAAATTTACCTTTAGTACTCTCCAAAAGTCTGAATCTTTCACAATTTAATAATGAATTTCTCAAAATTGGCGCAGTGTTTCGAAAAAATGTACATTAAGTATGCTACAAAACTTGGCCGACAGGCGCACGTCCAGCTCCCGGTAACGGACTGCACACTTGGCTGGCAGTCGCACATGCAAGGACGTCAAATCACATTAGAGTTATCAGAATAAACACAAAACATACCTTATCACACGAGATGTTAGAATTGCTGTCCATCTGCATCAATACATCTGTGGCATTTTTTGAACAAATTTTTATTCACATGTGTTACTCAATTTCTGAAATAGCGTTAATGTTTTAATCCTCCTAATGAGTGGGGATTACTTTTGTATATTTCATTTTTACTTTCTCTATACGTACTATGTACATAGTTTATAGACAAGGTATTGCACTCCACCCAAAAATTCGATATCAAGATTTCAACGGAAATATATGTTTTAGTGTCCCCTGTATCCAAAAAGAAACATTTTCACAAAAAGGTCTGTGTGTGTGAGTGTGTGTATGTGTCCGTGTGTATGTGTTTGTGTGCCTGTGTACACGATAACTCAAAAACGAAAAGTCGGTAGTTAGTATCTTCCAAGGATGCGACACGAAGATTTTGAAAAAAATCCCCCCCACCCCAAACTACCCTTTACATGGAACTTTTTTCGAAAATGTTTATTTTCTCAAAAATGATTAACAATTTTGATTAAAATTTCGTATATTAAAGATATTTACACGACAAATAAAATTTATATTTTGAATTTTTTGGGAATAGCCTTTGAAGACTACTTTATTTTTGGTCAATTTTACGGATTTTTGCATAACTGCTAAACCGTAAGAGATGGCGAAAAACTTACAACTCAAAAAATGTAGAGCACCTTAAAACGCACAATTTATCTTATATTTTTTTTTCGTGAAGTTGATCGTTTTTGAGTTACTCTTTGTTTTTGTTTTCAACTATGAAGAACTTATACTTTTCTCATAGAGGAATTTGTCAATTCCTGTCCATACAGGCATTTGAGTCACATAGCAACCAGCTTTTGATTATTAGTTTAGCCTATACTACTCCCTTATTTCGCTTCTACTTACAAGGAAGCAAGTAATAAGACAATTTGTGCTAATTTTTTCCTCAATTAGCATGAAGTAAATAGAAGCATAAGCTTTTTAACAATAATTTGTTGCAGAGAAGTAGAGAAAGTCATGTGAATGGAACACATCAGATTTTTAAGTTGCCACAAATAAAAGTCGAATGCCGTAAGATCGTGGACTGATCGGATGAAACATTTCTGCAATAAACTGTAATGATTTATCATTTGTATGCGCAGAATCCAGCTGGAAATATCCAGATTGACATTCATTGTTCGTCAGCGGCTCGAAACATGGTGCCAGCATATTATTTCTGGATGGTACCCTCATAAAAATAGTATCCATTTATTGCGCACCATGCCTCGATTTTTTGATTTTGCAAGAGAGCTTCATGAAAGAAATTGGGTTTGTAACATTATATCGATTGTTTGAGGTGACACATGATCATACAAATGAAACCATGCTTTGTTACTGAACAGTATTAATCGTGGATTGATTGTTCCATGATTAACATTCCTGAAAATCCAGTTCCAGAAATTTACGCGACTCTGGTGATCATGTGGTAACAATTCCTGAACAACAGTAGGCTTTTATGGTTAAAGCTTTCGAAATGACAGTTTCTTATGACTGTATACTGCATTTTGAACACACTTAAAGCAAAATTAAATACTTTTAAATACCCCTAATGTTATTCCGTGTTAACCGGAATTAGAACAGAGTAAGACTGACGCACCTTTGACGACAGAACGGTTGTGGGACGCGCGCGCAGGGAAATACAGTGAAGGTCACACGGACCTGGCGGCCACCTTTTGAAACAAATGTATTGTATATGACAATTTTCGTTAATATTCTTTTGAGAGACAGTACAGAAATTCTGTTTGCAAATATATAAATAATCGCCTAACCATTTATAGCATCAGTTAATTGGTATTTAAAATGCGCCAACTGATAAAAACGATACATTTTCTTAAAATTTAGGATTTATTTTACTTTATTAAGCAAATTCCCAGAAGTTTACCTTCAGGGAACGTTTGATCAAAATGTTACTTAAATATAAAACGTACACCACTTTGAAGTAGGTTTGTTAGTTTCTATGGGTAAATGAGGCGTAGTTTTACGCATCGATTGTGTGAGAAATATTGGTTATGTATCGCATCCGATACCAATTTAAATTATTAAAAATCGTTCATATGGGAACTTACTGAATGCCAACTGAATATTGGAATTGCTGTTAATGTCAGTAATGACTGTTTCCCATTTGCACATGTTCAGCTGTTTCTAAATGAAGTTAAACTCTCCGTAGCTTCAAATGGGTTTAGTTAACAATGAGGAATGACCGAATGATGAGTTTTTCAAACAGAGTTTTATATTTTCTATCTGGGATTTACTAATTTTCTGTTGCTCCAGTTGGCTCTAAATAAAGCTGTATTTGCTTTTGAACCATTCGTTCATTACTTTTGATGAAGTTTGCTCAATCTTCTGTATGCTGGCAGACCAATTATTAGAAACGCGCTAAAAGAACACCAAATAGATTAAGGTTAAATAAAAGTTGTGTCCTAATAAATCATATTTCCGGTTTTAAACAGCTGATGCCTCTTCCAGAATTCAAACCCAATTTTCCTCTATTATTCTCTACCGAGGAGACCGAATACGCGTTTTTGTTTCTAAAAATTACAAAATCCCATATCGAGATTTCACCCGAAATATATCTTATGAGACCTCCTGAAAACAAAAAGAGCAGTTCTAGAAAAATGTCCGTGTGCGCTTATCAGTGTGTGTGTGTGTGTGTGTGTGGGTGTGGTCAGCTTAGCTCAAAAAAAAAAGTCCGTTTAATATCAGACGTGGTATTTTAAGTTCAGGGATCTTCCAAGGATACGACACAAAGATTTAAAAAAAAAATCCCCCCACCCCCAACTACCCTTTAGATGGAAACATTTTCGAAAATTTTGATTTTCTCAAAAATGACTAACGATTTCGATTAAAATATCGAAGATTAAGATGTTTACGTGACATATAAGACGTATATGTTGAATTTTCTGGGAATAGCAAGACATCTTTCAAGCCGAATGAATTTCATGGACTTTTACATAACTGGTTAGCCGTAAGAGACAAAAACTTAATAGAAAATGTAGAGCTCATTAAAACATACAATTTATGTGATATAGTGTGACCAGTTTTGATATATTCCATTTTATTGGTTTCAGGTTTAAAATACGTATACTTTTCACATAGGGGAATTTTTCAGCTCCAGTCCATAATAACAAAGGAACTTCAGTCACGTAGCAACCAGTTTTTGGCTATTACTTTAACCTATAGTACTCCCTTATTTCGCTTCTTCTTCTTACAAGAAGGAAGTAATAGGACGATTTCTGCTAATTTTTTGCTCGATTAGCATCAAATAAAGAGAAGAATAAGCTTAACAATAATTTGTAGCCCGCCTGGGTAGTGTGGTGGTAGCGTTTCTGCTTCACATTCAAAAGGTTGCGAGTTTGAATCTCGCTTAGGGTGAGTTACCCGGATAAGGGTTTTTCGGGTTTTTCCCTTATCCTGAGAAGTCAAATGTGAGTAACTTTAAGCTCCATGGACCCCGCGATCATTTGAGCAACATTTCATCAATTTCATTCATCGTCCGATATGACCAACCAGGTTAAAGGACGTTAAACTAAAAAAATAAATAAATAAAATAAATTTGCAGCAGGGATGTAGAGAAAATCATGTGAATGGAACACATCAGATTTGTATTCGAAAATCCTCTCATGTGAAATTTGTGGGAGAATTTTACAAATATGAATTGCGAGTGAAATACAATAGACTCTCTGTCTACTATGTACACTGTACATACGTGCTAGAGAAAGTAAACATTATTTCACATATGTTGTGTCGTTTAACAAGCTGTGCATACATTGTTTGGTATATTACTGATTATTAAAAATATATCAGGTAGCCCAACTGTCCCGCAGTTGACATGTTCAGACATACGCTAATAGAGTAAAAGAACTTAACAGGATTATTTTAAGCTGAAACTCACCAGTGGAGTTCTGGCGAGAGAGACCCTTGGTTTTACACCTTTTGCAATCAGTGAAGACGGTGAGTGGTTCGCGCTCATTGCGACGGGTAAAACGAAGGCCGTTCTCGCCCAGCTCTCCACTTGCGAGATTGCCCCGTTGAGTTCTGCAACTTTAACTCGCCAAGGGTTGTCTGCACACGCCTAATACGGGATAGTCGTATCACCTGGTAGAGAACGTCAGAGACCCCACAAAATTTGAATAGATATACTTTTTATTTATTACTCAAACACTTTGTGAACATACCACCTATAATATTTCAGTTAAAATCGTTAGAGCCATTTTTATAATATAAAAAACAACGAAAATGCTGTTTATCTAAAGGAAAATTAGGGTAGGGGAATTTTCTTGAAAACCTTTATGTCTCAGCTTGGCAGGATACCGAACTTTAAATGCAATGTTTGGTATTTTATTGTATTTTTTTTTCTGTTTTTTTTTCTCGTTTTTGTGTTATATTGTACATACAGCTATAGTTTTGTATATACTATATAATGACATTTTTTCTAATAATACTTTTTTTATACTACCGCTCAAAGATTTTTGAACACCCTGTTTTGCTGCAATTAACAAGTGTATAACGCCAAACAAAGACAATGTCATATTATAAATGATAGAAATCCATGGATACATAATTGAAATTTACTATGCTACCTTTCGTTTGTCAATTAAATGTGCATTTTGAAAATGTAGAATTTTTGGCTCTTATAGGAACAATTGCGCTAATGTTGTTTTGAATGTTATAGTATGTCTGTGATTCCCTAGATGTCGTTCACAGACATCTGTACATAGGTATTGGCTGCTTACAGCACTTCAGTGCTTCATAAGCAGGTGAATGGTTCACATTGTTATTGTGCAGTTGAAAAGTCTGAAATGGGTAAAAGAAGGGAGCTTTTAGCAGAAAAACGTGCTGCAATAATCAGCTTACATAAAGCAGGCACACCATGTGTCAAATTGCCACACAAGAACACGTTTCCTTGGGAACTGCCCATTACACTCTAAAGATGTATGTACTACAAATAGCAATAAGGATCGTTATAGAAAGGGGAGGCCTAGGGTGACATCAAAAAGTGAGGATAAACATTTAATAGTGGCCAACAAACGTGATCGTTTCCAAACAGCACCCATGCAGAACTGAACCAGTTGATTGATGAATTTGTGAGTGTTTCTACAGTGAAGAGACGACTTCAGGATGCACATCCGAACGGTTACATTGCCGCAAAGAAACCGCTTTGAGAGCTGTCAATAAACGGAAAAGATTACAATGGACCAAGCAACATGTGAGCTGGACTGTTGATCAGTGGAAAAAGGTATTCTTTACTGACGTGCAAAAGGTGAACGCATGGCATCTCGGTGCATATCCCCTACAGTCAATCATGGAGGTAGTTCTGTGCTGGTATGGGGTTGTTTTGGTGGCAGTAGGACGGGCGATATTTTGAAAATAGAAGGAATGATGAAGAAGGAGCATTATCACAATATTCTCCAACGCCATGCCAAACCATCTGGGATGGTTCGTTCTGCAGAAGGACAATAATCCCAAGCATACTTCTATACTCTGTAGAAGATACGTTGAACGATTGGAAGAGACACAAGTCTTGAAGAACATGGTTTGGCCCCCTCAAAGTTCTGACTGCAATTCTATTGAACTACTTTGGGATCATGTGGACAGAGAGGTAAGAAAGAAGCAACCCACTAATGTAAATGTATTGTGGAGTCATGTGCATAACCCTTGGTATATATGCCATGGTATATCTTTAAAAGCTTTTTATTGCAAACGAAATGTGTATCTTGAATTTTTTTGGGAATAGCCTTTGAAGACCTTCATTCTGGATTACTTTTATAAAACTGGTAGACCGTAAGGGTTAGTCAAAATCTAACTACATAAAAATGTAGATGTAATTAGAGCACACAATTTTTGTCATATACATTTTTTTTTTTTTGTAGAATTAACCGTTTCAGAAATATACCTTGTATGAGTTTTTTATTTTAAACTTCTCTTAAACGGAAAGTTATCTTTTCTTTCATATTTCTTCTGCTTTACTCCTGGTCTTAGAAAGAAAACCGAGTTTCAATGACAAACGCAGAGTAACAGCTTTTGGTTGATTTGACTATTTCTTTAGCCTAATGTATTCCCTTATTTCCGTTCTGCTTGTAGAGAACTAAGTAATAAGACGATTTCTGGTAATGTTTATCTGGATTAGTATTATGTGGATAAAGGAATAATGTTTTGTAGATAAGATAGTTTGCAGAACAGCCTGGGAAAGTCATGTGAATGGATCACGTCAGATTTGTAGGAACATTGTTATATTCATTAAATTATCTAACTTATGTTAATCTGGACATGCAGTTTTATTTGAAGGGATTACGATATTAACTTGGAATTAAATATATATCAGGACCATCTTAATTATAACTTTATAAAACTATTAATCATCAACATGATGTTGCTATAACTAATTAAATTACTACTCGTACAATAGCTTAAGGATACAGAGTCTGTAGTAATATTTGCTTTATCTTGAATTGTAAATATATTCCATACGCAACTAAAAAGTAAATTCAATAGTATAATATTAGACTAAGCAGGGAAAATGAAAGTATTTTCTTAATCTTAATCAAATCTCTTACTATCCTTTCCTTTTTCTGGGTTTATATTTCAGTTATTAAATCTGAGTGATTGAATAAGTTTAAATTCTGTCCTCTCAGATTAATTATAAGACCAATTAATCTCTCTTCTTCATCCTCGTTTCCTGTTTTGTTCTGTTCCTCTTTGTTTTGTCATATTCATGTCCGTCTTATTTCCCCCCGTTTTCTATTTTGCTCTTCCCCTTCTACTTGAATTTTTCTCTTGTTGTTTGCCTCTTGAGTACCTTTTACCTTCTCTAGCACGTATGCAAAATATACACAGCAGGTAGAGAAGGCATTACATTCATCCCATTAATGTGATACCGAGGTTTTACCGGAAATACATGTTTTAAGACCCCTTGAAATCAAAAATGTACATTTAGAAAATGTCCATGTCTATGTGTGTGAGTGTATGTCTCTGGGCAGCATATCCCAAAAACAGAAATTTCTTTAAATATCAAACTTGGTATTTATTTTTAATATCTTTCAATGATGCACGACGGAGATTTTTAGGAAAATCCTCCACCTGATACCATTCTTTACTTGGAAGATTTTTTGAAATATTCAAATTTTTCTTTAATGCCTCTGACGATGTTGGCTAAAAACGGTAGATGGATGATTAATTACATTGAAAATATTATGCATATCTATAATTTTCTGGGAATAGCCACATAAGTCCCTTTCATTCTAGATGACCTTTGCATAACCGTAAGAGATAGACTAAAATGTACTGCACAAAAACGTAGATCTCATCAGAACACACAATTAATGCCCTATACATTTTTGTTGTGGAGTTAACCGATTCCGAGGCATTCCTTGTTATTGGTTTCTCAAACACAAGTCTCCTTGTTTCTCTTGTTTTGCTCCTCGCCAGACTTAGATAACGGAATTTCAAAGACAATCGCATAGCGACGGTTTTTAAAACATTTGTGTATCTTAGTGTATTCGCTTATTTCTTTTTTACTTATGAGCTGGGCAATAAGACAATTTCTGGTAATGTTTATGTGTATTAACGTGATGTAGATAGAAGAATAGTCTTTTGTAAAGAATTTGGATGTAGAATAAATAGAGAAAGTCATATGTAATGAACACATCAGAGTTTTACTTTTTCTACACGTACTATGTACTTACATGGTGTATAGAGAAGGTATATTGCACCCAAAAATTAGATACCGAGATTTCACCGGAAATATATGTTTTGAGACCCCCTGAGTCCAGAAAAAGCATTTTTAGAAAAATGTCCGTGTGTGTGTGTGTCTGTGGGCAGCATAGCTCAAAAACAAGAAGACCGTTACAAAACAAACTTAGTATATAAGTTTAGTATCTTCTAATGAAAAAACACGAAGATTTGGAAGAAAATTCCCCCACCCCAAGCTACCCTTTACATGGAAAAAAATTCGAAAACTTATTTTCTTAAAATGGCTCTAACGATTTTTATTAAAATCTCGTAAATTTAAGATATTAACTTGGCAATTAAAATGTATATCTTGAATATTATAGGAATAATCTCTGAAGACTAGTTTAATCTGGACGAATTTTACGAATTTTTGCATAACTGCTAAACCGTAAGAGATGGAGAAAAACTTAACACAGAGAAAATGTAGAGCACATTAAAACACACAATTTATGCTATATACATTTTTTTCGTGGAGTTTATCTTTTTAAAATATTCCTTGTTTTTGTTTTCAGCTATGAAAAACTTACGCTTTTCTCATACAGGAATTTGTCAACTCCTGTCAATACAAACAAAGGAACTTCAGTCACATAGCAACCAGTTTTTTACTATCACTTTAACCTACGGTATTCCCTTATTTCGCTTCTACTTACAAGGAAGCAAATAATGAGACTATTTCTGCTAATTTTTTATCGATTAGCATGAAGTAAATAGAAGTAAGAGCTTTTTAACAATAATGTGTTGCAGAGATGTAGAGAAAGTAATGTGAATGGAACACCTCATATTTGTTTACTTCTCCCCATTGTTATTTTTGTTTTCTCCTCTGCGTCTAGAGGCATTATTGATGTCCTTTATGTTAAATATCTCTAGAAGATTTCTTTTATTTCAATATTTTTTTTTAATTCTCTTACGTTTATCCCATTTTCCCAGCTTTCTTTGTGTTTAATGATCTTTGTTCTCTCATTTCATCTCTTTTGTCCTGTTATTTTACTGCTGTGTTTCTTATTTTCTTCCCTGCTGTTTCTTTCTAGTTTTACTTGGTTGTTTTCCTCCAATTTTTTCGTTACCATCTTTTTCTTTTCTCATTTAAACATCTTACCATCTCATCTATTCTTTTTATGTGTTATTTTCTCCACTCCCATCTCTTTTTTCACTTTTACTTCACTAATAAATTCCCTCTAGTGTTTAGGTCTCTAGTTTTCTCCCTTATATTTTTGCTATCTGTCGTCTTCCTCTCATCTCATTTTGTTCTCCTACCACATTTAAATCAATATTTTACGTCAACAGGCTCTGTAGTAATCACGTGCACACAGAAACAACATTATTTATTGATTAGCGTGTCCTTTGAGGGCAACCCAAAGTACATTTGACCAGAGGTCGAGTGGTACAAACAATTTAATAGGGCACTAAACCGTGTTTAACAATGGGGTTGGAAGGATTAGTTGAGAGTTATAACATGATCTGTTCTGGTGGCATCACAAAGCCGATGTGGGTGTTGTAAATGTTAATATTTTCCCATTACTAGTAATTCTCCTACCTTATGTTGGTCACCAGAGCTGAATCCAGGGACTAAATCTCCTCTGGGACTAATAAAAGACTGCTGCCAAGGAATTGTTATAAACTTTCCTGCCTTGATGGTGTTGTAGGAGATACTTACTGCAGAACTGAGAACATAGTAACAGAAACTGAGGATAAATGCTACTCTAACTACAAGACCCTCTTAGGTGAATTAAATCTTAACACTCCTTAAGAACCCTTTCTGAGTTGATGAAAATCTGTTATCAAGACAAAATGCAAAGGCAGCTTTCCTTGTTCCATGAAAGAAAGCTTTGTACCTCGTCACAGAGACAAATCCTTATATTCCGAAAGGAGTAGTTAAAGTTCAAGTACTGTATTTTACTTTCTCTACAGGTGTACATGGTGTATAGAGAAGGTATTGCATTACACCCAAAATTCACGCTTTAAAGTCCCCTAAAAAAAGCATTTTCAGAAAAAGATCCTTGTGTGTGTCCATGTATCTGAGAACACGATAACTCAAAAACGGAAGGTCTAAAAAATACTAAATCTTTGATATCTTCCAAGAATGCGACATGAAGGTTTTGAGAAAAATCCCCCTCCCAAACTACCCTTTATATGGATAAAATTTCCAGAATTTTGAGTTTCTCAAAATTGGATCTAACGGTTTTGACTAAAATACGGCATATTAAAGATATTTATATGGCAAATAAAATTTTACTTGTCCGGTAAACCTCCAGAGATAGACAAAAAGTTACTACACAAAAATTTAGATAATGTAAAACATAATTATTGTTATATGCAGTTTTTGTTTTAATTGATCTTTTTTGAGACATTTCTTTTATTGGTTTCAGCTATAAAATACTTATACTTTTCTCATACGCGAATGTTACTCCTGTCCATACAAACAAAGGAACTTCACTTCAATTGCACAGCAATCAGCTTTTAAGTATCACTTTAGCCTATGTTACTCCCTTTATTCCCTTCTACGAGGGCCCTTTTTTAAACCTCCGATAGGCTATAAATAAAAGACAAGTTCATAGAAAAATTATTTTATTACTAAAAGTTTTGTACACTTATGGTTACTTTTCAACATAATCACCGAAAGATTCAGATATTTATCGACCTGTACACAAGCTTTGCAATACCCGCTTCAAAAAATGTTGCCGCCAATAATTTCAAATGAGAATTGACGTTGTTCAGAAGGAAACCACGCTAAGGATTTTTGCAATTAAAAATATTCAAAACCCTTCATCGTGATTAAACCAACACCTCAGGTACCAGAGATAGCATGGTAACCACTATGCCACTGAGAGCGACAAAGTGTAAATCATCCCTAGAGGACCATTAATTAATGCTGAAATATTTAAATTTTATACATTGTACTAAAATCAGTAGATATTATTTGTATGTTCCACACAAGCGTGTGTGGGTTTGAAGCTGAAACGATCAGACCTAAATTGCTTCTTATCTTGATAAGAAATTCGTCACATGGTGTAGAATGTTTTGAAAGGTTAAATTATTAAGCAAATATTTGGTCCAAAAATCGTATCACAAAGATTGCTGATTCGAAATGTTTCTTTCTTTACAGGTATGTACCAACACACAAGGAGAATTTCTGGGCCACAATTCATATTCGGTGTAGATTATTTTGAGACAGTAAAGGTAGGAAACAGTGTCTTGTGCTCAGGTTCGTTTTTTCTGAAGACTTTGTGCTAAGCTACCGTGCAGTCAGTGAATTCTATACCTCCTCCCTCCACTGTCTCAAAAGACTTGGACCAAACAATGTATACTGGGCTACCCATAAACGGACAGCGCATGTTAAGTACCAGGTAAGCCCAAAGTTAAATCTCATTTTCTCGTCGCAACCTTTTTTTCAGTACTTTTCCACATTCAAAATGCTCCATAAGATGTAATTTTATATATTTTGTTTAAAAAATATGTATTTCTTCCCAAAATAATTCGTTAAACATATTGATCACACGCCATTTTCTAAATAATACCCCAATGTTAGAAATTAATAACTTTTGAAAAATCAGAGTTGGAGGTAGCAAAAGGCAATGAGTTTGTATAACAGAGATAAATATAAAATATCTAATATAAATCACGTGCTTTATTTAAACTATTTAGTACAAAAATTGACTTTTATGTGAATAGTTTTAAAAATGCAGTGTTGAGCCTTTGTCATAGAGCATAAACTAAGATTGATGGACTACTATTTGAATAATCATGAAAGCTAAAATTTTGAAAAGTGACAAAAATATCGCTTATAATTTGTGTAATAACTCGTGCAACTTTCAACAAGATATTATGAACCCTTCATTTTCAAAATCACTCAGATGCTTTACTTTAATTAACATCTAATTTATAAAAGAAAAGTTTAATGTAAATAATTACTTAGGCAAAACGATTATTTTTAAATAAATAATTGCTGGCAAATATTTTACACGTGAAAAAAGAAGAAAATAATTATTTATTCCTTAATGAACAAACTAACTCCTTGTATACAAGTTGATGAACTAAGAAGGCATATGCCCAAATACTGTAAATATTTTAGTCTAATCGAGTATCTGAAATAATTTCTGAACTTCGTAGATTTAACATTGTTAGGATATGGTTTTTATTTTCCTTTAAAATCTATATTTATGTAATCAAACTGTAGAGCTACTTTGGTTCTCTGAAAAATTCAAAGAATGAAGAGAGTAAATACAAATTCATTGATAAAAGTTCACTAACAATAACGATATTATTTTTATTGAAACCCTAAATTTAAAATTATAATCTCTGCAACAATTCTTAAAGAACGTATACTAAAATTTGAAATGTTTTGGTACAGATTGTGGGTCTTCAAGTTATAAAATATCAGGCTCTATTTACAATGTTTCAGGTGTCATTGTCAGATTGATTGATTGATTTTTTTGTATCCTAACACACATATTGATCAAGTGAGAGAGAATGTCTTGGAACACAAACACCATGTTCCAAGGTAAAACTCGAATCCCGATCCCCTGCACCACGAAACACCAAAACAGGGAGTGCGGCCATGGTGACTGGCCATTGTCGCACTATTATCCAAAGTTTTATAATATATTAAAAATTCTTCTGACAATTATTTCCGTAAAATTCATATCACTCAACATTTGCATGAAATTCAAACTGAGGTACATTCAAGAAATAACACTAAATTGAAGCTGATTTTAAATGGCAACAGCCAAAATAAATTTTCCAAAATAAATTGTAACTTGTACTTTTATCGGATAATTGGTATGTGAAATGATACAAAGAGAAAATTAGCGCAAAGTGGCCAAGATGCAATCCCAAAAGATATTACGCGTGAGGTCTACGTGACCGGAAGTATTCTTATAGTAATATGTAAAGACATATTAAAAGAGCAAATATGCTGTAAACATTTATTTTGTTAAATAATTCTGTTTCAGTGTATTTATATGTGTTATACATGTAATAGCAATTTAAAATGTCTGTAACGAAAAGCATTTTTGATACCCCAGATCGTCGCAGGACATGTACAAGCAGGAGAGACATTTTATCTCTATACTATGTTTATTTAAAATAGTTCAATGTCCTTCTCAGATTGCGCACATGCATTACTCCCTCTCTGCAGTACTTCCTTTGTTTATGACTTGAAGAATGAGGAAGGAGGGAAGGCAGGCACACAAAAGTTGGTGTGGAGGGGATGCGTGGTAAGGCACCAGACATGACCTTGAACCGCCAATTTTAAATGAAAATAATATAGTGTCATCTTCGTTGGATGAGGAGGTATTCGAGTAATGAAACACCTATACTTGCGTCGGTACATTTAATTACTTGTATTACAAAGTTATCGGAAGCAATCATCTTCAAAGTATATCATTAAAGTGAATAAATGCGTGAAGTTATTACATCTAAAATATGTGTTTTTATGTAAAATATAATCAGTTAATAATTCTCGACTCCAAGATTAATATTCTGAGAAAGGAGCAGAAGGAATAAAGATGAGATATCACTCGACTACTGAGTCTAGACCGAGGCATATTTTGATATTAGTTATTATATGCAACTGCGCAAATAAATTATAGCAAACAGAATTTCGTTAAAAGTAATATCTTGTAATAACTGTGTTTTATTATCACGGATAAAAATAGTAAATTATATGTTTATGTATACTAAAAGTATTTCTTTCTGTTTAATTTCAATTACATTATGTAGTTTTAAAGCTAAAAGGTAATATTCTATTAAGCTAACACTGCTACAAAACGTGTAGCTGGTGGGTAAGAGTGTTTCGATTAAGCTTGGACGGTGACAATAGGTTAGAATCTTGCACATGATCATATTCTAAGCTTGAGGTGGTAATTACTTGCATTGTCTACTGTTTCTATATATAAAATTATAAAAATGATTTTAGTTTTTTTGTTTTATTAAATACGTTATTTTAGCTATTTGGTGATTTCAATTTCTTGTATTTATTGGCTGTCTAGTAAGTCTTGAAGCACAATTAATGAAAGGGGAAAAGTTTGTGGGACCTTATAGAGGTTACAGATAGTATTTGGATACGGTTTTGGTTTGGTTGCTCTCTGACTGATAAAAACTTATGTGCACACAGAATTTCACTGAGACCTCCCCCTCCCCAAACACTTTCAGCCATTCGCTTTAAGCTTGTTTAAAGCTACGAAGTTCAATAGAAAACATCTTGCTTTTGATACATTCAGAAAAGATATTGTATTCTATTGAAATAATTGTCCACACATGTACTCTCACTTAAAAGTGATTATTTCGTCTACCACATAATAGATGTCCTATTTTATTACAGTTATTTATAACTTGTAATAAAAACTTATGTATAGGATATAACTTTAAATTTACTTGTGCTCACATATACCTACAGCACAAACTCAATAACACAGGAAACTTATACCTCTCACCTCTATGCTCGCTTGTAAACAACGTTAGAAGTTAACTTAGTCATGTCCGAAGCTTATTTATAAACTTCGAAGTAACAGTGTTTAGTTTGCTGCCATATGCTCAGAAATGGTTTCCCTCATCATGTAATATTTTCTCCTCGCTGGTCTATGAGCTTCCTTTTTTCGAGGCTTTATATCGTCTATGAATGCCTGTGGTTCGGACCAATAAGTGCGGAAATAGTCCAAACTAAAGTAAATATTGTGACATTGCCATGTGCTCCGGCCGACTTCAGATTCAGCGGTGCGGCATATGCCAGAATGTTTCAATAACTTCAACAAATTTATGTAAAGTTATATGATGTCATTTCTAGCTACAAAGAAAAAAAAAAATGTTACAATCCGGTGAAAGTTGTGACTCAAACTTTGATTGGAGAGTTAGCGCGCAGTGGTGTGCGAGCACCGACTGTCTGCTCGTCGAAGCGTCGAGTGAATTGTTTGCAGCAGTGAATTAAATACTTAATTTGTAATAACTTTTTGAGTCAAAGACTTTCATTGTCATATTATGAATATGGTTCTTGGTGTCGTACAATCAAATACATTAAAAATATGACTGGCTCTGTGATTTTACTGAAAATATGGACGTTTGACGGAGGTTCAGATCGTTCCTCGATTTTTATTGGCACCATTCTGGTACAACATACCACGCGAGTAAGAAAATGCAAAACCGATTGGGCAATCCACCCCTTGCCCCCTCTGTCCCGCTCGAAATTCTTTTAGAACAGGTTACCTTGTATAAGCAGTGTATTACTTTAGTATACCACGTGCATGCATTACCTTGGCATTAGAACTTCAGAATGTAGAGTAGTGAAAAGATCAATTTTGTAACACCCGATGAGGAGGGTGGAGTATTGTCTAATCAGAAAGTTTAGGGATCACTAGTTTGCAACTTAGAAGGACATTTTTGTCGCAAGTTACGTTTCATATTTAACCGCTTCCCTTTGCTACCATGGCCTGGCCAATGCGTTTTTAAGAGCATAGCAAAAGGTAAAAGTCATGGAGCCAGCGAAAAGACCCCATCTCACTATAAGTATTTCCAGGCGTATTACTTTCTCTTCACGTACTATGTATCAGTGTATAGAAAAGGTATTGTATTTTACCCAAAAATGCACCTAAATATATGTTTTGAGTACCACTGAATAAAAAAAATATTTTTGGACAAACGTTAGCCTGTATGTGTATCTGTGGGCAGTATAACTCAAAAACGAAAAGTCCGTTAAATAGCAAACTTGGTATTTAAATTTTGATACCTTGTAACGATGCGACACGAAAATTTTCAAGAAAATCCCCCACCCCAACTACCTTTTACATGAAACATGTACCAAAAATTCTGATTTTCTCAAAAATAGCTCTAATGATTTTGATTAAAATACCATATGTTTAAGATATTTTTATGACAAACGAAATGTATATTTGGATTTTCTGGGAATAGCCTCTGAAGACCCCTTCATTCTGGATGACTTTTGTATAACTGGCAAATCGTAAGAGATTTACAAAAACCTACTACACAAAAAATGTAGATCTCTTTAAACACAAATTTATGTTATATACATCTTTTTTAGAGTTATCCGTTTTCGAGAAATTCCGGATTATTGGTTTCAATTTTAGTCACTTAAATTTTTTCAAACGGGAAGACATCTCTGTTCTCGTTCCTCATTTGTTTATTCTGGGAAAGAAAAGGGATTATAATTTGAATTGTTTAACATAGCGACCGGCTTTTAAAAGACAAAACTATCGACTATCTTATTTCCCTCTATTTCAAAGAGCTAATAGTAAGAGTAATTCTGTTTTCTTTATCTTGATTAGAATGGTGTAGATAACAGATTAATCTTTTGAATAAAAGGTTTTCTTGCCGGACAGGTAGAGGACATCATGTGAATGGAACACATTCGATTTTTAATGTATTTGAGTGTACAAACGCTGGCTAATTTGAAGGTTTGAGGATGCCAGCAAACTGTGCAAATATGGACCATTTGCTAATAGCAGGACCATAAGGTAATTCTATTTCTTCAGTCAGATCTTCTCGGAAGTAAAATTTAGAGCTGTTTGACAAACGAGATAACACGAAGCGCAATGAAATAATAGGAGCGCATACATGGAAAATGAAGGCTGGGCTTAAAACATTTGAATGTGGATACACTTCGACTACATGGTTGGTTCCTCTCTGATTAGCACACAAGCGTTACTGCTAACTTAAGTTTATCAAAGGAACTGTGATGCTAATGAAGAAACATGCTCATTACCACACAACCCTCAAATACTGGCATTATTTCAGCAGCTCTAACACTCTCCCTCTGATCTTCCCTCTCATATATTTTCAACCGTAAATGGAGGAATATGTTTCTAAACTCTACCACTTTCTCCATTCTTGCCAAAATTCTGTTGCCAAAGGCGAAAATTTGATGCATCTCACTTATATAAGTTTCTCTACATCGCTGTAACAAATTATTAAAAAGCACAGTCTTCTTCATAATCGAGATAAACATGCTTCCTTGTAAGAAGAAAGAAATAAGGTAGGGTAAAACGATAGTCAAATCTTTTAAAAGTTGGTTGCCATGTGGTTGAAATCCAGTTCTATGCAAGACGAGTTTACCTTTCCGTGTGAGAAAAATTTAATTATTTAGAATCTGAATTAAAATAACAAGAAATATCTCAGAAATATCAATTCCACGAAAAAAAAAAAAAAAAAAAAGTATATGACATACATTGTGTGTTTTAGCGTGATGTACATTTTTGTGTAGTTAGTTTTTGTCTCTCACGGTTTACCAGTTACACAAAATTAATTCAGAAGAAAGTGGTCTAGTGAATATTCCCTGAAAATTCAAGATTTACATTTCATTTGCCATATAAACATCCTTAATATAAAGTATTTTAATTAAAATCGTTAGAGCCATTTTTGAAAATATCAAAATTTTCGAAATTCTTTCCATGTAAAGAGTGGTAATTTGGGGTTGCGGTATTTTTTTACAAAATCTTCGTGTTGCATCCCCGGAAGATACTTAACTTAAATACGAACTTTAATACTTTGCTGACTTTTTTTTTTTTTTTTTTTTTTGAGTTATCGGGTTCTTAGACACACGGACACGCACATACACGGATCTTTCTCTAAAAAAAACTTTTTTACTTTCTCTACACGTACTATGTACATAGAGTATAGAGAAGATATTGCATTCCACCGAGAAATTTGATACCGGAAATACATGTTGGGTGGTTCTGTATCCAAATAAAGCACTTTTGGAAAAAGGTACCTGTGTGTGCGGGGTGTGTCTGAATGTCTCTGCACAGCATAGCTCAAAAACGAAACGACCGTTAAATACCAAGATTTTCAAGAAAATTTCCCCACCCCAAACTACCCTTTTTTGTGGGAATAGCCTCTAAAGGACTCTTTATTCTGGATGATTTTTATTGAATTTTGCATAACGGTAAACCGTAAGAGATAGACAAAAACTCGCTACACAAAAAATGTAGATCACGATAAAACACACAATTATGTCATATACACTTTTTTCGTGTAGTTGAATGTTTTTTTAGATATTCCTTGTTGTTGGTTTCAGCTTTAAAAACGTACACTTACAGGAATTTGTGCACACAAACAAAGACTAATCATTCAACTGAAACTCTATACCACTGTGTACAATGCAACGTGACTGAGCATACATTTTGACCTATTAGTTCAAAAATACACCAATCTCTATTTTTGGTGTAGTAAGTTTTGTCATAAGTTTGCCACTTGTGCGAAAGCCATTCAGAATGAAGAGGACTGCAGAAACAATCCCCAGAAAAGTGAAGATACAAGTTTTATTTTAAAGTAGATGAAAGTCAAAATCATCAGAGCCTTTTAATAAACAAAGTTTTCGAAAAATGTTATAGGTAAAGATATTTGTGGTAGCAAAATTTTCTAAAGCTTGGTGTCGCATCTTTGATTTATGCTGAAACTAATTATCAAGTTGTATATCTAACCAGCGTTTCTTTCTTGGGTTACCTTTTTATAGACACTACACACGCAGACCCTTATACTAAAAACGCCTTTTTCTGATCATAAAATTCAAAACGTGTATTTAGAGTGAAATCTTGGAATCATATTTTCCGGTGAAATACAATAATTCTCCTTTTTACTTTCTCCATACGCACTATGTACATAGTGTATAGAGAAAGTATTGCACTCCACCAAAAATTCGATTCCGAGATTTCACCGGAAATACCTGTTTTAGGGTCCCCAATATCCAAAAAAAGCATTTTCAAAAAAGGTCCGTGTATCCGTGTGTCTGTGTGTCTGTGAACACGATAACTCAAAATCGAAAAGTCGGTAAAATATCAAACTTGCTATTTAAGTTTAGTATCTTCCAGGGATGCGACAGGAAGATTTTGAGAAAAATCCCCCACCCCCAACTACCCTTTACATGGAACTTTTTTCTAAAATTTTGATTTTCTCAAAAATGGCTCTAACGATTTTAATTAAAATTTCGGATATTAAAAGTATTTACCTGACAAATGAAATGTATATCTTGAATTTTCTGGGAATAGCCTCTGAAGAGTAGTTTATTCTGGATGAATTTTACTAAATTTTGAATGACTGCTAAACCGTAAGAGATGGACAAAACTTACTACACAAAAAATGTAGAACACTTTAAAACACATAATTTTATGTTATATATATTTTTTTCGTAGAGTCGTTTTTGTGACATTCCTTATTTTTGGTTTCCACTATGAAAAACTATACTTTTCTCATACAGGAACTTGTCAACTCCTATCCATATAAACAAAGGAACTTCATTGACATAGCAACTAGCTTTTGTCTATCACTTTAACCTATGGTTGTCCCTTATTTCGCTTCTACTTACAAAGAAGCGAGTAATAAGACTATCTGCTAATTTTTTCTGATTAGCATAAAGTAAATAGAAGTATAAACTTTTTAAGAATTATTTGTTGCTGGGATATGGAGAAAGTCAAGTGAATGGTAGACATCAGATTTTTACTAAATGTAGCTGAGAAAGTAAAAAATGTTCATGTTATTGTTTAAGCTCATCCAAAAGGGCAGTTTACCATTGCGTTATAGAACTGTGTGGGAGACTAACTATAAGCGCCAGGAATAAAACACCATTTTGAATAACTCGCCCACGGTATTCTTACGTCAATGCTGCTTTTAATATTATAGTTGAAGAACCTCAAGCATTTGTTGCAGTAAATAACTTTCTACTTCCCTTTGTTGTCCTGTTATGAAATGCGTGGGTTTCATACTTAATAAAAACAATAATTTTTTTAATTACTTTGTCTTGAGCAGCGATTTTTATACGATGCCTTCCAGGAGATGCTGCTAGAAAGAAGCTACAATGCGATCCATATAAACCTGAACCATTTTAACAGTCCATAATTTCTCTCTGAAAGCTCATAAGAATGTGAAATTTGTTACAATGATCTCAGTGGCTCAGGGAGAATCGACAACAATCATGGCAACAATCTATCAATGCCATCTGTTGACTTTATTGTAGATTTAAATCATTTTCATGACATTTAGACAGTTTTTAGTTTGCAGTTATAACAGCAACATGTCACCAAATTCCTTGGTAACTACAATACAACTGAATTTCGAAGAGAATTTAATGTATCGGATGTTCCAACAATTTTATCACCAAGAAGAAAGCTGGAGACAACTGCTATACTCGTTAGTGAGAGTGGAAAACATACACCACCATTGAGTGCAGATACTGTTACAAATGCTCGAAGACCAATGAACTCTCCAATAAATCGTTGTGTCGTATGACATAGGTCAAAGAGCTGTGATGTCTACAATGCCATGAAAATGCTCGTAATTTCCATCGAAAACATCAATATAGTCAACAGATGACGATCGATTGCTGCAATTATTGTTGTCGAATCTCCCTGAGCCATTGAAATCAAATTTCACATTTCCTTGAGCTTTCAGAGAGAAATTATGGGCTATTAAAATGGCTGAAGTTTATATGGTTTGCACTGTATAATAACGTTCCTTGCTTCTGTATAACAGGAAGCATAATAGCTGCAATAGTGTGTGAAAAGGTTCAAGGAGGATCAAAGACAATTTTTAATTAATGCTAAACTATACGGGAAGGTAATACTCATTGGAACAGTGTAACCTCAAAGCCGAAAGTAGAAAATTGTATTTTATAGTGCTCCTTCTTACTTTCTCCATACGCAGTATGTATATAGTGTATAGAGAAAGTATTGCACTCCACCAAAAATTCGATACCGAGATTTCACCGGAAATATATGTTTTAGGGTCCCCAATATCCAAAAAAAGCATTTTCACAAAAAGGTCCATGTGTGTCTGTGTGTGTGTGCGCCCGTGTGTCCGTGTGTCTGTGAACACGATAACTCAAAAACGAAAAGTCGGTAAAATACCAAACTTGGTATTTAAGTTTAGTATCTTCCAGGGATGCGACAGGAAGATTTTGAGAAGAATCCCCCACCCCCAACTACCCTTTACATGGAACTTTTTTCGAAAATTTTGATTTTCTCAAAAATGGCTCTAACGATTTTGATTAAAATTTCGTATATTAAACATATTTACCTGATAAATAAAAATGTATATCTTGAATTTTCTGGGAATAGCCTCTGAAGAGTAGTTTATTCTGAATAAATTTTACTAAATTCTGAATAACTGCTAAACCGTAAGAGATGGACAAAAATTTACTACACAAAAAATGTAGAGCACGTTAAAACACACAATTTATGTTATATACATTTTTTTCGTGGAGTTCGTCGTTTCTGAGACATTCCTTATTTTTGGTTTCTGCTATGAAAAACGTATACTTTTCTCATACAGGAACTTGTCAACTCCTATCCATATAGACAAAGGAACTTCATTGACATAGCAGCCAGCTTTTGACTATCACTTTAACCTACAGTTGTCCCTTATTTCGCTTCTACTTACAAGGAAGCGATTAATATTTCTGCTATTTTTTTCTGATTAGCATAAAGTAAATAAAAGTATAAGCCTTTTAAGAATAATTTGTTGCAGGGATATGGAGAAAGTCCACATCAGATTTTTTCGGTTACTTCCTGTACAGCTTAAGATGAACGAAGCAGTTCTCTCAAAAACTATATGTATACAAAAGCTTCAAGATAATATGCGCTTTCAGGACCTTGATTCAAAGAAAAAAACTTTTGTTTCTTGTTGCTTTCTCTACTTCATTTATAGTAAGTATGGATGAAAATAAAAGTTTGGGGAATATGTAAATTATATAGAAATGTTATAATCGCTCGCCTCACATTCAAGAGGTGCCGAATTCGAATTTCGGTAAGGTGAGTTAATTATTTTTCGGAGTTTTCTCTTACCCTGATAAGTCGAGCGAGTCAACTTTAAGCTCCATGGATCACGGGCTCATTTGAGCATCAGTTCACCGATTTCATTAATTTTCCGATGTGATACAAGTTTAAAGGACCCTAAAAAAAAAAAAAAGCAAAAAGCTACCGTAATTCTATTTACAGAACATTTCCTTTAAAATACTTATCTTATATTTGAGAAGAAATATATATTCCTGCAAAAAATTAATAGATATAAATAATATAGTTTTGGACATTATTTTCGTAAAGCTGTGGAACCTTTGAACAAAAGCATACCGGGAAACGTAAATAACACATTAGCTTTTATTTTTTATTACAGTGTTTTACGCTCGCTTCTACTACCAAGACTCCGCAGGCGATAATACTGGTGATACATGGAATGGAGACGGAGCACCGGTGGAATACCATGGCGGGGGAAACCGGAGAATCCGGAGAAAACCCGCCATTGCGCCGCTTTGTCCACCACAAATCTCACATACGGGCTCTTGGGATCGAACCCCTCCCGTCTAGGTGACAGGCGAATGGCCTAACCACTCGGCCACACACACACATGAGCTGGACCAGTATTAACCAATATGAAGAAAGCAGAATAAGAGCATGCGAAATAGGATTCATGCGAAAAATAACGGGTTAGTCACCAACTACCGGTTATTAGATTGTTCCTCAAATTTTCAGCCCTTCATTCGGTTTCAAAGTGTATTATTGGTTGCTTGGCAGTCGATAGTCCCAATCACTTTATAAGACGCTGAAACCAATGCATATATGATGCCATCCCCAATCCAGAGAGTATAAAGTATTGCAACAGATGTCTTTGTTGACTCAACAATTAGTTACAAATAAAGCATTTAAATTACTTCTGCAAAAAAGTTTCACAGACATTAGACACTTGATAGTTTACAGCTGCACTCGCACCACTGCGCGCTAACACTCCAGTCTTTCACAACCCAGTCTAACTCGCCAGACAACTGCTAGTCTTCCTCCTTTTATAGCGATATATGACGTCACAGATCTCCCTGGAAGCCTCTAGAAGGTAGTAGAAACTAAAGCTTGGAGAACAGTAGAGGGTGGCGTTCCTGCAGGTTCCTGTTGCATCCACTTCAGAGTTGTTTACGCGTCCCAGCTGTGTAGTGTCACAATCCAACTCCTCCCGTGAACCTGAGAGCGGTCACATATATGTACGGCATTGTCACTGTTTTAGTTTCCTTATTTCAGACTTTTGGCAAATAGTCATAAAGATTATCAACACTAAAGAATGTTACATACCAACTACCAAGCATTTGGTATACTAGGGCATATATTCATTTCTAAACATATGCATTAATATTAATAATACTAACGGAGAGGTCGTCATTTTGTGGCGGATGCACTAGTTAACCAGTGGTGGTAGGTGCAGATGTTTTCCTTGTAAATAAAAACCAAGACGTTAATTAAAGATACTAACAAAAACCCTCTTTGCATAACAGAAGTTAGTTTTCATAACGTTGCTGCTCTACTGGTTATCACAAAAGCTATTGTGACTCTCCAGCTGTTTGTGTATTAAAATCGAGAAGCACATGGCCACGTGGAGCGTAGAATGTTAGCTATGCATTACATTGAACTCAACCCAAAATATCATTTACCAGGTTTATGACCGAGTACCGCAAATGCAGAATCAGAACTAATTACTAAATCAAGGTTTCTCCATATTGGGAAGGAATAATACATGACTCATTCATTTTAAACTAAAATCAAATGGACACAAAATATTAATACGATATACCCTATATAACCTCAAATTACTGAATCATAACTGCGCATAATTTTTAAACAGGTGGATAACTTTAGAAGTGGATGTGTATTTGTGTACGTACCTGTATGTTGAAATATAGAGCTCATCTCGGAGCAGTACAAGTTTGTGCTAGACTGATTGAGAAACAGAATGCTTTCATAATCCGATATTCATGGAATTAACTATCGGTTCAATTATTAGAGAATAATTGTAAACAGTTTCGTGTTTTAATATTGCCAAATAATATGCTACAAAGTTGTTTTTTTATTATTTTATCAAAGACCAGAACATCTATTACATCGTACTTTAAACCCGAATAAAGTCTGGTTATTTTAATCACTTATTTATACTACTATTTCATGCATTTTTTTTAAACAGTTTTTAAATCCCAATGTAAAAAAAATGATGTATTCCATTCACATGATTTTCTCTACATCTCTGGTCAAATTACTATTAAAAACATTACTCTTCAACCTACTTCATGCTAATCGGGATTAAATTATCAGAAATTGTCTTACTACTTGCTTCCTTGTAAGTAAAATGGAAATAAAGGCTAAAGTGATAATCAAAACTTTTAAAAGCGTTCTCTCGCTAGGAGTTCACAAATTCCCGTATGAGAAAAGTATTTTAAAGCTGAAATCGATAAGAAGAAATATCTCAAACGATCAGCTCTACAAAAAAGTATATGACATACATAATGTGTTTTAAAGAGATCTATATTTTTGTATAATAAACTTATGTCCAACTCTTACGGTTTACCCGTTATGCAAAAGTTTCCAAAATTCATCAAGAATACAGAGGTTTTCAGAAGCTATTCCCAGAAAATTTATAATATGCATTTTATTTGTCAGGTAAATATCTTTTAATATATAATATTCTTATCATAATCATTAGATCATTTTGAGAAAAAATTCCATGTAAAGGATAGTTGGCGTTTGGGAGATTATTTTGCAAATTGTCGTGTCGCATCCTTGGGAGTACTAAAACTTAAATACCAAGTTTGGTATTTAACGGACCTTTCGTTTTAAGCTATGCTGTCCATAGACACACACACTGACCTTTTTCTAATTTTTTTTATTCAGGGAGTCTCAAACATCTATTTCTCGTGAAATCTCGGTATCGAATTGTTGGATGCAAAACAATACCTTCTCTATACACCATGTACATATAGAGAAAATAATATGATGTGTTCTATTCAAAATACTTTCTTTACCTGTTCTGCAAACAAACTAATCTTGTAAACGAGTCGTTTATCTACATTATGCTAATCAAGTTAAACATTTCCAGAACGGTTCTTTCTGCTTAGTTCCTTATAAGCAAAAGGGAAATAGGGAATAAACTAGGCTAAAGAGACAGTCAAATATTTAAGAATTTTCGCTATGCGTTTGTCATTGAATTCGATTCTTTCCATGGCCAAAACTGAAACAAAAGAGATATGAAGTGGATTACGATTTTCCGTTTTAGAAAAGATTAAGCACTTTAAATATAAACCAGTAACAGGTAATACCTCGGAAGTGGTTAGCTCTACAAAAAAAAAAAAAAAAAGCTGAATAACAACAAATTTGAATTTTAACGAGTTCTACAATTTTTGGGAAGCCATTTTTTGTGTCTCTCTTACGGTTTAGCAATTATGGAAAAGTTATCAGGATATACATTTTATTTGCGATGTAAACATCTATACTATATGGAATTTTAATCTAAGTTATTAGAGCCATTTTTATAAAATCGAACATTTTTTACAATGCTCCGTGAAGGGTACTTTGAGGTGGGGATTTTCTTGAAAATCTTCATATTGGTAGATGCTAAAGTTAAATAAAAAGTTTGGTATTTAGCCGGTTTTTCGTTTCTGAGTTATGCTATCCACACCACATACACACACGCGCACACACACACACGCACACTCACACACATATTAATGCCCAAAGGGACTGACCTTTTCTAAACTTTCTTTTTATTCAGGTGTATTCAAGTGCCTGTGAACACGATAACTCAAAAACGAAAAGTCGGTAAAATACCAAACTTGGTATTTAAGTTTAGTATCTTCCAGGGATGCGACACGAAGATTTGAGTAAAATTCCCCCACCCCAAAGTACACTTTACATAGAACTTTTTTCGAAAATTTTGATTTTATGAAAAATGGCTCTAATGATTTTGATTAAAATATCGTATTTTAAAGATATTTACGTGACAAATAAACTGTATATTTTGAATTTTCTGGGAATAGCCTCTGAAGACTACTTTATTCTGGGCCAATTTTACGGAATGTTGCATAACTGCTAAACCGCAAGAGATGGACAAAATCTTACCACACAACAAATGTAGAGCACTATAAAACACACAATTTATGTTGTACGCATTTTTTCGTGGAGTTGATTGTTTTTTAGATATTCCTTGTTCTTGGTTTCAGCTATAAAAAGCATACTTTTCTCATACAGGACTTTGTGAACTCGTGTCCTTGCAAACAAAGGACCTTCAGTCACATAGCAACCAGCTTTCGACTATTATTTTAACCTATGGCAGTCCGTTATTTCGCTTCTACTTACAAGGAAGCAAGTAATAAGGCTATTTCTGCTAACTTTTTCTGATAAGCGTGAAGTAAATAGAAGTATGCGCTTTTTAAGAATAACTTGTTGCAGGGATATAGAGAAAGTCATGTGAATGGTACACATCAGATTTTTTTTTGGATTCAGGAGGACTCAAAACATGCATTTCCGGTGAAATCTCGGAATCGAATTTTTAGGTGAAATGCAATACGTTCTCTATACACTGTGTACATAGTACGTGTAGAGGAAGTAACAAAAACAACTTCCACATTTTACCTACATAGTCACCAATTTTTCTAACGCATTTGTTCCATCGTGATACCATTTTTAATATGTCCTGTTCGTAGAAGTCTGTTTCATTGGAGTATAGCCTTCTCCAGGCCTCTGATTTCACTTCCGCATCTGTCGCAAAACGTTGGCCGGCCAGGAATTTCTTCAAGGACAAACAGATGAAAGTCCGACGGTGCAAGCGCCATACTGTGTGGTGGATACTGGAGCATCTCCAACCAAATTTGGTGATTTTCTGACCAACAGCAGCAGCAACTGGGGGCGAGCATTGTCATAAGTTTGACACCAACAACATTAATGTTGTAGCGTTTATCATGAAGGGGACTACGGAACTTCGTCAAAGTTTTAATGTAGGCTGTAACATTGTAGCAATCATAGCGAAACTCATTCTCATAGTTGTTATTCGCCCTTTTATTTCGTATAATTAGATTATAAATATCGGTTATTGGTTAGTTTTTGAATTGTTTTTAATCCAGTCACACAGAGATTTGATATGGTGGATTCAAAAATCAGTTAAATTAAATTTAATTAAGTTTTGGTTTTGGATTCTCTTTAACTGTGTGGTTCTCAGCGTTCCCTTCTATATTGGTTGTGAAAGACCGCTTAATTTTGCTGAGATCCTGTATCAGGTTTGAAGTTGTTTTATTTGGCGTAAATCTAAGATATGGGACCAAATGCTTTACTTCCCTTCCGAAAAAAATCTGATGTTTTACACTTGCATGGCTTTCTCTAGATGCTCTAAAAATAAGCTTTTTATAGAATATTCTTTTTCTTTCTACACCATGCTAATCGAGATAAACATTAGCAAAATGTTCTTATTACTTAGTTCCTTAAAGTAGAAGGGAATTAAAGGAATGCGCTATTCCACATGGTTTCTTTGCTTGGTCAGGAGTAGAACAGACATCTCCTGCCTGAGAAAAGTATAAGTACTTTACAATTATAACCAACAACCAGGAATAGTTCTAAAACAGTTACCTCCACAACAAAAAGGTAGACATAAATTATGTGTTTAGACAAGATCTGTATTTTTTGCATAGTAAGTTTTTGTCTATTACGGTTTAGCACTTAAGCAAAATACGGAAATTTCAACCAGAATAAAGCGGCCTTGAGATGTTATTCCCAGAAAATTAAAGATATACATTTTATTTGTCAGGTAAATATATTTAATATACAGGATTTTAATCAAAATCATTAGAGCCATTCTTTAGAAAACCAAAATTTTCGAAAAGTTTTCCATGTAAAGGGTAGTTGGGGTGGGGTGTTTTTCTTGAAAATCTTCGTATCGCATCCTTGGAAGATACCAAACTTAAAATACCAAATAAAGTTTGGTATTTAACAGACTTTTCGTGTTTGAGCTACGCTGTCCACACACACACACACACACACTCACACACACACACACACTCACTCACTCACTCACTCACTCACTCACTCACTCACTCACGTTTGTGTTTTGTTTTTTCTGAAAATGCTTTTTTTGTTTCATGGGGTCCTAAAATATGAATTATCAAGTTTTTGGGTGGAAAACAATACTTCCTCTGCCCGCCTGGGTAGTGTGGTAGTAGCGTGTGGGCCTTACATTCAAAAGGTCGTGAGTTTGAATCTCGCTTAGGGTGAGTTATTCGGATAAGATTTTTATCGGGATTTCCCTTGTTCTGAGAAGGCGAAAGTCTAGTAACTTTAAACACCACGGACCCCAAGATCATTTGAGCATCATTTCACTAATTTCATTCATCGTCCGATATGACCAACTAGGTTAAAGGACGTTAAGCCTAAAAAAAGAAAAAAAAAAAATCCTGTATTCACTATGTACATAGTACGTGTAGAGAACATAAAGAGATTAAATTCGATATATACTATTATTTAGTGTATATTCCTGTGCAAATGAGTATGTTTGTGTGTGTGCTCAGGGAAGAGAGGGAGAGAGAGAGAGAGCGTAAACATTCTCTTCGCTTTATGGAACAAAAGTCAATGCCACCTCGCTGCGTGGACAAGTTCATTTCCGCTTTTTTATAAAAATGCGACGTGAAACATAGACGTTTGTAGCATATAATATTGTTTTTCTTGGACAAAACAGGCACAAAAGTATATGATTTTTCGTGCGCTTTGATCCAAGTGGATATCTACAACAAATACTATTGTTTTCAACATTTCATGATATTATACGTATTTTACATAGGTCGTTAAAATTTGTATTTAAAATATAGATGTCGAAACGAGATTTAATTTTATATGTATCTTGGACAGACATAAGATTAAATATTCTAAAAATTCATCAAATATTTTAGGTAAATATTATATCAGTAATGAATTCATCTAAAAAAGTGTAGCTCATAATAGGCCACTTTTAGTAGGTAAATAACAGAAAAGTAGCTATTTGTGACAGGAAAAAATCATATTTTTAGTCTCTCTAGCACGCACGCACAATGCACATAGTAGATAGAGAAGATACGGTATTACACCTCGAAATTCGATACCGAAATTTCACCGAAAATATGTTTTAAACCCCTTAAATAAAAAAAAAAATGTTTTAGAAAAAGGTAATTGTGTATGTGTGTACACATGGACAGTATAACTCAAAAACTAAAAGTAGCAAATATTTAACTGGTATATAGGTTCGTATCCACCAAGGATGCAACACGAAGATTTTCGGGAAATTCCCCTACCCCCTGCACCGCTTTACGACCGCTGCACACACAGCACAATGGAAGTATCTCGAAAATCAAAATCTTCCGGATACTCCCACAAAAAATAACTGTATCTGAGAAAAAGGGAAAGAAATCAGACGCAAAGGTACAGTTTAAATAAACCAGCAGTCGCTGGCTCTAAACAATTTATTCTGTGTGGAGAAAATTCTAACAATCTGGCTCGAGTATAAAATACCAAAGGTCAACAATAACAAACAATATCTCTTTGAAACGGTAATGCTCACAATATTCATTCCAATGATCAAGCCAGGAACTATTAAATATTAAAAATCTGATGTGTTCTATTCACATGACTTTCTCTACATCTCTGCAACAAATTATTGTGAAAAAGCTTATGCTTCTATTTACTTCATGCTAATCGAGAAAATATCAACCGAAATAGCCTATTACTTGCTTCCTAGTAAGTAGAAGCGGAATAAGGGGAATAATGTTGGTTAAAGTAGTGGTCAAAAGTTGGTTGCTATGTGACTGAACTTCCTTTGTATGGACCTGAAATGTTAAATTCCTCTATGAGAAAAGTATGTTTTTAAAGCTGAAACCATGAAAAAAGGAGTAACTCAAAAATGATCTATTCCACGACAAAAAATGTATATAACACAAATTGTGTGTTTTAAGGTACTCTACATTGTTTGTGGTGCAAGTTTTTGTCCATCTCTTCAGGTCTAGCAGTTATGCAAAATTCCGTAAAATTCATCCAGAATAAAGTAGTCTACAGGGGCTATTGCCAGAAAATTCAAGATATACTTTTTATAAATATCGTGTCGTATAAATATCTTTAATATATGAAATTTTAATCAAAATCGATACAGCCATTTTTAAGAAAATCAAACTTTTCGAAAAAAGTTCCATGTAAAGGGTAGTTTGCGGAGCGGAGATTTTTCTCAAAATCTTCGTGTCGCATCCCTGGAAGATGCTGAACTTAAATACCAAGTTTGGTATTTTAGCTACTTTTCGTTTACGAGTTATTGTATTCACAGACACACGAACACACACACGGACCTTTTTCTGAAAATGCTTTTTTTGGATACAGGGGGTCCTAAAACATGTATTTCCGGTGAAGTCTTCGTATTAAATTTTTGGGTGGAATACAATACATTGTACATATGGGGCTAGATAAAGTAAAAGTAGTATTTTCCACTAGAGGGTTAAAACATATCAAAGTTTAACACCCAGAGTCAAGAGAAACACTGCAAAGGCTTATGGAACAAAGCTGATTTTAACTCTCATACATGCACATACAGTTTTCTCTGAATATATATACTTTAATTTTGTTTTCAACAACTGCCATGACATAAAATACGGCCCCAATGAAGGAGTAAGGACTGTATACTGAATTCACCTAATTCAATAAAAAAAGCAGAATTTCACTTGTCCTCAAGTATAATTCACTCCAAGCTTAGGCAAAAGTAATGAGTGACAGAATAATCACAAAATTTCAAGCTAAGAAGATTTGCTTAATCTTAATTTCAAAGCTTGCGATTAAATGTCTGGGAAACTATCATTCACAGGGGTATATCTCCTTTTTAAAGACACGAAAATAATTAAATAAGGGGAACAAATCAATATAATTAGGGAATCATTTACCAATGGAGATTATTAATCCCATAATTGCCACGAAAATATAAATTCAATCTCATCGAGAAAGAAGTAATGTCCACCCAGTAATGTAGAACTGCCCTCAGGATATAAGTTCTCAAAGACAAGAAAATAAAACCCCATAATACAAGCTTAAATCACACTCAAAAGTGAGGAGAAAAATGTAAGAACCCAAAAACCTATTCTAAAGTTAAATTCCCTTTTAACGTCTATAACTTGGCAAAATGACCATATCCGAGAAACAAATTTAAAAAAAATGTGAGTAAAAATCTTACATTCCACACACATTAGAATTACTAGCTGAAAACAAGTTTACGAATAGGAAAGCACTTTCACGAGTAGATTTTTTAAAATTTTTCTTTCCCCCCTTTCCTTTTTTATTAATTCTTATAACGTGAAGCATTATACCTAAAATGCCGTTAACTCAACACATAATGTAGAATATGGGAGTACATGAGCTTAGGTGAAGAAATAAATGAAAATGGCTATCGATACGTGCGTAAATTTCACCCGAAATGCAACATTTCACCTTGTGATCTAGAAACGCATTTAATCTTGACTTTACTTTTAGTAACTATTAAATAATTCCGAAAAACGTGCACAACTAATGAGAATATAATAAGTAATGCTTTCCCATCACTTTTGTGAAATTTCAGTGAAAAAATATCCGAAAAATATTAGAGAAAAATTGAGCAATTACATTTATGTACCTCTTTACAAAGACGACTCTCCTAGCAGGCATTATAACAGTACAATATGATTAGCCCAAAAAATAAAATAACCAATTTCATATAACATAAAATCAGAAGAGTTCCAATCAAGAACTTTCTCTTCATCTCTCCAACAAATTGTTAAAACGCTTATGCTTCTATTCACACCATGATAATTGAGAGGAGTTAGCAGAAATAGTCTTATTACTTGGTCATTGTAAGTAGAAGCGAAATAAGGGAGTTAAGTGATAGTCAAAAGCTGATTGCTATGTGGTTGAAGTTCTTTTGTTTGTATGGACAGGGGTTGACAAATTCCTATATGAGAAAAGTATGTTTTTCAAAGCTGAAACCAATAACAAGGCATATCTCAAAAACGATCAATTCCACGAGAAAAAAATGTATATGACATAAATTGTGACATTTTTTGTGTAGTAAGCTTTTGTCTATCTCTTACGGTTGAGCAGTTATGCAAAATTCATTAAAAATCATCCTGAATAAAGAGATCATAAGAGGCTATTCCCAGCAAATTCAAGATATACATTTTATTTGTCATATAACTATCTGAAATCTAGGAGATTTTAATCAAAATCATTAAAACCATGTTTTCGAAAATCAACATTTTTGAAAAAGGTTCCATGTTTAGGGTAGTTTGTGGTGGTAGGATTTTGTCGAGAACCTTCGTGTCGCATCCTTGGAAGATACCAAACTTAAATACCAAGTTTGGTATTTAACTTTCTTTTCGCTTTTGAGCTATGCTGTCCACAGACGCGCACACACAGATACACGGAAATTTTTCCAAAAATGCTTTGTTTTAATTAAGGGGGACCCAAAACATGTATTTCCAATGAAATCTTGGTATCGAATTTTTGGGTGGATTACAATAACTTCTCTATGCACTATGTGTACGTGTAGGGACATTAAAACTCTCTCACCCATTAACCCTTGCGATTGAGAAAAATTCTAGAAACACTACAATTATTTTAATCCTTAAAACAGAATAAACAGAATCGCAACTCATATAAAATACGATGTTAAAATTTCCCATATAAATTCATTCAGAAACATTTTGTAACCAACTGTCTTCTAGCTCGGAGCCCAAAACCTTCCCATTAGATCTGTCATAAATATAGATAGAAGGCTCGAATGGTAATATAAGTTGCACAAAGAAAATTTTATGCAGAAGAACAATAGAAATTTGTTAGTATTCCCAAGCATCAGAAAAGATAACCCAACCAAAAACTTCTGCATTCTCTACCAAATTTAGAGCCACTAGATTATTTGTATAAATTGAAAGAAGGAAATCAAAACAGCCTAAAGCCCAAATGCCTTTAAATGTTAATAATTTATACTTTCCAAATTGATTGCCTTAGCTTATGGGAGAACGCAAATTATCCAACCCTTGTCGGATCTGGGTTCTATCACAGCACCCAAAATTTCGCGTCTCCTCAAGAGATAACTAACTGCCCTTAGCTCTCCGAGAAAAAACCTTTAGCCAGCAGGTTTGACCCAGGACTCGCAACAGGTCGCATAAAGAGCAGACTGCTAAGGCACGACCAAGAAAACTCTATTGTGCTCCATTCACATAACTCATTCTAAATTTCTGTAACAAATTATTGTTAAGCTTATTCTTCTATCTGTTTAATTTAGCAACGAATTTAATTTTCAATGAATCCAAAGAAGCCTGAATAATTGAAGTGTAATGCAATCTTAGGCTTGGAGAAGAAAGCTTTAAAAACCTTCAGAAAAACAAGGTAAAAAGCGTCATTAATCTTCAGCTTGTCGATGTCAGAAAAAACAACAAATAAGCAAAAACGTTTGATCCGAGTATATCATCTAATTCAATAACTCGTTATGGTTTCAGGTAGCACATCAAAATCTCATATTTCCTTAATGGTTTTCTTCTTGGTGGAACATCATGAGATAAACACACCCAAATTTAAAATCCTGGATTGTGATATAAATAATTCTTTTTTGAATTGTTTTACTTTTATTTTCTCTACTTAGTATTATGTAGCACATATATAATAGGTAGTAAAGCTATTATATTCCACTCAAAAATTCAACACGTAACTTTAACCGGAATGCATTTTTCAGGCATCCTGGAAAAATAAGAAAAAATGAAGATTTTGATAAAAATACCGCAAATTAAAGTATCTACATGGAAATTAAAATATATACGATCTTGATCTAAATTGCTTTTGACTATGTAGAAATTCGTAACTAAGATTTCAGAATATTGCTTATTATTACTTCATTACTAGATTTTCTTACATGGGAAGTCGTTATTCACTTTTCTTTCACCTTGTTAAGGAAAGAAAAATTAATTTCTATTGTATTAGATAGAGATCAGCTTTTATAAGATTTGACCATTGCCTTACTTCGAATACAACCATTTCTTAGAATGTTTATTTCGATTAGCATGCTGTAGAGAGAAGAATAAAGTTTTTTGAGAATAATTTGTTTTAAAACAGGTAAAGAATGTTTTGTAGATGGAACACATCACATTTTTTACTATAAGGTAATTTGAGGTTGATTATTAAAGCGTACATTATGTATGTGTCCCTAAAATGTCAGGTTTAATTAATTTTAAAACAGAATTCAATTATGTGCAACAACAAATCACGACTGCCCTGGCTCTGTAAATTTTCGAAATCAGATTATCGCACCTGATGCTTAACTTTTGCAGTTTGCAAACAAACAACAATTAAGGAAAATCGATATAATCCACTCACAGAACTCTTATCAATGATGTCATTTTCCTAACACGGTCTGCTTAAAATGCTCCTACCATCTCTTCACAGGCGTCAGTGATCTTTACCCTGATGGCATGCAATTCTAAATCGTGTGGGGAAACCTGTTTCTGGCATGCACTTGAAGTGCGGGAATCAGTTTTTTTGATATTGATGAAAATACTGCATGATAGGTTGTACTTGGTTTTAGGTAGGTGAGTTCATTGTTATTGGTTTAAATTTTAAAATACTTAAAATGTTCTTAAAAGGGTATTTGTTATTCCTGTTTCTTTTGTTTTACTCCTGGCCATACAAAGAGAACAGAATTCCAATCACATAACAGTGATCTTTTAGGTTTCACTATCGCTTTAAATAGAGATATCTTCTATTTTACTGCTTAGGACATGGCCCTGCGGCAGCGCTGTCACGTAATAGTACAATGCAAAAATTATAATGATAATAATAATAATAATATAGTACACAGTCAATAGGCTAAAATTTAGTTACTTTCCTGTAGTTTTTAAGTGGAGCTAATAGTACAATGCAAAAATTATAATCATAATCATAATAATAATAATAATAATAATAATAATAATAATAATAATAATAATATAGTACACAGTCAATAGGCTTAAATTTAGTTACTTTCCTGTAGTTTTTAAGTGGAGCATAGAGCATCGTTTCGATGTTTCTGTGATTGGATTTGAAGCTCTAGTTTGAGAGTTCAACAACAGCATTTATAGGTTATATATTACGTTGAGGACAAATATCTTTTTGAGGAAAGATAAAAAAAATATTGTTATATATAATTCTCTATTTATTATAACCATATAATAATATAAAATAATAAATAAAGTCAAAACAATAAATTCTAATCTTAATAAAGTTATTAATCTGCTGTACGCCATGATGACGAGGAATTGGCACTGTATAACGAAATCACGACTTGCGGATGCGAAAATGGTGACATTTTGCCCAGAAACCTTCTTTCAAGGTGTAGTCATTTTTATGTGAAATTAAACATTACATGTGACCTACCTTCCCTTCCAAAGGAAGTCATGTAAAGGAATTTTACGCTCGAAGAAATCCATTGTCCTCCGCCAGGTTTGAACCCGGGACCTAGAGAATACGATGGAGGGCGATATCAAATGGAGAAAAAAATGGAAATGGCGTGTTATTTATGGACGCTCTTTAACTGATGTGGTTCTCAGCGTCCCATTCTATACTGGGAGTGAAAGACCGCTTAATTTTGCTCAGAGGCCTCTCTTATCAGGCTTGAGGTTCTGTTACGTGCCGTAAATCAACGACACGGAATCAACGGCTTTACTTCCCTTCCGAAGGAAGCCATGCTAAGGCTTTTTACACCCGAAAAAATCCATCGTCCTCCGCCGGGTTTGAACCCGCGACCTCGGGTATATGAAGCTAGCATGGTAACCATTACACCACGGAGGGCGATCAAATAGAGAGTCATGTGAATGGAACACATAAGATTTGTTTACTTTTTTGATGTTAAGAAGGCGCCACCGGAATATTTGATACAAAAACACACACGCTGTATAAGAGTTCTGTTCACACCACAAGGCAGAAATGCGTAGCGTTTTGCTAAAGCACGTTTTGTGACCAGCCGCCATCTTGCGATGCTTCACACTACCATATACACCATAGCTAAATCTGTCAAATTAATTGTTTTTTCAAGTTTTTGAAGTAAAACATAAAGGAGAATGGATGGGGAGAGATCGCTAGTTGAAGGCATACGTAATGCAGTTGCATTTTTCAGCTTGTCAGAAGTTGTTATTGATAAATTGGTATTATTGCACCAAACATTACGCAAGGTTATAACTTAATTTTATTCTAATTTCCTGAAGGAGGGCAAAATGTCAGATTTTGACTAAATCTTATTGTTTGTCTCTTATGCCTATAGCCATGAATTCCATTATAATAACTTTCATTGTGGACTGCATGTATTTAATTCCAAGTTCGAGGAACACGCCCCCTATTCTCACGGTTCTGATATCATAAGAGTATAATTTGATATTAATTATTTCTCGCGGTAGCTGCTAAATGGGCGAATTAGCAAGAGGTTTCTTATAAACCGGACTAGGTTGCTAATTTTGGCTGCTTCTCAACGGTCAATCTAAAATCTAACAAACAATACAGAATCGTTCCGTTGATAATGTATAATATATTTCACTAAGTATATCACTGAAAAATCATTTAAATAAGACACTAACCTGTGAAGCACATTTCCCTTTCCTTGTTTATACTTCTGATATTCGAGAACTACAACCAAACAGCACCCACGTATTGACCGTTATACTGGTTTAAAACTCACACTCTAAATTTGCTGCTTAATTGAACACTTAACACCACAAAATCACTTAAATAAATACCCTAACCTAAGTATTGAAACTCGTCTGCTGTTCGAGAAACTACAATCAAACACCACACACGTATTGATCGTTATAGTGATTTAAAACCTAAAGTATAAATGAACTGCTTAAATGACATTGAATATCACACAACCTTGCTCAGTTAAAACATGTAGAAAATTAAAATATGACGGCTTGACAAAAACGTGCTTCACCAACCACAGGGATAGGGCATTTCTTGTCAATTCTCTCTATATCTCTACACACGCTCGCCATTTTAGTAGTCGCTTCTTGCATTCGGATTAACAAATGAATGCAAAAGTAGGAATGAGTAATTTATTCTGCAGCATGCAATAAAGACACGACATTTAAAGCAGAAAGGTTGTGTGAATAAGCTCCTCTCTTAGAGAAGCATTTACGTGCATTAAAACGTAAACTCATTTCCCAGGAGAAGTGTGATTTGTTTACGTGAACCTGGCCAAAAGCACTTGAAATTTCCCTCAGGATCCACCTCAAGCAGACAAATCTACATCTTGATTGATAGCAACGAAATGCGGTGTGGAAAAAACACACGCGTGGGTGAGAGATTCTAAGAGAAGTCATAAATCACAGCAAAGGTGCTGGATAAACAGGAAATTTATTTCTAATGCACGTGAACCTTTTTATAAAAATCTGATGTGTTCTATTCACATGATTCTCTTTATATCTATGGAACAAATTATTGATAAAAGGCTTATTTTTCTATTTACTTCATATTAATCGAGAATAAATAGCAAAAATTGCTTTATTACTTGCTTCTTTATAGGCAGAGGGAAATGAGGGAGTACTACAAATTAAATCGAAACTAAAAGCTTTTAAAGTTGGTTGCTTTAAGTTCCTTTGTTTGTATGGCCAAAGTCGACAAATTCCCAATTAAGAAAAATATTTTATAACTGAAATCAATAAAACGATGAACTCTATAGAAAAAAGTATATACACTAAAATGTGTGTTTTAACGAGATCAACATTTTTTTGAGTTGTAAGTTTTTGTTTATCTCTTACGGTTTACTAGTTATACAAAATCCAGCAAAATTCATCCATATTAAAGAGTTCCTCAGAGGCTATTCCCAGAAAATTAAAGATGTAGATTTTGTCAAGCAAATGTCTTTATTATAGGATATTTTAGTCAAAATCATTGTAGTCATTTTTGAGAAAATTTTCGAAAATATTTCTATATAAAGGTAATTGGGGGTGGATGGATTTTCTTGAAAGTCTTCGTGTTGCATCCTTAGAAGATACTAGACTTAAATAGCAAGTTTGGTATTTAAAGGACTTTTTGTTTTTGAGTTATTCTGCACACACAAACATGTTTCTAAACATACCTTTTTGGGCTCAGGGGGTCTCAAAACATATATTTCCGGTGAAACCTCGGTATCGAACTTTTGAGTACAGTATACTATGTACATAGAACGTGTAGAGAAAGTAAACATTGCGTTGAATGAAATTTTGATGCTCACTTCGATATGTGAGGTAAGAGTGTCTACCTCACATTCAAGGGGTCGCGAGTTTGATTTCTCTTTTCTTGCAGAATTTTTTCTTATCCTGAGAAGAGGAACGTAGCTCCATGGACCTTGAGATCTTCTGAGCTGCATTTCATGGCTTTCATTCATTAAAAGCCATAATCAACCTGGTTACACAACGTTAAACTATCCAAAGTAAATAAATAAATAAATGTTTTGATGGTTAGTTTATATAATTATATAATTTCTTTACACTATCTTAAAAGGATGCATTTTTACTTACTGTACTACATAAACTAAGTAGAGCAAGTATTATGTTCCGTTCAAATTCGATGCCAAGATTTCACGGAAATCTCTTTCATCCAGAAACAGCAGCTTCAGAGACTAAAATTTATATTTAAGGCTTCCTGAATAAAAATATCTAATATGCTCCACTCACTGATTTTCTCAAAAGCTCTATAACAAAAGCCTAATCTTCCATCTACTTCATGCTAATCAAGATAAACACCAGCAGATACGGTCTTGTTACTTAGTTCCTTATAAGTAGAGGCGAAATAAAGGAATACTCTAGTCAAAAGTTTTAAAATGCGGGTACTATGTGATTCAAATCCGTTTTTTTGCGTGGCAAGGAATTAACAATTTCCCGTATGAGAAAGGTTTTAGTATTTTAAAACTGAAACCAATAACCACTAATATAACGGTCAGCTCCACGAAAAAAATGTCTAGGAAATAAGTTCGTTTGTTTAAGGAGATCTACATTTTCTGTGTAGTAAGTTTTTGTCTACCTCTTAGGGTTTACCAGTTATGCAAAATTCAGAATAATTCACCTAGAATAAAAGCGTCTTCAGGGGCTATATCCAGAAAATTAAAATTATACATTTTATTTGTCTTGTATATATTTTAATTATGAGATTTCAATCAAAATCGTTATAGCCACTTTTGAGAAAACGAAGATTTTCGAAAGTTTTACCATGTAAAGGGTAGTTGGGGGTGGGGGATTTACTTGAAAATCTTCGTGTTGCATTCTTGGAAGATACTGAACCTAAATATCAAGTTTGGTATTTAATGGCTTTTTCGTTTGTGAGCGTCGCTGCACGCGCGCGTACGCAAACATACATACATACATACCTACATACACACACAGGGAGATTTTTCTAAATATGCTGTTTTTGGACTCCGGAGTCCCAAAATATTTTATTTTCGGTGAAATCTCGGTATCGAATTTTTGGGTGCAATGCAGTACATTCTCTATACACTATGTACATATTTCGTGTGGGGTAAAGTAAAGAGAAAAATTAAAAAGGAATATGTTTTCTGTAGTGTTTAACGTCCGCTTTTACTACTATGGCACCGCAGGCGATGACACTGATGATACAAGGAATGAAAATGGAGCATTGTTGGAATGCAATGGAGGGGGAAACCGGAGTACCTGGAGAAAACCTACCCCTGCGCCGCTTTGTCCGCCACAAATCCCACATTCGGTCGTCTGGAATCAAACCCGCCCACTTTGGTGAGGTGCGGCCATTTGTGTGTGTGTGTTTGTGTGCGTGTGGGAGAGAGTGAAAGAGAGAGGGGAGGGTTTTCATCTTCGAAGCAAGCAAACCAATTTTCTCGAAAACCAGCCGACAATAAAATACGCCATATTCTCAAAAATGTCTCTAATGAGTTTGATAAAAATACATTATTTTGAAAGATATTTTCATTACAAATGGAAGGTGTATCTTGAATTCTCTGGGAATAGATTCTGAGTGACTTTTAGATAACCAGTTAATTCTGATATAGAGACACTTTTTTAAAACAAGTAAATGTCTTTAAAACATATGTCTATGACAAATAAATTATTTCTGTAGCAGCCACTTTCGAGTTATTACTTGTTATTGTCTTAATTTTTCCGTAAGTTTATGCTCTCTAATATGAAGTCTCTTATTTTCCAGGTTGGGCAAAGAGAAGGGAATCTCAGACCAATCGCATAGCGACCCTGATTCGCTTTGGTGTAGTATGTTCCCGCACTACTAAGAAATTTGCAGCAAAACCACAACTGCAAATGCTTATCTTGATTAGCAAGAAAACTTTTAAGCAATAACAGGGAATATCTTATAAATAGCTCTAGGATAAAAATGTACTGGACAGAAATTACACTTTTTATGGGATCTTCTTTTTGTGTACAAAGATTTTGTCTATGCTAAGGCTTGGCTTTTTCTCAAAAATCATCCACAAAGAGTAACTTTCAGCGACTATTCCAGAAAATTCAAGATATACATGCCTTTGTCATGAAATATCTTAAACATAAGAGTAGTATTTTAATGAAAATCGCTACACCCATATTCTGCAAACAAGTTATATCTAAAGGGTAATTAGGAGTGGATGGAGTTTCCTAAAAAACAAAAATAACTTTTTGTCTCAAGCTTGAAGGATGCTAAACTTAAATACCAAGCTTTTTATTTAACCAATTTTTCATTTTTGAGCTATGTTACCTTTTTCTTAAAATACTTTTTCGGATTCAGTGACGTCAAAAGGTGAACTTCTGGTGAAATTTTCGTATCGAATTTTTGGGTCTCCTCTACCTACTAAGTATATAGTACGTGGTAGAGAAAGTAGAAAAGAACCAGTATGACCGTTGATGTGTTTTTTTTTTTGGTAGTGTTTAACGCCCGCTTTTATTACTTGTGGCACCGCAGGCGATGGCATTTTTTTTGTAGTGTTTAACGCCCGCTTTTACTGCACTGGCACCGCAGGCGATGACAATGATACATGAAGATGGAGCCCCGGTGGAATGAGATGGGGGAAACCGGAGAACCCGGAGAAAATCTACCCCTGCGCCGCTTTTTCCACCACAAATCTCACATGCGGTCGCTTGGGATCGAACCCGGGCCGTCTAGGTGAGAGGCGAGTTGTCTGACCACTAGGCCACGCGATGGCACTGATGATACATGGAATGAAGATGGAGCACCGGTGGAATGCGATTGCGGGGTAACCGGAGAACCCAGACACCTTTGTCCACCACAAATTTCACATGTGGTCGCTTGGGATCGAACGCGAGTCGTCTAGGTGAGAGGCGAGTGGTGTAATCCCTCGGCCACGGCGCGGCCACCTTTGATGTGGCATATATACAATACATATATAGAGAGTAATATATGCTCGATAATCATGAGCCATATTCAGAAGAGGGCCGTCTCCTTTGCGCAGTGGTAGCGCGGCTGCTTGCCAAGCGGGAGACCTGTGTTCGACTCCCAGTACCGGCGTGGGGATTTCTCCCCCGCTGGGAGACCTGGACTGGGATGCACTCAGCCTCGTGAGACCAATTTAGGAGCCACTTAATGGAGAAATATCGACTCCAGGTCGTGAAGACCGCATTAACCAGGCGGGGGGGGGTTCGAAGTGCACCCTCCAATACTGCACCCATCCATGAAGTATGTCGTGGACCGAGATGGGGAACGCAGCTGCCGGGCGGTAGGCCAAGGTTCTCTAGAACTGTACCCTAGAGTTATATTTAGCAGAAGTGATCTTTGAAAATGCCACGCGCACGCGTATGTGTGTATGTGTGCGTGTAGAGTGAGAGAGAATGAGAAAGCTATTTACACAACAGTTTTGTTTTTCTGTTTATCCTGAGCATATTTACCAGAAGTGGTTTCCTTTAGGTATTTCTTTTACAATTCAGCTCAACTATTAAAGCGTCAATGCAATGGCCTCGCAGTCATCTGACTGGAGTGATATTTTCAAAACATCTTATCGCAGCTGATGTTCTGTTCTTTGAAACCTTGTTGCACCTGCTGTTCGTTTGTTTAATTCTGGAGACAGTGAAGGAAAGAAAGAAAGAAGAAAAAAAACATTCGCTAAATAAATTTGTTCTAATGCGTCATCTATCATTTGAGAACTAATGTATTATAATTATAACCTGATAAAGCTCCCCTCCCTGTATATCATTAATTATTAATAGTCTATTTTGCTGAATTGTCTTATCAAATACAATTCGTGTTTTCATCTCTTATTACAATTCACTCTCGTCGCTTCGCTCCGGCGTAAATTATCGACAAGATGAAAACACTTCTTATTAGGGAAATTTTAAATAAAAATCCGACAATTCAAGATTTAAACTACTTAAAATTTTGAACCATGGTTTATATTTAAATTAGACATACGATACGTTATTGTACGGTAGTATAACGCTTTAAGAAATGTAATCTGTATTTCCGAAAAAATTCAATAAACGCGTTTTATTGGCCCTGCGTTTTATTGGTCTCATAGGTACGGCAATTTAATAAAAATCCGGAGTGACATTTTTAAGATAACACATTTTCTTATTAACGGCGGTGCGAATGAAGGAGAGGAATCTGATTTTCATCAAAATCCTCGGCTTGTAGTACTTTTTAACGTACCTGTTTGAAAATATCAAACATCAAGTTCTAGCATGCACTGGCAGTGAGTTTTGCTTTAATCGGGAAAACTGCTGATTGCTAAAAAGGGTGGCAAAAGATTTTAGTATGTGCGAATTACCTGGCTTAGAGTTAGCACTTTCTTTCGCGTATTGAAAGTATGATATAAAACAAAGTGGAAAATTGTGTAATAAACACTGTGCATTCGTTTTATGCCAAGGCCTCGGATCGTGCGAAGGTACACAGGCCACTAAACTCTTGGGGTTTCCGTTCCGTAACTCCCGCTTTACTTACCAGTGTTAATAACATGCTACCTGTCTGACGAAAGAATGCAGTTGTTAGGGAAGGTCGCTGGTGTAGAATGACATGATTCAGAGCTGCCAGAGAAGGCTGGTGTATAGTTTAGTGCAGTCTGACCATTAAAACATGAGCGTAGTGTACTTAAACAGGAATAAACTAAACGATCTACAGGAAGTTAAACTGGCGGTTTTCTGTATCACTAATGAATATTAGTTTTCTATTTTATGATCGTATGACTACGTGCAGCGGTGTTTGCATTTTGACTTGATTCGAACCTATCCAGTGTAAGAGACAACTGCTGCATTCCAGTATTGCCGAACTGTACAAGCCATGCACCGGGAGTGATGACGTAATACCGCTTATCTATTTGTATTTTTGCAAGCTTCCACTCATGGCAGTCTGCGTTCTTTCTTCAGACAGATAATCAGTACTTATCTCGTTATAAGTGTTGTTGACGGTGGTGATTTCATCGGATGAATTTATCATTCACACGTGTTAAGTTATTGTTGCATGATGTTCATAATACTTCACAGTGGGCTTTTGGTTTTAAAAGTTAAGTAGCTGTGTGGACAGAGGTTTGTAAAACACCCAATTGTCGTGCAACACGGTCTGATAGACTTCTTAAGTGAACATTTGAATGAAATACCAAATTCGTTTAGCGTTTAGCGTAGTTCTAAATTTACTCTACCCGGAATTGGATAACCAGGACATTTCTACTGAAATTGTCTACACACCTGTCTACATGATACCGTTTTCGCATATTTATCGTACATAAAATTACGCTGTTAAGTGCAAATTTGTTGACAGCCATTTCCAAGGACAATAACCAACTACCTTGTCTGAGGAAATCGCACATAACACACATTTTGTCAAAACACTTCACAAAGCAACGACTGAGACACCTCACAACTTTCGAACGTACCCTTTACACATCCTGCGCCGCTTCTTCGCAGACATAATACCGAAGTCACTGCCATCTCGGGTGAAACATACTTATGGCGCACGCATAAAACGAATCACGGTATTTTATAAGCTTATGCTCATTCGCTAAGAAATGCAAAGATAAATATGAAATTGCTGCATTCTTACCTGCTATAAATGCAAATATTGTACATAAGCATTTCGGTGCCACATAACGTTGCCAATTGATTTCACAATTGCCTCAATCTACTGGTGACATAGTTGGCCCATGATTCATTTAGGAATGTGTTTCTACTTTGTCTATGTTCTATGTTCATAGTGTGTAGAGAAGGTATTGTATTGCACCTAAAAAGTTCGATACCGAGATTCCACTGGAAATATATGTTTTGAGACCACCTGAATAAAAAACAATATCCGTGTGTGTGTGTGTGTGGGGGGGGGGCAGCTTAAAAACGACAATTCCGTTAAATAGTTAACTAGCTATTTGAGTTTAATATCTCCCAAGGATGCGACACGTAGATTTTTGAAAAGTCCCCCACCTCCGAATACCCTTTAAATAGACACATTTTCGAAATGTTTGATTCTCTCAAAAATGGTTAACGATTCTGATGAAAAAATCGTATATTAAAGATATTTAGTTCAGATATAAAATGTATATTTTGAATTTTTTTTTTGAAAAGCCTCTGAATACCTCTTTATTTAGGATGAATTTTGCATAACTGGTAAACAGTAGGAGCTTGACAAAAATTTATCACACAAAAAATCTAGATCTCGTTAAAACACATAATTTATGTCATATACGCCTTTTTATAGAACTGACCGTCTGTGAGACACTGCTTGTTACTGGATTCAGCTTTAAAATACTTTACTCAAACGGGACCATACAAAACGAAACGACCCTCTATTGTTTCACACAGCGATGAACTTTTAAAGGATTTGATTATCACTTCAGAATAATGTATTTCCTTATTTCCCTTCTACTTAAAAGGAAGGAATTAATAAGATCAGTTTCGCAAATATTTATCTCGATAAGCATGATGTAGATAATGCAATATTTTTGTAAGAATAGATTGTATTTGGAACAGCTAGAGAAAGTTGTGTGTATGGAACACATCAGATTTCTTATTTTCATAACACCGGTCAGTTGGGCAACAGTAACCGTTACTGCTTATGCTTGTGACTAATGCTTTTCTGAATGGAAAGAAAATAAAAGATGATTTTCGTATTAATTAACACTCTTATTATTTATAAAGAGATAACGGAGAAATAGAGAAATAATTAATATAAATAATTTCATACGTTACAATTTATAAGTTATTTGTTGCAGTTAAATCACTAGTGAGTTATAATTTTATTTGAACAGAGCACAAGTTAGAATTCTGTTGTTAGGTAACAAATCTTTAGCAATGGCAAGTTGGAAAAGGCAATTATCTCGAAGTCAATGTAGTGACGGTAATTAAGTTCCAGGAAGATCAATAAACAAAAACTTCATTAAGATTGGGCAAGTAAATACCTTCTAAAATCTAAGGGACGCGACCTCGGAAGCACATAGACCGTTTTGGTAACTAACAAACGGAAAGATATATTAGTGTTAAACAATCAAAGAGAATGAATGTACCTATCGGATGCTAATATGAAATGTAAGGATTGGCGACTAAAATGTAAGAACTGTGGTGGAGTAAGCAGTAGTAAGTGCATTCACATGACATTTTCTACATGTTTTGCAAAAATATTTTACCTAAGATTATTCTCTACCTACACCATGCTAAACGAAATTAACATTAACAGAATTGGCCTTACTACTTAGTTCCTTATAAGCAAAAGGGAGGTAACGGAGACACCAGGCTAAAGCGATAGTCAAACGTTTAAAATCCGGTCAATATGTGAAAAACTGAAATTCCAGAAAATATTTCCAGTAAAAGAAACGAGAGACGAAACGAAAGATAGAAGAAGACGCGTAGTTTAACACTGAAACAAATAACAAGGAATATCTCGGAAAAGGTTAACTCTTCAACAAAAATATATATGTGATTTAATATGTGTGTTTCAATTAGTTATAGTAAGATTTTGTTAATCTCTTTCGTTCTACCAGTTGCTAAAAAATTCAGAATAAATCATTCAGAATGAATAGGTCCTCAGAAGTTACTTCGTTATAACGATTTTTGAGAAAAAAAAATTTCAAAAAATGTTCCTAGTGAAGGCTAGTTAGGGATTGGGGGGATTTTCTTAAAAACCTTCGTGTCGTATCGTTGGAAGATACCAAACCTAAATAACAAGTGTGATACTTAACGGTATTTTAGTTTTTGAGCTGTACTGTTCACATACACGGACCTTTTTCTAAAAATGCTTATTTGACTCAGGGGACCTTAAAACACTCATTTCCGATGAAATCACGGTATCGCGATACAATACCTTCTCTATACATCATGTATGTAGTACGTGTAGAGAAAGAAAGCATAGGGTTATTCAGAAAAAACATATATGCATGTGTGAGGGAACACAGTAACCTAAAAACGAAAAGTCGGTTAAATACCAAACTGGATATTTAGGTTATGCACCTTCAAAGATGTGATACAAGATTTTAAAAATAATCCTTTCATCTCAAATTACTCTTTACACGAACTAATTTTCCGAAAGTTCGATTTTTTCAAAAATAATTCTATTTTGATTAAAATACCGTATATTTAACGATATTTACATGAGAAATGATAGGGAGTAGCTTCTGAATTCCTATTCATTTTGAATGAATTTTACTTAACTGGTAAACCGTCTGAAATAGACTGAAGTGTAGATCTGGTTAAAATGCACAATTTAATTCATTTATACAGATATATATTTTTTATTTATTTGTTCTTGTAGAGCTATTTTCGAGATACTCCTTGTTATTGTTTTTTTTTTTTTTTTTAAATTTCCAATACTTAATATTTTTCCCAAATAGAAAGTCGTTATTTACCGTTTCTCATCCTGGTCATGTAAAGAAAAGGAAATTTCAGTTGTACCGCATAGCGCACAGCTTTAAAAGATTTGAATATCGCTTTAGCCTATTGTATTTGTTTATTGCCCTTATACTTTGAAGGAACAGTAGTAATATAATTTCTGCAGATTATCTCAATTAGTATGAAGTAAATATAATAGGCCTTTGTAAAATACTTTTTGAAGAATAGCTAGAGAACATCATAGGAATAGAATCCATCAGATTGAAGCGTTTTAGATATGACGTCACGTTTCCAATTCGTATATTAAATCACAGCATATAAACAAAAAAATGCAGGTAGAAGTGAAGAAGCACTACCAGAAGATTGCAGATAATATTGCTTTTCGATTGGGATTCCGATACATTGTTTCAGTGTGTCTCTTAAGAACAAAAGGGAATTTTATATGCTTCATTGACGCTCTGAGAGGGTTTAAAACCTTTCCAGTAACACATTCTGACTGTATAAGTTTCCGACGTATAGAGAGTGCGAAGAACAAAGGAACTGACAGAAAAGCAATAAAAATAGAAGATAAAACAAAAAAAAAGAGAACAGGAGACTTTTGATGGCATTACCTGTCGATTGAAAAATTTTTGTGTGATATTTCTTTATCTTCAGCAGATAACGGGTATTTGGTAGGCTTCCACTCCAGATCTGTTTAAAAACCTCATTTAAAAGTATTTAAACATGGAACTTTATAACTTTTTCAGATTTGACATATTGAATTCGCTGTCGTGGTTTCTTGTCTTTGGCAGATTTAAGTCTTTTTCCTACCATTTCTTATACTTAATTTCAATTTACCTCCACATATTTTCTGCTACATTTAAATATGTAATGTGTTTCATTTACATGACTTTATCTAGTTATTATGCAACAAATTATTCTTAAAAAAGCCTATCCTTCTCTCCACTTCGTGCTAATCAAGATAAACAGAAGAAAGCAAAAATATTAATATTAATTCTTTCCATGCAAGCAAAAGAGTAATACGGGAATACACAACGCTAAAAGAGATAGTCAAATCCTTTAAAAGCTGATTGATTTGTGACTGAAATTAGTTTTTCTGTATTGTCAGAAGTTTACAATTTTCCGTATGAGAAGAGTTTTAGTATTTAAAACTTAAATTAATATTAAGAATCCCACGGAAATGGTAAACTCCACGAAAAAATGTACATTACTTACTTGCAAGAACATATAAACTATGTTCTAAATTTACACAATTTAAATATTCGTTTAATAATTTCAAACATGTTTCCTTCTCTGCTTCATACATAGTACATAGAGAAGTAATGGCGTTTCACCCAAAAGTTTGAATTCGAGATTTTAACGAGGGTGTATGTTTTAGGGTCTCCTTATTAGAGAAAGAACCGTGTGAGTTTCTATATATCGAAGTGTCAACTCAAAAACAAAAAGCTGGTTAAATATTAAACTTGACATTTAAGTATCTTCCGAGGGTACAACACTTAAGATTTTCAAGAAAATACCTCTTTTCCAAACAGTCCTTTACATGGAAATATTTAAAAAATGTTGAAGTCAAAATTGGCTATAACGATTTGAATTAAAATATGGTATATGAAAGATACTTAGATGACACTTAAATGTACATCTTGAATTTTGAGGAGAATAGACTTAAAGAAGTCTTCCTTCTAAATGTCTTTTTAACAGCTAGTAAACCTTAAGAGATAGGCAAAATATTACTACACAAAAATATAGATCTTGTCAAAAAACACAATTTTTGTCGTACCCTAATAAATGTATGCTATACAATTTAGAGATACTAGTTATTATTGTTTCAATTTTAAAATACTAAAAATTGCCATCCCAATGTCATTTTAGTCCTGGTCATGTAAAGAGAACCGGACTTTAAGGGCAGTTGTATAGCCGCAGCTTTTAAAAGATTTGACTATCCATTGTTGGATAGTTGGATAGTCGATTAACAAGAAGCAGATAGAGGAAAAAGTTTATTAACAATAGCTTGCTTGCAAAACAGCTAAAGAAGTAAGTTATTTGAATGGGATAGATTAGATATTATAATTTATGCTTTTCCATTTATTACTTTCTATACACGTACTATGTACATAACATATAGAGAAGGTATTATGTTGCATCCAAAACAAATTGTTTATAAAAATGTCCGTGTATGTGTGTAGGTGTGTTTGTCCGTGACTGTGAGTAATGAGACACTACATGTCCTGTCCCGGGGCAAAATTATATTTTTAGAAGAGAAAATATAAATGTACATGAGAATGGGAAGGGTAGAAAGACTTTTAACACGAGCTCGGGGTACAAGATCCCGTTACCGGCCGTGTATTGAACCGAGGGAAGGGGTGAATATGCCCTGCCCGAGGGAACTAACGAGACACAAGACAACAATGCTCGCTGTTCAGGCGACATTGTAAAGCACTTGGTGAAGGACCTCCGCATAACTAAGATGTGATTTTAGAGTACGTGGTGGAGACGAACAGGCTACCTGGGAAAGAGGGAGATAGTTGTTTAATACTGACCAGAACACGTACGGCATCAACATTAATAAACTATAACATTCGCGGGCGAGTGAAGTGCAACGTCACAGTAGAAAATTAAGAAGTATACGCGTGTATTCTACGGCGGAAAAAGGCCGGACTCAATTAATAAAGCACTTGTGTCTCACCACTATCTGAAAGAGATTCCATGCTAATAAAAACCCTGAGCAAAGCCAACAACAAACCTACACCATTCTTATAACCATAATCTGCACTCGGGATAAGAACCCATACCGTTCCAGTAGCATAGCTCAAAAACTAAAAGTTCATTAAATACCAAACTTGATATTTAAGTTCAGTGTCTTCCAATGATGCGATACTAAGATTTTCAAGAAAGTGCCCACCTCAACGACCCTTTACATGAAAAAAGACGGACATTTTAGTTTTCTCAAAAACGGCTGTAACGACTTTGATCAATATTTCTTATATTTAATATATTTGCACGACAAATAAAATGTATCTTTTGAATTATGTGGGTGTAGCCTCTGAATACCTATTTATTTATAATGAATTTTATTGAATTTTACAGAAGTGGTAAACTGTAAGAGATAGCCAAAAACTTACCATAAAGAAAATGTAGATCTCGTTAAACACACAATTTTGTCCTGTATATTTTGTTGTAGAAGTAACCGTTTCCGAGATATTCCTTTTTATTGATTTCAGTTGTGAAGTATTTATATTTTTCTGAGACAGTAAGTTTTCGTTTTTCTTTTGTTCTACTCCTGGGCAAGCAAAGAAGCGATTTGCAATTACAATCGCATAACGACAGCTTTTAAAATATTTCACTATCAGTTTAGCCTAGGGCATTCCATTAGTTCCTCCTACTTATAAGAAACGAAGCAATAAGAACTTTCGGCTAACAGTTATCTGGATTAGCAAGGTGCAGAAGGAGGAATAATATTATGTAAGAAGTTTGTAGAACAGCTAGAGAAATTCATATGAATAACACATTTTTTTAATTTTGCATAACTAGCTAACTGTAAAGGATAGACAAACCTTACTACACAAAAAATATAGAGCTCATTAAAACACACAATTTGTCATAAACATCTTTTTGCTGGAGTCGACCGTTATTGAGACTTTCCTTGCTATTGATTTCCGTTTTAAAATACTTTAACTGTTGTTATTTAGGAACTTGTTAACTCCTGATCACGCAAAGAAACGGATTTCAATCCCATGGCAACCACATTTTAAAAAATTGGACTGTCGGTTTAGCCTAGTGTATTCCCTTACTTCCCTCCTACTTAAAAGGTACTATGTGATAAGAGCGTTTGTGCTAATGTTTATCTCGACTAGCATAAACTAGACAGAAGAATAAGCTTATTAAAAATAATTTGTTGCCCGCTGAGTAGTGTGCTGGTAGTGTGTTTGCTTCACATTCTACAGGTCGTGAGTTCGAATCTTGCATTGGGTGAGTTACCCGGATAAGGTTCTTTTTTGGGTTTTCCCGTAACCTGAGAAGACGAATGTCGAGTAACTTTAAGCTTATTACTCCATGGCACGACAGCTCACGGGGAGCCTTGGCCTACCGCCCGGCCGCTGCGTCCCCCATCTCGGTCCACTACAGACGTCATGGATGGGGTGCAGTATTGGAGGGTGAGACGTGGTCAGCGCCTCGAGTTCCCCCCCGACCGGTTAATGCGGTCCTCATGACCTGGAGCCGCTACTTCTCCATCAAGTAGCTCCTCAATTGGCCCCCCAGGGACCTCACGAGGCTGAGTGCACCCCGGTCCAGGTCTCCCAGCGGGGGAAAAATCCCCACGCCGGTACTGGGGATCGAACCCAGGTCTCCCGCTTGGTAGGCACTTTAAGCTTATGGACCCCGAAATCATTTGAGCATCATTTCACCAATTTCATTCATCGTCCGAAATGACCAACCAGGTTAAAAGACGTTAAACTACAAAAAAAAAAAAAAAAAAAAAAAAAAATAGTAATAATAATAATAATTTGTTACAGAAAAGTACAGAAACGCATGTGAATTGAACACATATTTTCTTTTTTCTTTTTATGGTCTCTAAAAACAGTCCAATCGTATTGCAGTAAAGGAAAGTGCCTGGTGGCACGTAGATAAATGCGGTTCTTATCTGCCCATTTATCACGAGGATCGAGAATCTTGCTACTAAGAACATTAATTCCCATGGTAACAGCCTATCAACTTCAGTTTGTGCACAAACCGATTATTCAACAAGTAATTTGCTAGATTGCTTCCGAGAAAGCACTTTGCTGCAAACTACGGCAGCAATTTTCGGAAATTAACGTTTTCTGTTTCATTATTAAATGAAACATTATGTGGTATTTTAGATTATGATAGTCTGGCTATTAATTGGCACTAACGGGGTTAAACAAATTTTTACTTGTTCATTTGATTGTGTAAATGACAGCTCATATTACATTTAATAGCCAGGCATGAACACGAGAAACTGGATGATATAAAATGTAAGCGAAATTGATGTTGGAAAGGTGATGATGGAGCAATTGGTGGAATGAGTGGTGGGGGAAACCGTAAGACTCGGAGAATACCCACCCTGACGCCGCTTTTTCCACACAAATCCCACGTGCGGGCGCTTGTGATCGAACCCGGGCCGCCTAGATGAGAGGCGAGCGGTCTAACCACTCAACCACAGCGCCGCCTCATTTAATATTTATACGGGTTATAATTCTTACTTTAGAAGGCAGAGGTAGTCCTTTAATTGTAATATTTTACTTCCTCTACATGTACTACGTACCTACATAATGTATAGATAAATTATTATATTCCAACTAAAATTCGATACCGATATTTCATCTAAAATATGCTTTGAGTTCCCCCGAGTCCAAAAAAGGAACTTTAGAAAAAAATCCGTGTGTATGTGCGTGTGTCTGTGTGCAGCATATCTTAAATATCTATTTAAGTTCAGTATATTCTAAGGACGCGACACAAACATTTTTTTGAAGAAATTTTCCCCAACTCCAACTACCCTTTATATGAAATATGTTTGAAAATTTTGATTTTTTAAAAAATGGCTCTCACGGATTAAAATACTATATGTTTAAGATGTTTTCATGAAAAGCCAAATGTGCATTTAGAATTTTACGGGCATAGCCTCTGAAGATCTCTTCATTATGGATGATTCTATAAATTCTGTGTATGTCATAAACCGTAAGAGATAGATAAAAAAACTTTTCTATTGCCCAAAAAATCTGGTTAAAAACACTTTTTTTTTTTTTTTTTTGTACATAACCTTTTATTAAATGGGAAATATCTTTCTTTTCGTCTCTCTTTTGTTTCCTTAGCAATCTAAAGGAGCTGAATTTCAATTGTTTCGCTCAAACCGGTTTTTAAAAGATTTCACTATCGCTATAGGCTATGTTTGTTTTACAAAGAAGCTAGTAATAAGACAATATTGCTAACATTTATTATGATGTAAGTAAAAGAATGAACATTCGTAAGAAAAGAACAGTTATAGAAAGTTATGTGAATCGAACATGCCAGGTTTTTAAATTTTAGTATATATCCAGCACGTACATAGTACATGGTAGACAAGGTATTGCATTCCACGCAAAAAATCGATAACAAAATTTCACTGGAAATACACATTTTAGGGTCGGCTGAAAAAAATTAATATCTGAATCTCAAGGGTCACACTCATATACTTCCTCTAGCTGTTCTACAAACACACTTCTTACAAAAGTATTCCCCAAACACACTTCATAAAGAACAAATTTCGAAAAATTTGATTTTTTCAAAAATGGCTCTAACGTTTTTGACTAAAATACCGTACATTAGAGACATTTACATGACAAATACTATGTATATATTGCATTCTCTGGAAATAGCTTCTAAAGACCTCTTTATTCTGAATGAACTTTGCTAAACTTTGCATTGACCATGAGGTCAAGTCCATGAGATATTTCTGTGCTGAGATGTTTCAAGTCATTTGTATCATAAATGTCTTTGACAAAATCATTTCGTCATTTCGTTTTTGAGTTATCGTGTTCATAGACATGCACACGCGAGAACCTTTCCTAAAATGTTTTTTTTTTTTTTTTTTGTTCGTTTAGATAAAGGGAATCCTATAACGTGCTTTTTCAGTGAATTCTACGTATCGAATTTTTAGGTGAAATGAAATACTTTTTCTAGCTCTGTGCCATGGACATAGAAAAAATAAAGAGAACTAATTGAAACAGAATTAACTATTGGATCATAATTTAAATAAGAATTAAATATTGAGATATTGGTTGTAATTGATTTCAGCTTTGAGGTACTTAACTTTTCGCAAACGCGGAGTCATCCTTCATTTCATCTCTTTTGTTTTACTCCTGGCCGTGCAAAGCTAATCGAATTTCAGTTGTTTCATATAGCAACTGGGGTTTTAAAAGATTTGGCCTTTTCTTTAGGCTACCCTTCTGCTTAGAAGGAAGTAATACAACCAGTTCTGCTAATATTTATCTCGATTACTACAATGTAGGTAGTTTTTAAGAAAGTCATTCGAATGGAACATGTCATATTTTTATATTTGGAGAACGTTATGCATAAAGATAATATTAATCGTATTATGTCCTACATTCCTGCTTACCGCTTTATTCTCACATGAGTAACAAACCTTGTAAACACCAGTATGCTTTTAAAGCTGTCTACTGAGGCGTTTATCAACAATAAATTTGTGTCAGAAATGTTCATTCTTTGAAACCGTACACTCACCATAATGTAAACGAAATTGTGTATATTAACCGACATTCCTCTTTCCACATTAATTCTGATACTTGTGCATTTAATTGCGGGAGTCTAACATTCGGAATCAGTTGCAAAGCACGCTAAATGGTTTATAAAACGGTTCAAAGTAAAGAGAATATCGTTTGATCTTTGGATTTAGGATTTTCTCCCAGTATACGTCGTCAATATATGCCCAGCAAAACTGAACGTCATATAATCTCTTGGTTAATGAGACAGACTGGTGTATATGTACGTAGTGGTCCCCCTCCGTGGTGTACTGGTTATCATGCTAGCCTCAAAACCCACGATTGCAGGTTCAAAGTTGGCAGAGAGTGATGGAATTTTTCGGACGCAAAAATCCTTAGCATAGCTTCCTTGGGAAGAAAATAAATGCCGGTGCTCACAGCTTGAAAGAAAAAGATTCCTAGTCAAAATGTTCTACCATTTCGCGTCCGCGAGTCGTGATTTCGTTTTACAGTGCCATCTGTGGGCAACGATCTGATCCCTCGTCACCGTGGAGCACAGTGGTGAACTCACGAACTAAAAATTCAAATCCGATCACGGAAACATCGTAACGATGCCCTTTGTTCCACTTAGGATGTACAGGAAATATTACTACTACCCGTAGGTAGTGCATATAACTAATAATAATAATAATAATAATAATAATAATAATAATGATAATGATAATGATAATGATAATGATAATGATAATGATAATGATAATGATAATGATAATGATAATGATAATGATAATGATAATGATAATGATAATGATAATAATAATAATAATAATAATAATAATAATAATAATAATAATAATAATAATAATAATAATAATAATTGTAAGTAGACTGCATTTTCAATTAATTACAAACCCTGTTGGTTTACTTAAACTATATACCTATTCTAATGTAAAGTCAGTTTTGAGTACCATTTAGCCAATATAGTCGCTTATCTCCCAGGCTATTAGCAAGTGTAATCCCGCTTTCTGTGATACGTATTTATTTCACTTCTCTTTTATCTCTGTTCTTCCCTCTCTCCCATTTTATTCTCCACTTTTGTTTTACCCTTTCCAAATATTGACATTTTTCTTGTATTTCTCTTTTCTTAGACATTCAACATTTTCATCGCGTGCAATCTGGGATGTTATTCCATTTTTATTCCCAAATGACTTTCCTCAAATTTTATATGTTCAGATAAACAGTGAGCAATTTTGTCTTTCTCCCCTCATAAAATACAACGTTCTAATTCATTGCCTTTCATCACTTTCAAAAAATTAAGCTCCTATTCTCATACACGCTATCCATATCCTCTCATGTTTATTACATACATTTATATCCCTATATCTTAACCATTCTTTCTTTTTTCGGTATAAACAAAGCGAATTTTTATTTTATATCTCAGCCCATATCTCCTGTTTATCTATCTTATTTCTCAATGACTTCCAGAATCCTATTTCGTTTCTTATCCATTCCCCCAATTCTCCCACCCCTGTCATCAAGATTTCACATAGCTACACCCACCAGCACTTCTCGTCTTAATTATTTTGAGCTGTTTCATTCATTTAGCAGATTCTGTCTTCACTTTTATACACTTATGTCAATATTTAAATATTCTCTCTAATATTACTCCACATCTTCCTGACCTTCTTAATTCTATCACTGCTCCACTCTTTGAAGCTTCTCTGCTGTGCTTTAAATACTCTTCAAGGAAAATTTTATATCTAAGATGAAATCGCTCTTCGTGATGTATGGTTGCCATGCTAACTTCATATACCTAAGATCACGGGTTCAAACCCGGCGGAGGACGCTGGGCTTTGTTTTTCGGGCGTAGAAATCCTTAGCATGACCTCCTTCGGAAGGAAGTAAAGCCGCTAATCCCGGATCACCGATCTAGGGTACGTAAAAGAACCTCAAGCCTGATAAGGAGGCTCTGAACAAAATCAAGTGATCTTTCACGCCCATTAGAATGGGACGCTAAAAATTACAGCAGATAAAGAGTATCCATAAGTAAAACTCCATTTCCATTGATACCCTATGATAGCTCTTCTGATACCCCTATATTTCCAAGTGTATAGCATTGTCGATCCTACTGTTGTCTTGTAAACCCTCCATTCCTCTCTCTAACTACATATACCCAAGGTCGCGGTTTCAAACCCGGTGGAGGACGATAGCTTTTTTCGGGGGAAGTAAAGCCGTGGGTCCCGTGTCGTAGATTTACGGCACGTAAAAGAACCTCAAGCCTGATAGAGAGGCCTCTGAGCAAAATTAAGCAGTCTTTCATGCCCAGTATAGAATGGGACGCTGAGAACTACAGCAGTTAAAGAGCGTCCATAAATAACACGTCATTTCCATTTTTCCGTTCCTCTCTGATAAGTTATGTTTACAATCGTAGTTCCTGCATTGCTGCCACAAGTATATTACAAGGTGTAGTGTTCTCAGTTTTGTACCAAAAATTACCTCTAACAAAGGTCTGGGCAAGACGAGTGCTTAATGGAGAATAAAGCAATCGTGTGATCGATTCGGAAGCAGGTTTGGCACTTTTCCGTCGTAATCCTAATGGGTTTCTGCGTCGATACATAAATGTGGATGAAACATGGATACGCTACTATACCCCAAAGTCAAAAGTACAGTCAAAACAGTGGGTATTTAAAAGCTTCGAAGAAAGCAAACATGGTGAAATCTGCAGACTAAAAGATATCCTCGGTTTTTGGGGATGCACGCGGAATCATCTACATTGATTACTTGCAGAAAAGAAGAACGATAAATGCAGAGTATTATGCATCGGAGAAATCGAGAAAAAACGCCAATATCTTGCAAAGAAAATTATTTTCTTCCATCAAAACAATGCAAGGGTGCACACCTGCGCAGTTTCGATGGCAAAAATTGTAGAACTAAAGTTCGAATTAACTACAATATGTACCGTATTAACAAGCTTTGTTCTGTTACTATTTTTTTCAAACTTAGAAACGTGGCCAGCGGAAAACGATTCACGTCTAACGAAGAGGCCATCTCCCAAACAGGTCCTATTTTGAGGAACTTACGATATCCTGCTTTTTGGAAGGCTTCAAACGGTTGGAGAAATACTTGGAAAAGTGTATCGAGATAAAAAGGTTATTTTAAAAATAAAAAGGTCTACTAAAAATAATTTATTTTTCTATCTTTCCCTGAACGCCCTTCGTAGTATTTTTCAACTTTCTCCACCTAATACAAACATTTGAAGTGAATTAAAATCTCCTATTTCTGCAAACGTTTATAAAGAAAGCCAAAAGTGTACACCTCATATTTTTTTATTTTCTTCGTAAATTGATTAGATTAAATCTTTACCCGCACATACATCATGTCCGTTTTCTCTCTCTGTCTTTCTCTTGCCCTCGTTGGATCACTTGAGTTAAAACTTGAAACTCTGGCCCAACAAACTTGCTCCTTCCCGCTAGTCACTCTAAATCAATGATGTATTGCTTAAGAGAGAGTGCAGTGGCGCCCTCTTACTTCTGAAAGAATTGACAAGCGACAGAGACCACTAGTGTGACGGAAGAGTGGTTGACAGTTTTCAAACTTTAATATAAAAATTGTGATAATTATAAAGATGTATTATTGTTAAATGTCCATTATAAAACCTACTCATTAATATTAACAGCTGAACTTCAACTGATAGCAGAAAGCTTTGTTTGTGCAAGAACAGCAAAGCGGTTTCCGTAAAGTGTATATATGCTAGAGACGAAGAACACGCCACTGCTCGAGTGTGGAAACGAGAATCTCATGTGTCGAGAACTAGTGCACTCAAGTATTCTCGTAACTACAGGCGAAGTAAGTTGACGTATGCTCCGTAGTATATGCTGGTCACGTAATAACTAGGGCCCGGATTTTTAGGTTTTAACCTATTTTTCACTTATAATTTAGAGAGTTTCAAAGTACTTTTATGTTTCAAGCCGTTTAGGTGCAAATGCGTGAATCTTATTCAACCTAAAAGAAAAGCTAAATGGGACATTATGACCTAAAACTCACTAAACTTAAGCTTTTTAAAAACCTAGATAGAAAATGTATCAATTTTTATTCAGTTCATTTGAATTACAATTGTTTCAACAAATAGTTTAGATTTGTTTTGAGTGTACATGTGGGGTTAGGCAGAAAAAGAATGTATAATGATTTTTATCTTGGTGTAGAAATTGCGTGTATGAAATATACACCAGTGACATTTTGCAAAGATTGAAAGATTTTTCTGTCTACAAAATGGCGTGTTATTTATGGACGCTCTTTAACTAATGTGGTTCTCAGCGTCCCATTCTATACTAGGCATGAAAACCACTTAATTTTGCTCAGAGGCCTCTCTATCAGGCTTGAGGTTCTTTTACGTGCCGTAATCTACGACACGGGATCAACGACTTTACTTCCCTTCCGAAGGAAGCCATGCTAAGGATTGTTACACCCCAAAAAATTCATCGTCCTCCGCCGGGTTTGAACCCGCGACCTTGTGTATATGAAGTCAGCATGGTAACCATTACACCACGGAGGGCGATTTTTCTTTCTATAGGAATATTTTAAAAACCAACAGAAAATTTGAAAATGTCGCTGGTTGTGTACAGCAACAGTGCTAAAATATGAAATTTGTTTTCCGTGAATGTTATAGATTAAAAATACATGCTGAATCTTTTTGTAAAAATGTTCTTGCGCGAGTATACTCTGTAATACATGTCCTTAAATGACAGTACATGTTAATAGCTTGAATGAAGGAAAATAGTTTTCATTTTTTATCTGTATTATTTTAAAAATGGCGTTTATCGACGGCTTCCTTAAAGAGGTAGGAAAACTATTGACCCCCCCAAATTAAAAAGGACTAGGAACACTGCTAGAAAGCTAGGTAAATTGTTTAAAACATAAACAGCCTAATAGAAGATCTTAAAAAGCTAAAATATAGTAATAACACAAGTTGACTCATAGTTTAACAGTACACATATCCATACGCCTTTACAGTTATCGGTTTGAATCAATGATATTAATTGTTAATGACATACCTATGCCTTTCTATGTATAAATACGTTAAGATTACACCCGAAAGCAGAATTTCAACATAAACTTCTTAGGAGTAATCACATAATTACACACTTATTTGTAATAGAACTGGAGACCACGTACACATATCTACATATTCTGTGATACCGCATTTCTGTCTAACCCTTTCCCCTCGCATAGGTTATTTAAATATCATGATTGTACTTGTAGGCTATTTAAATTGTATGTCATTTAAACGGATGACATAATATAACTTACAGGACTGATTATACGAGTTTCCGCGCATTATACCACAGTTATGCTATCAAGTGATCGAGATTCCCATACGCTCGTAGGTCAAGCTCTCTCCTGCCAGCTATGCGTTCAGCTGCATCTAGGGGCTGCGAGAGGCTCGCTTATGGACAGCGAGAAACAAGCGAAATTGAAATCTGATTTGACTGGCTCTTGTATATGCAATATTTAAAACAATTAGGGGACACGGAAATGCTTTTTAGTAATTTTGGTCTAAAATGGCGATTTTTTATTTTGCACCACATATTTGTGAAGTTTGATTTTCCCAGAGAGGATGTAACACATGTTTGGAGAGTAATTTTAAAGCGTAGCACTGGTTAAATGCACCTCTGACGTCAAACTTTAAAGCATTTTCCTGAGGTTCAAATTTCTTGTTATTTTCCCATATTCAAATCTATCTTCACCCACAAAAATACAACAGAGTTCTGAACATGTTTCCCAAGCACTAGAAGAGTGTATAATAAAATCTCTAATTTGATTTTATTGGTCATAGATTATTTTTTAGAAAATCTGATGTTTCATTCATATGAACTTTTCTAGGTGTTCAACAAAGCAATTTTACTTTCTCTACACGTACTATGTACATAGTATATAGAGAAGGTATTGTAATGTAGCCAAAAATTCGATACCGAGATTTCACCGGCTCAAAACGAAAAAACGAAAAACCGTTGAATACCAAACTTGTCCAAGGATGCGACACGAAGATTTTCAAGAAAATCCCCCGCCCCCAACTACCCTTTACATGGAACATTTTTCGAAAATTTGATTTTCTTAAAAATGGCTCTAACGATATTGATTAACATATCGCATATTAAAGACATTTATCTCACAAATAAAATGGATATTTTGAATTTTCTGGGAATAGCCTCTGAAGACTACTTTATTTAGGATGAATTTTACGGAATTTTGCATTTATCAATATAAGCAAAGGTACTTCAGTCACATAGCAACCAGCTTTTGACTATCACTTTAACCTATGGCACTCGCTTATTTCGCTTCTACTTACAAGGAAGCAAGTAATAAGACTATTTCTGCTAATTTTCTCTGATTAGCATGAAGTAGATAGAAGTATAATCTTTTTAACAATAATTTGTTGCAGAGATGTAGAGAAAGTCATGTGAATGGAACAGATCAGATTTTTCCTTTTTATAACTACGTCGAGCTAATCGAGATAAACACTACCAGAAATTATTTTGTTACTTAATTCTTTGTAAGTAGAAGAAATTTAAGGTAATTCACTAGGATAAAATAGTCAAAACTTTTAAAGATGGTTGCTATGTAAAATGATTTAAACTCGATTCACTTTTGTAATCCTCTTTTCAATTTTACAATTTTCTCTTTTGCAAACTGATTGCAATTGTCGTCACTCCTTTGTCGATTATTTCTGCAACTAAAATAGCAAAGTAGAGCTATGAAGGATGTGTTATTTGTGTTTTTACCTTTTGTTGCTAATTTAGTTGTTTAGCCATAAAATAGTATTAATGAATTGGATTCCAGCGTGTTTACTAGAATAAAGTGTGCTCATACGCTTGGCAACTACACCACATGTTAGAGAGTGGAAGTACAATGTTGATGGCAATATTATATCTTTACAGCTTGTACATCAGCTGGTTCTTTATGTGCTTCATATGCGTAGAATGGATTCAGAGCTATGGAGGTATTTACAAGTCAAGAGTATCTAGATACGCTTTTTGCTAATGTCACAGCTCAATCCTTTAGATTATTATTTCTGGGGCATTTGAAAAGTGAAGTGTACTACGAGCAGATTGTTACCATTGATGATTTTCGCACACGTGTGTTTGAAGCAGCCCTAGAAGCTCTGAAAAAAAAATGAAATGGCGTTTTATTTATGGACGCTCTTTAACTGCTGTGGTCCTCAGCGTCCCATTCTATACTGGGCGTGAAAGACCGCGTAGTTTTGCTCAGAGATATCTCTACCAGGCTTGAGGTTCTTTTACGTGCCGTAAATCTACGACACAAGCCCCACTGCTTTACTTCCCTTCCAAAGGAAGCCATGCTTAAGATTTTTACGCCCGAAAAAGTCCATCGTCTTCCGCCGGGTAAGAGCTCGCGACTTTGGGTATAAGAAGTTAGCATGGTAACTAGCGATCCTAGAAGATCTGGTAAGTGCGTCAGCTCGACCTACTTCGAATTAACTCTTATTATTTTTTTGTATTTATCATTAAATATGTTTTTAATATGTTATTCATATTTTCTCCAGCTAGTTTGGCTGTTCAGTCAATCAAGTATCTCTCAACAGGGCGAAAGTGGTAAAAGGTTCTATTTCGGAGACAACATATTTCAGTTTCAGTAACAGTTAAAACTGTTACCATGAAATTTCACAATTTCCATACACTTCATTATTCTTTGAGATCCTAGGTTTGTAAAGGGTGGATTGGTTCGGTTTATGAAGGATGGATTAAATAAAAAACATAAACAAACAAAAACAAAGGCCTCTCCTGTATAAGAAATAAAAAAAGTGTCCAATATTCGATTTCTAAAAATGTTACAAAACTTTGTTCTCTTAAAAATAATTTTAGTATTTTTTTCATACTACACAGCTTCCATTATACACATTGTATTATACGCGTTCACTTACAAATGAAACTTAGATATCGCGTGTCACATTTCTTACGTAATATATAGAACCGACGCATTGTGAAGACTTCTACTTAAGTACAAACTGAGTGAGAACTTGTGTGTCTGTAGAGTATCTAGCGAACACCCTTGTTCTGCCTAAGCATTAAAACTGTACTCCAAATGGCTTGTTTTTCCGCTTCAAATAGCGTCTCCTTTCATGAGCCAAAATTGACTATTCTACTATCTTACTTAGGCTGTTAACTCTTAGTAACCTTCCAATAGCTTTCGCAATCTCACCACCCCTGAAGCTTACGTTGTTCTTTTTAGTTCAAAGACATTCTTTTATACATTTCACCCCAACTCCCCGGTCATTGTCCATAAAAAGCTTTGCGGAACGTTTTAATCCACGTACAGTTTCAGCTACCTTGAATCTCTTATAAATAAGTTTATGTTATCATTCTCTAATAATATAATCTCGTTTCTAAATTACACATATTTATTTATATTATTTTGTTTATTATTTAACGCTTCTTGCACTCATTAGTGCTGTTTCTCGAGGGTAGAGCAAAATTGGCTAAAAGGATTGTCCTGCATAGATTCTAATGGAGCACATTTTGTGTATCTACTCTAAATAAGCATTTCTTACGGTTGATGTTGTACTTAATTTCCATTAATAAATATACTGTTTTACAAAGTTTTGGCTTTAATTTAACTATACCACGATACACCGAGCGAGGTATTTCGTATAATTCTCATTTGAATTTTCTTTATTTCTGATCATCAGACTAATTAATCTTGTGCGTAGCGTCTTACGCATCTTTTAGTTCAGGTCTCATGAATACGATTAGATAGCCTGAAAGACCACCACCCCACTGCTCGTTAATTGCAGTGGCTGATAATAAACACACAGGCACGAGGTGAACCGGATTTCAAGCACAAAACAAAACATTCGGCTCTTAAGTCCTAGTGTTGCCAACTGTGCAGACAACATATTCAATAGTTGGTTATTTAACAGTTTCAGCTCACAACGATTATCTCTGTTATCTTTCAAGAGAGAGAGGAAGTTGTTATTAGACTTCATTATTCATCATAATTGGATCTCCCACCTCGTAAAATCTAGCACTCATACCCTCTGTGTGTGTGTTTATTGTGTGTGTACACACATTTCATTTGTAATTAAATGTCCTAAACATGTGCTATTTTATTTAAAATCCTTAGAGCCTTTTTAGAGAAAATAAAAATTTAAAAAAATATATATTGCATATAAAGGATAGTGTAGAGTAGTTCTTCAAACTCTTCGTGTTGTATCTTAGGAAAACACTTAATTAAATATACAGTTTGGTATTTAACCCACTTATCAATTTTTAGCTATGTTGTTCAGACACACACACTCACACATATGGACATACTCGGAGCTTTATCCAAAATTCTGATGTGTTCTATTTACATGACTTACTGTTTCTGCAAACAAACTATTCTAACAAACGATTATTCTTTAATCTACATTATGCTAATTGAGATAAACGTTAGCAAAAATGGAATTATACTTGCTTCCTTGTAAGTAGAAGGTTGAAGTAAGGGAAATCACTGGGCTAAAACTATAGTAAAGTCTTATAAAAATTGGTTCCTCTTTGATGAAATTGAAATTCGGTTCTCTTTGCATGGCCTGGGATAAACAAAAGATGGATGAACCGAATGCTACTCTCATTTGAGACAAGTGTATTTTAAAAATCTGACGTGTTCCATTTACATGACTTCTCTATATCTCTGCAACAAATTATTCTTAAAAAGCTTATGCATCTATTCACTTAATGCTAATCGAGAAAAAATTAGGAGAAATAGTCTAATTACTTGCTTCCTTGTACATAGAAGCAAAATAAGGGAGTACCAGAGTTTAAAGTGATAGTCAAAAGCAGGTTGCTATGTGACTGAAGTTACTTTGTTTGTATGGATAGGAGTTGACAAATTCCTGTATGAGAAAAGTAAGTTTTTCATGGTTGAAACCAAAAGCAATGAATATCTAAAAAAACGATCAACTCCACGAAAAAAATGTATATAACATAAATGTTGTGTTTTAATGTGCTCTACATTTTTTTGTGTAGTTTAGTATTTTACCAACTTTTTGTTTTTGAGTTATCGTGTTCATAGACACACGGACACACACACATACATACACACGGAACTTTTTTGATTTTTTTTTGGATACAGGGGATCTTAAAACATATATTTTCGGTGAAATCTCGGTATTAAATTTTGAGTGGGGTGCTATACCTTTCCTATACACTATGTACATAGTATAGAGAAAGTAAAAAAAAGAAACAAAAACATTTCGAAAAAGGTTAACTCCACAAAAAATGTGTATGATATTACAAGACTTTTTTGTGCAAGTTTTTGTGTATTTCTTACGGTTTACCAATTACACAAAAGTCATCGAATAAAGGGGTCTTCAAAGGATTTCCATAGAATTCAAGTAGCCATATGTGTTGAAAATAATGAAGTGTTCGGTTGGAGACCAGCTCGCGGACATATTAGTTCCTTTTACTGCCACGAGGTCTCAAGCGATACCAAATACGCTTTAAAAGGGAAAATTGAGGTCCCGGCCACATCGTTCAAATCACGAATGTAGAATAGGACGACAGTAATTCCATTAGGCATCGTAGAAGGCAACTGCATCCATGGAATGATAGATGTACAAACAAATTAGGCGCGGATGGTGATATATCAAATAATAATAGGGATGCATACACGATCTACAGTTTAATTGCGGATCACGTAGAGTTCACGTGGGTGGGCTTCTATAGGTTGATGGCTGTAGAATTTGCTGCCCACCTGGCAGTATATCATTCTGTGCATTTTGTAGATCCAATGACAAATGTGCACACGAATAATATTGAACCTCGCTGGCTAGCTCAACTGCATTTCCTATTCAGGGGCAGCTTCGACACGAACAATTAGATGCTTAAATTTGTGGATATTTATGGCATACCGACACCAAAAATCGTTTAGCACACCCTTTTAAGGAGCTTGTGGAAGACATAAGGTAGGTGTTCTCCACACAGAGATCAGATTTAGGCTAGGCTTGGTTAAGAAGTGAGTTAAATGTTTACTGTATATAGCTAGTAATTTAGGAACAAACAGTACGCATTTTATTTAGGCTAGGCTAGTTAACGAATGAGATAAATATTTAATGTGCATAGCCAGTAATTTAGGAACACACAGTACGCATTTGATTTAGACTAGGCTTAGTTAACGAGTGAATTAAATGTTAAGTGCACATAAGTGGTAATTTAGCAACAAACAGTACGCATTTGATTTGTGCTATGCTTAGTTAACGAGCGAGTTAAGTGTTTAGTGTACATAGCTAGTAATTCAGGGACAAACAGTACGCATTTGATTTTTGCTAATGTTACTGTTAAATGTTTAGTGTATATAGCCAGTACTTTAGCAACAAACACTGAACATTTGATTTAGGCTAGGCTTAGTTAACGAGTGAGTTAAATATTTAGTTTATATAGCTAGTAATTTAGCAACAAACAGTACACATTTGATTTATGCTAGTCTTAGTTAACGAGTGAGTTAAATGTTTAGTGTAGATAGTTAATAATTTAGCAACAAACAGTTCACATTTGGTTTGGGCTAGGCTTAGTGAGTTAAATGATTAGTGTATATAGTTAATAATTTAGGAACAAACAGTACACATTTGATTTAGGCTAGGCTTAGTTAACGAGTGAGTTAAATATTTAATGTAGATAGTTAATAATTTAGCAACAAACAGTACAAATTTGATTTAAGCTAGACCTAGTTAACAAGTGATTTAAATGTTTAGTTACATAGTTAATAATTTAGGAACAAACAGTACACATTTGTTTTAGGCTAGGCTTAGTTAACGAGTGAGTTAAATATTTAATGTAGATAGTTAATAATTTAGCAACAAACAGTACAAATTTGATTTAAGCTAGGCCTAGTTAACGAGTGATTTAAATGTTTAGTTACATAGTTAATAATTTAGGAACAAACAGTACACATTTGATTTAGGCTAGGCTTAGTTAACGAGTGAGTTAAATATTTAATGTAGATAGTTAATAATTTAGCAACAAACAGTACAAATTTGATTTAAGCTAGGCCTAGTTAACGAGTGATTTAAATGTTTAGTTACATAGCTAGTAATTTAGCAACCAACAATACACATTTGATTTAGGCTAGGCTTAGTTAACGAGTGAGTTAAATATTTATTATACATAGCTAGTAATTTAGCAACAAACAGTACACATTTGATTTAGGCTAAGCTTAATTAGCGAGTGATTTAAATGATTAGTGTAGATAGTTAATAATTTGGAAACAAACCGTACATATCCGATTTAAGCTAGGCTTAGTTAACGAGTGATTTAAATGTTTAGTTACATAGCTAGTAATTTAGCAACAAACAATACACATTTGATTTAGGCTAGGCTTAGTTAACGAGTGAGTTAAATATTTAGTGTAGATAGTTAATAATTTAGCAACAAACAGTACAAATTTGATTTAAGCTAGGCTTAGTTAACGAGTGATTTAAATGTTTAGTTACATAGCTAGTACTTTAGCAACAAACAATACACGTTTGATTTAGGCTAGGCTTAGTTAACGAGTGATTTAAATGTTTAGTTACATAGCTAGTAATTTAGCAACAAACAGTACACATTCGATTTAGGCTAAGCTTAATTAGCGAGTGATTTAAATGATTAGTGTAGATAGTTAATAATTTAGAAACAAACAGTACATATCTGATTTAAGCTAGGCTTAGTTAACGAGTGATTTAAATGATTAGTGTAGATAGTTAATAATTTAGAAACAAACAGTACATATTTGATTTAAGCTAGGCTTAGTTAAATGTTTAGTATACATAGTAACACAGGGCCAGTATACATGGTTATGTGGTTAGTGCAATAGCGACGAACTGTATAGCTACACTAATTCGCAGACTGTAAAACACTGTTGACTGCCTTGTAATGCAAAATGGAAAATTTGGCGGCACCATTCTTCAGAATGATTACATTCGCTGCAAGTAAATAAATAAAGCATTGTAAACCATAAGTTTTTCCATATTAAATAGTAACATGTAAAACCGTACTTAGCCGTACATTTGGGTAATAAATTACCGCTAAAAGGCTTATTCTTCTACTTCCTGCTAATCGAGATAAGCAGTATCAGAAATGGTGGATGCATTGCCAGCAGTTGACGTATTCCCGTATATGAAACGTTTTAAGTATTTCAAAACTGAAACTATAACAAGAAATATCTCAAAAATGCTCAACTCCATGAAAAAAGTATACATGCAAGAAAAAATTGTGTGTTTTAACGAGATCTACATTTCCGTGCAGTAAGTTTTTGTCTATCTCTTTTGGTTTACCAATTAAGAAAATTTCAGCAAAGTTCAGAATGAGGAGATCTCCCGGGGCAATTCACGGAACATTCAAAATATACACTTTATTCTTCGTATAAATATATATATTATAATATACAGGGTGTACATAAATGAATATCGGGGGTTTTAACTCTTTATAATATTTATTACATTCAACTTACAGTTATAAATGATATGTCAAATGAAAAAGCAACACAGTTTTCTTTGTTGGCACAAGTGCGCATGTGCTTGCAATGTTTCTGCCGCAATACGCTAGACATCGGTAGTAGCAAAGATGGCGACTAGTAAACAGAAAGCGTTTTGTGTTTTGCAGTTTGTAAAGACCGAGTATGTAGTTACTGTGCAACGTGCGTTCCGTAGTAAGTTCGGTTGTGATCCTCCTAGTGATAAAAACATTCGTAGATGGTATAATCAGTTTGAAGGTACCTGCTGCCTTTGTAAAGGGAAGAGCACGGGACGACCAGGATTAAGTGAAGAGACTGTTGAGCGAGTGAGGGAGTCGCTCATCGTAGCCCAAAGAAATCAGTCCGGAAGGCTAGTCGTGAATTACAAGTTCCTGTGTCGACTGTTTGGAAAGTTGTAAGAAAACGCTTACAGCTACGTCCTTACCGTTTACAGTTATTACAGGCTCCAAAGCCGACAGACCACGGATTACGTGCCAAATTCGCAAATGACATGTTGTTTCATGACGATTTTATGGATCGTTTTGTCTTCAGTGATGAATCGACCTTTCACCTTAGTGGACATGTTAACACTCGTAATGTGCGCATCTGGGGCTCAGAAGATCCTCACGAGATTGTACAAATGTAACGATATTCCCCTAAAGTGAATGTTTTTTGTGCCGTATCCCGGCGAAAAGTTTATGGGCCTTTCATTTTTGGTGAACCTACTGTAACTGGCAGTTCTTACCCTGATACACTAGAGCAATGGCTCTTCCCTCAGTTGGAACAAAATGAGCCAGAGAACTTCACTTTTCCAGCAGGATGGTGCGCAAACTCACTGGCATAACGAAGTACGCGATTGGTTGAACGTCACTGTACCCGAGCGCTGGATACGCCGCAAGGGCCCCAATGACAGAGCATGCTATGCATGGCCTCCACGTTCTCCTGACCTAACGCCATGTGATTTTTACCTTTGGGGCTTCATCAAGGATCGTGTGTATGTGCCTCTGCTACCAGCTGACCTCCCTGAATTAAGAAACCGGATTGAAGCAGCTGTTGCTACAATTACTGAATACACACTTATCAACGTTTGGGAAGAACTCGGCTATAGATTTGATGTGTGCCGTGTGACAATGGTTAGTCACATGGAACATTTATAAGCTTCTTGGTAAAACTATTTGAGTTGCTATTTCATTTGACATATCAATTTTAACTGTAAGTTGAATGTAATACATATTATAAAGAGCTAAACCTCAATATTCATTTATATACACCCTGTACTGTAATCAAAGTCGTTTTAGCCGTTTTTAAAAACAAAATATTTTCGAAATTCTTTCCATATAATGAGTCGTTTGCGGTGGGAGAATTTTACTCAAAAATTTTTTGTCGCATCCTTGGAAGATTCTAAGCTCAAATACTAAGTTTGGTAGGTATTTTATAGACTTTTCTTTTTGAGTTAAGTTCACGGACACAAACTGACCTTTTCATAAAAATGTTTTTTTTGTTTTTCATGGATCCTAAAACGTGTATTTCCGCTGAAATCTCTGTGTATGGATTTTGAGTGGAATGCAATACCTTCTGTTTACACTATATATAGTACTGTAGAGAAAGTAAAAATGTTCCGCTCACGTTGGACTTGGAAAATATTTCACGTCACATATTTGAAAGAAGTGCAGAGCAATTAAATTAACAAATATTTTTATTGTTTCTTTCTTAACAATTTGTTATGAGTTTGTCCCAGTTCTTTTTCAGATGAAACTACTACTTCTTGAAGAAACAGCTGAATAAATGTTCTCCTCTCTTCTTGGAGTGTTAAACCGCAACAGAAACAACATGCAGATAGAATTGTTTATCTGTGACAATAATAATGAGGGAATACTTAGCACAAACCCCCCCCCCCCAAAGGCTCTTTTGTGGTACACTCCCGAGAAAAATGAATTAGATGAAGGAATTACAGGAGACTTATGTGCTCCAAAACAGGTCGGCGTTTTCGAAGAAATCAATTGTTAATGGTTTGAGCACTGGATCACAGAAGCTGCTCTGAACCTTCCGTCTAACTAGACTGGGATCAAGCTGTGGAGGTTGGCAGGGCCGAGAAGCTCCAGAGCGGAGCCTCTACCCTCTCTGTCCGACACCAACCATCGCTCAGCCCAGGAGTCATCCTAAAACATGAAAGAAGGAAACTAAATACAAGAAAAAGGAGAACAACAGGCAAGGAGTGACTTGACTACTTGGATATGCCATGCGCCCCTTGGGGTTTTTCATTTGGCCAATTCTTGTTTTGTAAACTAGCTGGTGCAAGGACGGAAGTGGATTCGACACTTACGCATGTCAACCCCAAAGACTACTGAAGACCTCGGTGGAATAGGCATTTACTAGTATGTGTCTATTAACTCTCCAGATTAACTCCCCTGGCATAGTCCATGCGTACACAATCTCCAATGGGCATCGCTTCCACTGCAACGTCGAGTCCAACCCAATCCGAACGCTCTCTAGTAACGTCAGAGATGCTCAGCGTCCACAGCTCTCGCACCGAAGAAGCTAAAGAAGTTGGAACCTCCTCCTTACAGGGAGGAAAGAAAAAGGTGTAAAGATGAAAGAGCAATTTCCCACCATTCGCATTTAAAGCCACTGAAAACCACATAAAACTCATTATCTGAGTGAGTGAACATCGGAAATCAAACCCGGGATCTCCTGAAACCCAGCTTATTTAATTACGTATCTAACAAAGAGAAATGTTTTTACCTAATGAAAGCTGCACAAACATAAACCTGTCGAGTTCAGGAAAAACAATTGGAATTCATTTTATGCCTTTTGTAGAGAAGTGCGTTATATTGCCTCTTGACTTTGATTGCTTTCCAACTGAATGTTTATTTCGGAGTGGATTTTTAGCGGATTATGAGTTTTTTCCTAGCGTTTTGACATGTTTTAGGTATTATTGATTTTCTATAATCCTAATAATGAATTGCAGCTAAAGTGATATTTATTCCTTTGCTCTTCAAATGCATTTATGCGAGTGTTCTCGTAATTAAAAATTTTTAACAGCGCAATGTTAGATATTTATTCAATTTAAACATTTAAAGTTGACATTAAGTTTGCGTTTAATGCCAGAATGTTTCTATTAAGTAACCTAACAAGTCAGGAACTAACAAGTTTTATACAACTTTTAATAAATAGCAAAAGCCAAATTATGTACAAATTCCATAAATGTTTGAATACTCGTAAAACATTTCCACTTAGACACTTAATATTATACAGTTCTATAAAATTCAAGTAAAGCCGCAACTAGAAAACGAAATTTTACTTAAAATTTTCGTTTTTCTGATGTATTTCCTAGCAATTTTGATTAAAATTTAAAATATTCGAATATTTTTATAAAATAGTGTTCCATTTCTCCGAATAATTGTGAAATAATTCTCTTTTACGGCATAACTTCTATACCGTCTGTCCTGCATTTAGCACGGGAGGACCTGTATTCACGTCCCGGTACCTGAGCGTGGATTTTCTACCTCGATGGGCGGACTGAGTATCACTATCCTGCGGAAGAGAGAGAGGCCTACACCATTGTGGTATCACCCTTGCCTGAGTGCTGAGGTCGGATAATGTTCCCTCCCAAGATTCCGTCCCGGCCATTAACCGAGCTTTGGGATGGATACTTGTCAGTCATTAATGGTGTATCATAGTTTTTAAGCAGTAAGATGCTGTTGTTTTGTTTCTCGTATCTAAATCCATACTTGATTTGACCAAATATGAA